>NW_024121166.1:6722367-7140467 GCF_016745375.1 Pimephales promelas
TTGTTGACCTTTGAAGTTTTCTAGGGCTTATGTGGTCAGGCACTGCCTAGTGTTCTAGATGTAAGTTTTTATTTATTTTCAGAGACGCTCATGGGCTTATTTTGTTCAGTGCTTTAGAAAAATCAACAAAATGTCATTGGAAAATGTTTTGGCACATTTCATCCCAAAGCCCTGAGTAAGCAGAACATTCTCTAGATAAGTGACTGACCATTGTCCTCATCATTGCTCACTGCTGAACCTACACAATCCTTGCTTTCTAGAATCTCACACGTCCTTCTTTTGTAACACTCCTGTCATTTGGCTCTCCTCCTTCCTCAAGGTTATCCCGATCATTTGGTATTTTCTGAGTTCCGTCGCCGTTTTGATGTACTGACTCCCCACCTGACAAAGAAACATGGGCGGAACTACATTGTAACTGATGAGAGAAGGGTGAGTGTCCTTTTATGCGTGTGTTTGTGAGTGTGTGTTTCTCCGAGTGCTGTTTGGCTCCTCCTTCATGAGCTGCTCTTCCATGTAATTGATTATGACAGTGCTCAGGGCAGAGAGCTGTGTTGTTGATTAATGGGCTATAGTACACATCTTTCCCCCCTTAATCTCGCCTCTGCTCTGGTGACAGGACAATAAAGGCTTTAATCAGTTCCCAGAGTGATGACTTTATCAGTGGCATCCTGTCCTATTGAGTCTTCAGAGACCTGTAATGTCTTAATGTCAACTTCACGTGGATATATGTGTCTGTGTGTTTATATATATAGACCATTTCGCGAGATGTAAACGACACTGGTCCAGAAGCACTTCCTGTTTCAGTTTGTAAATGGTTTCATAATTTCAAATGTAAAGAAAATATCTTAAAGATGTTTAACTTTTTGATTCAGTTGTATATGTTCTGTTGGTTGTACTTTATCCCAATGTTTATATAGTGTTAAAAAACTGAAACAGGAAGTGCTTCTGGACCAGTGTTGTTTACATCTTGCGAAATGGTCTATATGTAAACTGATATTTCCTACTGACACTACAGCAAAAGATACAAATAACTGGCTTAAAACCATTTTTGCCTAAGACTTTTGCACAGTACTGTGTGTGCGTGTGTAAAATTGTAGGCAACTCTCAACAATGTGAGTAAATCACTCGGGTATGCGACCATGTTTCACGCTAGTTGACTAAAAAAAGTCTTTAATTTATTAGCCAATGGCTAGTAAATTGTACGATTTCCCTCGCATGTGATTGGGTTAGAGGCAAAAAATAAATTTAGTGCAGGTATAATTTCATTGCCTGCTGAGCTTTACACACTGTTGCTGAGAGCACCCTGTGTCGCTTTCTCTCACACACTCGCACTCAACGTGGGACTGCCCAATGGCCAAGAGTTGACAGAACTGTCTCTGTCCCGATTGGGCCAGTGCTGCATCATGAAAGTTATCATTTACAGGTGTTTTTAAGCCTTGCCAATTTAAATATTTAAGTACACAAAGACATGAAAGAGACCTCAATTCAGTACTTGCACGCTGTAAGAAATTGTGTGCATGCTTTATGCCCAATTATGTTTTTAAGTGACAATAGGCCTAATATTCTTGCTGCTGTCTGTGTTTTTATTGTTAATCAAACAGACTAACAGCAAAAAATCATTAATTGCTCTTGACGGAATAACTTTTGTAGCTTAAACAAGGTTTAATCTATATACAATTTTTATAGTGAATAAAAACGGTAACAAATAATGAATAAACATGTCCAAACTTTTGACTGATACTCTATGTATATTATATATCTGTCTATTCCTCAGATAGTAGTTTATACTTTTTAGTATACAAACATGTTACTGGCTCAAATAAATGCATCTCGGAAGAACAATCTTTGTTTGGATTTTGCTTTAGCTGTGTTTTACCGAGGTCTCGCTGTGGTAACCATACGTTAGCAGATTCCCCTTTAGACCTGTGATCCATCCGCAGCTGCTCAGTCTGAGGCTTTGCCTTTTGCTCGTCTCTCCCTGAACCTGTTCACCAGTCGGCCCCTGCGCCCCTGCAGAGAGCACTCAATACATCCCTGTGGTCTTAGCTCAAACTCTAGCCATTAGTCATCAGTCCACCGAGTTTTTTTTTTAATCCCCTGCCATGTTGTTGTTTGCCTGACATCCTGTCAGGAAGAAAGCACTCATGGGTGAGTAGAAGAGAGAGGTCAGACATTAAGACAGTTGTTTGTGACCCAGTTTTCCCAAGCTGGGTTAGCTTTTCGACAGAAAGAGCGCCCCAGTCAGCATACTGTCCTCTTGGTGCCCTGAAGTGGATGGCACACTAGATCTTTACGCCTGTCTCACTGGTTTATACATGTGTCTTTGTGTGTTTCAGGCTGTCGAAGAGCTACTGGAGTTTCTTGAGCTGGAAAAAAGCAGCTATCACATGGGCTTGAGCAGAGTAAGTAATACTTACATTCACCCTCTAAACTAACTTTAAAAACAATAATGTAGTTAGCGATATTAGACCCAGAAAAGGGCCATTTCCTGCTTTACTCAATCTATTCCATTCACTCTGGCCAACAAAGTTTTTTATATAATTTACGTTTCTGCCGTCAAATGCAGTAGTGTACAGTGGTGTTCTGAAATACAATTACAATTTAAATTTTTTTTTCATTCATGTTCCAGAAGTCTTGTGGAAGCATATTTAGTATGTGTTTTGTGGCCTTATTTCAGAAACTTTCATTTTTGAGTTTTAAAATAACCACGCATAAACAATATTCTCTAAAAAATACAAACATGTACATACATGTTGCTCATATATTATGGTAGCCCCATTTCTGCTAAATAGAGTGTAAGTTCACCTGTGCCATTAATATGTTTATAAGCAACTGAAAAAAGTACAAATGTCAGGACATGTCAGAACATCTCAAGGACCCCAAAAACACCTTGGTCCTCAGAGGGTTAACCCCCTCGAGCTGTATGGATTACTTTTATGATGGATGGATCATGGATACGCTTTTTTGGGCTTAAAAAAAAGGGTACCATTCACTCTCATTATAAAGCTTGGAAGAGCCAGGATGTTTTTTTTTATATAACTCTGATTGTGTTTGGCTGAAAGAAGAAAGACATATTCACCTTAGGATGGCTTGAGGGTGAGTGAATTACAGAATAAATTTCTTTTAATGGCATATTTCATAATATATGTGTTGTTTTATTTTTGTACTATGGATTTTTTCATTCAGCTTTTTGAAGAGGTACTGACTCTCTTGCATCCTCAGAAGAAACGCCCCAGATCGAAAGGCAAATAACCGCTTCACAAATAGTCAAAAAAATATATAAAAAAATAATTAATAAAAAAGGCGATTTCGGTTGAGCATTGTAACTAATCACAGACATGACATGAGCCAATTTAAGTGCATTTAAGCCTGATCTATCGGTGCATGTTCTCACATTTTTTCATGGTACAACTGAAAAATGAGCACTGAGGAAACATGACCTTAAATAATGAGTCTTCAGAACTGAATCAAAAAGCACATTTTTAATTATTTTTACGTTTGCTAGATTTTGGGCTTCTCTTTTGCATTTTAGCACCCAAACATGTCCTACAAGCCAGTCAACAAAACTAGAATGTACCCACTGTAGCCAATACAGCAAAATTTATTGTGAATTTAATTCATTGATTAAAATTGGACCATTCATGGGAGTCCTGGACAATCAGCGAGTTCATGCTGAACTGCTATTAATCTAAATTAGTGAATGAATTACTTTTACAATATCAGGGTTAGAAACAGTTTAACACTGTTGTTTTTATCAATCATAATCATCTAAATAAAATGACTTCACTTTTTCAGTCCCTCTATGTTATGGATCAGTGCTTTGAGTCAGTTTGTGGCATACAGATTCGGCCTGAGTCACGAGGATCAGTTCCAAACAGATGGCGTGATTTCCATTTAGATTGCCCAAACGTTTGCTTCTTCTACACCTCTTAGACACAGACCGACTTTAATCCTCTCTGCCACTGTGCTCACATCTGGACGGAAAGTTTGGCAGAGTGTGCTTTGGCCAAAAAGACTCATCTCCTCCTCTCTTGTCAAAAAAAGCACTCTCTGCTCTGTGCCGATGCTGTACCCACAATGCTTAGCTGCAGATGGGACATGGCTGGCGCCGTTGCCAGGCCTCATTGGCGAACATGTTGGAGCATGGAAGACAATTATTGTGAGGTTTTCTGAGATTGAATGAGCTCTCCTGGAAGGTTGCACTCTGGGTCTCCCCTACACTTCGAATGATTAAAGCAGAAATCCTTTTGTGCATCTTCTGTAGACGAAAGATTGATTCTGGCGAGGCACCAGCTCGCTTTGTTTGGTTTACTTTGGCTTGGTGCTCGCCGATAACTCACTACAAACACCAATCAGCACAGCGAGATATTGTGCTTTCAGACAAAGAACAGCAGCCTAGAGAGAGAGCCAAAATAATCACATTCTGATAAATAGCTGATTACATAACTTGGAATAGAGAAAAACGTGTCCAGGAAATACACAACCGATTGCTTGACAGCCATAATTTTGAATTCTACTTGAGTATAGAGATTTACACCACTGATGGTGATTCTGATATACAGTTGCACCTTTTTTTATTTAATTCTGTTTTTCAAATTAATTATTTTGTACATGTATAAAAATATATGTATTTTAGGGCTGGGCAACGATTAATCGCATCCAAAATAAAAGTTTGTGTTTACATAATATATGTGTGTACTGAGTTATTTGTATATAAAAATTCACACACATGCATGTATAGAGAAAAATGTGTTATTAATGTATAAAAATCTATATTTATATTTAATATAAATTATGTATACATATATATACAGTATATACATGCAAATATTTCTTAAATATATACATGCATGTGTGTGCATTTATATATACAAAATAATTATACACAATACACACGCATATATTATGTAAACACAAACTTTTATTTTGGATACGGTTAATCGCGATTAATCGTTGCCCAGCCCTAATTTATTTATTTGTATTTGTAATGTTTATATATATATATATATATATATATATATATATATATATATATATATATATATAATATGTGTGTGTTATTTATTATTATTTTATATAAATATATATAATTATTTTTATTTAATTATTTTATTTAATTATTTTCATTATTATTAAACCTACATAAAAATAATGAAGTAAAGAAAAACAAGCAAAAGAATACTAAATATAGTTTGGAGAAAAGCTCTGCTTTTATTTTTTTCCAGATGTTTTGTATTTAATGCACTGACATTTTTAAGTGTGTCCTGTGTGTCTAAATACTTTTGAAGCCAGTGTAGATATGAACAAGATCCTAACCAATCATGAACTCCCATCGCTGCTTATTGAACACAGTCATTGTCCAGTTGCCACCCTAGTCACAGACTCCCCACAGACTTAGACACAAGGTCCTCTCTTTGCACTCCTCCATTGCCATTTGTTTCCCTGTGTCTTCATGAGGAATTTTAGTTTCTTGGTCTCAATGGAAAGCACTGCTATTTGACCCCCTTGAAAAGACCTTTCCGTCATGCTGACCTTTGGTGCTCTTGTGTGGAAAAGACTGGCGAATCACAGGCCTGCTGGGTGAATGTCAAGGGGCAACGTGGCTAATAAGAAGCTGCACGCAACAGACATTTCACTAACACAATATCTTCAAGTTCTTCAAATGAACACATCCAACGGAGTCTCTTAGGATGATGTAATTTATTAAATTAGCGTTTCACACATGCTCTTTGATTCTGTGGATAATGTACTTGTGAGTCTTTTGGCATCTCCACCTAATCTCACATTTGACTCGAGAGGACCCTGAATGAAGTTCTCGTTCGGTTGATATCAGGCCTTTTTTCCAGCACATCTTCACTGACATTGAGAAATGAAACTCAATTTTCCTTTGCTGCTCTCCAGAGGTGGAGAGGTCCCACTCTGATATTACACCTGCCTGAAAGCAGATAAGTGTGTGTGTTGGCTGGTAGCTCAGCCCTGATGTTCTAATTTGCGAGGTTGTAAAGGGTTGTTGGAAGCGTTTCGGGTAAACATATTGTCCTTTATTTTTATTTGTGGTACCGTTGGGTTGGCAGAGAATGCCATGGGGTCTGAAAGCTGTCAAACTTTACATGAATATGAAATCATTTCATAACACTCCATTCTCCCCTATGATCTGATGCTTGGAGCTCTGAGAGATTGCCTCCCATAATAACAATAACTGAGGCTCTACATCACTGAAAGGCTCTGGCTGCCTTTGATGTGAAAAGGAAGATTATACCACAGAGCAGCTCCAGATAAAGGCTCAATCAAGAGGCATTTGCTGCCATTCCCTCAGATCAGTAGTAATTGCAGCACTGGACTATCATCCTTTTCTCTCTCTTTCTCTCTCTCTCTCTAGAGATAGTAATACTATATATATATATATATATATATATATATATATATATACACAGTGCTGGTCAGAATTATTTGCCCCTTTGGTGCATATGATCAAAATATTTTATTTAAAAAAATAAAAAATAAAAATTATGAAATAAATGTTTTTCTCCAAAATACATTGGGAACAATTATTTGTCCCCTTTTATTGAATACTTTTTGCAACCTCCTTTTTCCAAGATAACAGCTCTGAATCTTCTCCTATAATGCCTGATGAGTTTGGAGAACACCTGACAAGAGATCAGAGACCATTCCTCCAGATAGAATCTCTCCAGATCCATGTTGGTGCTTCTTCTCTTCAGTTCAGCCCACTCATTTTCTAGAGGGTTCAGGTCAGGGACTGGGATGGCCATTCCAGATGCTTGATTTTGGGCTCAGTGACCCATTTTTGTTTTGATTTTGATGATTGTGTTTGGATCACAGTCCTGTTGGAAGATCTAAACATGGCCCATTATAAGATTTCTAACACAGGCTGTCAGGTTTTGATTTTTTTTATCTGTTGGTATTTGATCGAATCTATGGTACAACAAGATGTCTGACGGAAGACCTCTGGCAGAAAATTAGGCCCACAGCATTAGCGATACAGCAGAGTATTTCATCTTAAACATGGGGTACTTTTTATCCCTGTATGAACCAAACCCATATTAAGTGTTTTTTTTTTTGTTTCATCTGTTCATAAAATCATGTATTAAAACATTGGAATGTTATTTAACAACTGAAACATGTTAAAACACATTGTTCATGACTCAAAAATATGCATTACATCAGTTTTAAAAAGTTTTTTTTAAAACATTTTTTGTGTCAATGACCAATTGAAATATCACATTTAAATTACATTTAAAAAAACTCCTCATTTCAGAACACGACTGTACGCCACTATATATATATCAAACCAATTTCCCAAAGCAGCACTTCTTTCCAGCACAGGCTCAGGTACACCATGAATCCGGTGCCTTTTTAATTAGGATTTTGTTCATCTAGATTAATCCATCTTTAAAACTAATAGAATGCTAATGCAATTAGACCATGTCCACAGAGTTTGATGAATGCACGTCTGGAAAGGTCTACTTCCCTCAAATTTCTCTGATTAAATGGCCTAATGGAATAGGATTCTGAAGTGTTAATCCAGCTCGGTTTGACACCCCCACCGCAGAGCGGAAAATTAGCAGTAAACAGAGCATTGGGCAGCAGTTTAAAGGAACTCCTCACACTTTCGACCGGGTGACTGCAGATGGGAAAATCTATGACTATGAATTTTACATTAATATGTATATATTTGTCTAGACAACTAATGTACATATGTATATTTAAATACTTATATATATATATATATATATATATATATATATATATATATATATATATACTGTATACGTAAAAATATTTAAAAAAATGTGCAGAGAAGATACATACATGTCAAATACATACAAATAATCATTTTATTCAATTTTGAATATACTTTATTATAATTATTATTATTAATGGTGTGCCATTAACCAAATGTTATGTATTCAGTGAAATGTTCATTGTGAGAAAGTTTGTTGTATTTCCATTTATCTCATAGCAGTGGTCTGTTTGCAGGTGTTCTTCAGAGCAGGTGTTTTGCCTAAGCTTGAGGAGCACAGAGATATCCAGACCAGACGCAACATTACCCTGTTTCAGGCTGCGTGCAGAGGCTACCTGGCCCGACAGGCCTTCAAGAAGAGGAAGGTGAGTCCTCCATATCTAAATCATACTTTAAATAATCACAACATGCATACCCCTGGAGCATTTAAGACATTGCAAGCCACCTTTTGTCCTACCGAAATGGAAATGTTTTGTGTTTTTGAGCATCGGTCCCTTTCAGAGTTGATTTGTCGTGAAGTTTTTCTCTGAGTCCATCAGAAAGTCATTGCTGTCTTGAGAAAATCCCTCTGGCTGTGGCTTCCTCTGACAGATAACATTCAATCAGCACATCTCCGGGGAACAAGCCACCTGCCCCACTGCCCTCCATCACAGGCCTATCGATTCTCCCGCCACTGCGTGCCCTCCACTCTCGCCTGCCCCCTCTCTGTCCATTCATTTTTGCTTTGCCACTCGCACGGGCTCTTTTTGAATTTAAGCCCTTCTATTCTGCCCCAGTGTCTTTTATTTTGTTCGGTCTTCCTTTCAATCTCTGATCTTTTGTGCCCCTTTCTTGCTCTCTCATTTTCACACTCATGCTCCCCTCAGTGGGATTGGCTCAGTATGTGAGGGCTGGTCCTACAGTTGGCTGTGACTCTTGTCTCTCTCTCCTAAGACGACTGGGCCCCCTGTCTCAGTAAAATATATGTCATGGGATTGGGAGGAGGTGTGCTCGATGCAACTCCTCACGCTGCTGTTGGCCCTTGGTGGTCAGCTGTCTTGGCAATACAACTTCTTCAACATCCACTTCCTCTTTCAGTATTGCACACAAACAGAGAAGGCTTTTCTTGGTGAGACTGTTTTGAGTTTACCTCAGAGCTCCTGACAGGACAGGAGTCAAGACCATTAACTGGATGTTTTTCTGTAAGTAAAAGGAGTTTGAGTTCGTTTTTGTTTGCTCTTGGGGGCTGTTTTCTTTCTTCAGATACTGTGTAGCGTTCTTTTTCTTTTGCTGTTTAGGGCTCCTTGTGAGGCGTCTTTGGTAACACTGATTTGTAGGTGAGCCGCTTTATAGCTGTCGCCATAAAAGAAGTCTTGTGCCCTTCTGGTTTTGTTTGATTTCTTTCAAAGTTCTTGAGTTAGGACTGCGGCTTGCCATTTTGTTGAAGGGTTCACTGTTATTTTCCACTTTCTGTACTATTGTCCTCACAAAGAGCCTTGTCTGGATGCCTCTGAATCACAGCGACCTGTCCCCAGAGGAATTTATTTTCTTAGAAAGAAATCTTTTGTCAAGCTTACCAGAAACCTATTCTTCACGCTAGACTGGGAAATCAGTCTAGGGATATGTACTGGACTGTTGCTCTAGAAAGTCGCCTCATGGGCCGTAACCTCAGATGCCCATGCACTAACCCACAGTTTGTCAAAGGTTGTCAGGTTTGTGACATCAGAAGATATTCAAGGGATTTGTTTGTGGCTGTTACCTAATTTAAATGCTGACAAGTAGATTCTGCCAAGTTTTTTGTGAAATACAGGGGAAACTCGAAAAAGTAGTATATTGTGCAAAAGTTTATTTATTTTAGTCATTCAACTTAAAAGGTGAGACTAATATATTATAGACTCATTACATGTAAATTGAGATATTTCAAGCCTTTATTTGTTATAATTTTGATGATTATGGCTTGCAGCTTGTGAAACTCCAAATTCAAAATTAGAATATTGTGAAAAGGTTTTCATAGCTGTAAGCCATAATCATCAAAATTATAACAAATTAAGGCTTGAAATATCTCACTTTGCATGTAATGAGTCTATATAATATATTAGTTTCACCCTTTAAGTTGAATTACTGAAATAAATTGCATGATATTCTAATTTTACGAGTTTCACATGTAATTGGTACATTTAATTTAGTATTTTTTTTTAATTTGCAACCTCCCTTGAACTGTCTAATAGTTTAAAACAATTTATTATTTAATTACATATTTTAAAATATGTATTATTCATATTTATTACTGATGCACTACCATTCAAAATTTGTGGGTTAGTAAGATTTTTATTTTAAAGAAATACTTTTATTCAGCAAAAGTGCATTAAATTGTCAAAAGTGACCATAAACTCAATCAG
This sequence comes from Pimephales promelas, assembly GCF_016745375.1. Next base: position 6,732,508 of record NW_024121166.1, read on the forward strand.
TCAATCTCTTTATTTGTCCCTGTAGGGAGATTTGTTTGCAGGATTATCCAAATAGGCATTACATCATACCTCATACACCACACAAAGAACCATCAAACATACTGGTTAACACATATTAATACACATAATTCCCCACACTCCACACCTTACTACCGTTTATATTGGAAAATATATTGTATAAAAATTTTGTATATAAAAAAAATGTTTATATTAGAAAAAATATTGTGCAAAAATATTGTTTATATGGAGGGAAAGAATAAAACGTTTATATTGGAGAAAAAAAATTTAATTTCAAATTAGTGTTCTCTTGAACTTTCTATCAAAGAATCCCCAAAAAATATGCATCACAGTTTCCACAAAAACTAATAAGCAGCACAATTATCAATGCAGCATAATCAAATTATTTCAGAAAATATTAGTAATTTTTTTTATATTTTTAAATATAAAGTGGTTATTTTAGTTTGTAATAATATTTCACAAAATAAATGCAGCCTTGTTGAGCAAAAAATCTTACCAACCCCAATTTTTGAATGGTATTGTATATACAATTAATATAATTTATTTTATCGTATTATTAATTTATTTTGATATATTTTAATTAAATTTTGTGTTAATTTGATCTAATTGTCATTAGATGGTCTCTTCCCTACTCTTGTGTGGTTTCTGGCTGAAATAATCTACAAAAGGTACCATTCCTTTGATAATAAATGTCTTATGCGAGACATCGGCCCCTGACCTAGTGATTAAAACAGTCTCGGTATCATATCCTCTTCCAGATCTAAAAAATAAGTGGAAAGTGGAAGTGGAAATTCCTCAATATGATCTGAAGTCATTTGTGTTCCAGGATGTATTTAACAATGTCAAGACAAGAAGTGTTGCGTTGAATCGTTACGGCAGATCCCTGAGAGACAGACATGAGGGACCAGGCTTCCTTTTTCAAACCACAGTTGCCACGATGCAAAATCAATTTGCTTGTTTCTCTCTCAGATCGATAATTGAGGGATCTCAGGACCTTGAAGTCTGTTCCAGTTTTAGACCTATCTGTGTGTTCTAAGCCCTTAGTCCCTTAACAGAGAACTCCACGTGGGCTCCTTTGAAGCACGCTGGCATGCTCCCTGCAAATTTTCTTTGACTTTCAGCGAAAACAACACTAGAGGGAGCTGGGAATTTCACAAATGCCAATTGTGTGTCTAATTAACTCATTGCCTAAAGACACAAGTTTCATTCCAAGTGTGAACAGGTGCCCTCGCAGTCACGTGTGAGTGTGCTCAAATGTCCTTGTGTTCATACATGCGGATGAATGCCACCTGCTGATCCGTATTCAACTTCACGTCGGACACCTGTTGGAGGGGTTGTGGCTGACTTGTTGGCGTCGCATCCTTACATACAGAACCCTTAGTTCCTCCTGCCAGGCCCCAGGGCTCACAGGCACCATTTCCTCCAGACTGCCATTTTAATTAGCTCATCCTGATTTCACCGTCTCTTACAAGCTGTTTAGATGGCTGTTTGTGGCATTTGTTGTGGTCAAAGTGTGGCAAATGAGCTGCGGTGCATATGTCGGCCAAACGGCGCCTCTGTTTCGTGCTGAAGCTTTCTCGCCGTGACAAATTAGACAAACCGTAGTCCGAATGCAACGCGCGCAGGCTCGGCCCCGTTAATTTGCTGAATTGGGCCTGTCTAATTGGGTTTCCAGATAATCCTCTATTATTTGAATCGTCCCTGTTCCTGCAGCATGTAAATCTTACGCAGGGTTTAAATCAGCTGCCAAGAAGTATTGAAGTTTAATTGAATTACTCAAAGGAGCTTGGGGCTTTTGCTTCTGGCTGCATTTCTAGACAGTCCAAAATCACTCCTCTGTATTGCCTTCTGACAGCCTCATTGAAGAAAATGTGTTTGTTCTTCCTGTGATCAACACCATTAATGGGTGTTTTTGCTAAGGGTGAGTATTTAAGCAGTGTTAACGTCCGCTTGATGAAACAGAGCAGCGTTTATTCAAACTGCGTGTCTTGAGGGGAAATAAGCGGGTTGCACACTGAGATGTGTGAGGTGACTCTATGTTCATGCCATGTCGGAAATATGAAAAAAAAAATGCTCTCAGTTTCAAAAATAATGTGCGTGTAATAGCAGTTGATTCTTTTATTGACTCATTCAAAAGGATTAAAAGGTTTCTGGTTTGAATCAGCCTGACAAAGCCTTCGCAGAAAAGCCTATTGTATTACAATGACTTTTTACTGCAAGTTACATGTCAATGCATCATTTAAGCAAACGGTGAAATTGATAAAGCCTACTCGGTGTCAATTAAAAAAGTAAACACTAATAAATAAAAGAAAATATTGTTTGCATGTAAAATGTATTTATACTTTTTATTTTTACTTTTTACCTTATAAATATTAATTTATTATCATATTAGATAATAAAATAAAAAATGTTGATGCTAATTTAAAAAATACCATTAAATCTATTAAATATTTCTGGTAACATTTTGAAATAAGGTTAAGTTAGTTAACTACGTTAGTTAATGTGAACTAACTTTTTATTGATCTCATATAGTTGATTTCATCATTTACTAATAGACCTTATTCAGAGCAACGCCATGAAGGGTATAAAAGCGCGGCTTTGAGGGATAGACTTACTGTATTTTTAATGGCAACCTCTGTATAAAACTCCCATACTACTTATAATTTTCCACAGCTTATGTTGTTTGAGTTTTTTTGTCTACTCAAACTTCTTGACAAGATATTTTTGCAATCCAAAAAACACATTAAATAACAGTACAACCCACTGAAGAGATGGCGCTGATGTGAAAAAGGTCTATACATTATTAAAATTAAAAGTTGTATTTGTAAATATTTTTTAATGTACCTGAGCTAGCATGAAATAACAATGAAGAGTATTTTCAATAATTAACATTTACAGTACAAAGATTGAAGGGATAGTTCACTTTGAAATTACTCTTTGATATATTTTAGCTTACCTCAAGGGCATCCAAGATGTAGGTGTCTTTGTCTTTGACATTTTTCGGTCAAACCGTTGTTGTCTTTCAGTCATATAATGGAGTTTTAGGGGGTCCACCTCAAAGAGCATGCACAGAGAAGTCAAAATTAAACATGATTTAATGACTCGTAAATGTAAGTACACATTGATGGCCTAAGACAAGAAACGAGCGGTTTGTGTGAGAAAACGAACAGTTTTTATATAGTTTTTACCTCGTGTAACCACAGCCATGTCCAACTGAGCCATGTCCAACGTTCCGCCGGAAGTGATCGCTTGTGCGTGTACGTCACTAATGGTTTACACAGAGATTTCGGAAGTTTTACCTTTCACTAAACATATTTAGATATATCAAAATTGTCTTCCATTGCGATTTTCATGTATATCTAAATATGTTTAGATCTTCACAGTGAAAGGTAAAACTTCTGAAATCTCTGTGTACCTGATGACTGATAGACAACAACGGTTTGACCGAAAAATGTCAACATTGAAAATACTGTGGAAACAAAGACACCTACATCTTGGATGCCTTGAGGTAAGCTAAAACATATAAAAAATTAATTTCAAAGTGAACTATCCCTTTAATAAATACTGTACAAAAAGAACCCCTGAAGTTTAGAGTCCCACCTTCAGGCTTACTGTGGACCGCACTGGACATCCCGGAGTTGAAAAGGTCCATTCAGAGCTGGTTCACCCAAGGGAAGCTCTTTGACTGTGGGGCCCTGAGCCTCCAAACACAGGCCTGCTTTTGTTCATCTGGGCTCTGATTGGTTTGAGCTACTGTACTTCACATGCACAAGACCTAAAGACCTGACAATTTCTCACTAGCACAGCAGCAGGACGCACACACAGTCATAAAAATATCCTTGTTTTTCAGATCCAGGACTTGGCAATCCGCTGCATTCAGAAAAACATCAAGAAGAACCGGGGTGTGAAGGGCTGGCCTTGGTGGAAGCTTTTTACCACCGTCCGTCCACTCATCGAGGTTCAACTGACTGAGGAGCAGATCCGTGGCAAAGACGTAAGGACCAGTCATCTTCACTAACCAGTTTAAATGCTGTAAATCGGCGTGTCATGTACAGATTTTGCCTTTTGAAAATAGTAGAGCTGAATACAAAGACCATCTGTGTGGCTTTTAATGCCCCTCTTGGTTTCTCTGCCCCGCGGGGGTCCCTCTCAAATTCAGCTGCAACTATCAGTCGCACCCAAATCACCTGTCTCTTTGGTTACTGTCTCTGCGGCTTCGCCTCAATCCAAGTGTTTGTAGAGTCCTGTGTGTGTTTGTGTGTGCGGAGAGTGGCAGGGCTGTGTGTATGCATACATTACCTATGTAGCATGCTGGATCAAAAGCAGCACTGCTTCCCGCGGGGGAGTGCATTAGCATGTCACAGAGTGTGTGCGCGCGTGCATGCGCGTTTCGTCCGCTGGGCCGCTTCCCGCTGAGTGCTGTGTAGCCATGCAGTCGGGCGTGCTCCTGCGAGAGACAGACGGGTGCTGACACTGCCTCCAAACAGCCTGCTTTTAAAAAACAAACACAGAGTCACTATCTGCTCTGCTCAAACACATTTCAGAGCTGCAACCGATTGGCTGTGCTTTGCATTTCTCTCAAGTTGGCAGAAGAAGAGTTTTGGAAAGTAGGAGGAGGTTTGCGGTAATTGAGACTTAAAACCGGGCGGGCTTTCTTCCTGTCTGCCATTCCGTTACAGTTTCTAATTTATCTCACCTTTCTATCTCTATACTTCACTAAGTATAGTAACTGTCATTGTGTTTAAATGTGTGGTCATTCCTTTATACTGTATATCAGCTGAATTTCTTGTCATCCTGTCTTTCTGTCTGTCTTATTGTGTTTTCTGATTGTCTGTCTGTCTTTAGGAGGAGATTCAGCTGCTCAAGTTGAGGCTGGAGAAAGTGGAGAAGGAGAGGAACGAGTTGAGACTCAATAGTGACCGGCTAGAAAGCAAGGTTGGTGTTTAAATTCAATTCGGTTCAGATTCTATTAAAAGAAACTCTATTGTTTACACATATTGATCATGCTGATGTCATTTGGGCATATCACAGGTGCATACATACTTGTAGGTTGTTCCATACCAAAGTTTCAGTAATTAATGCCAATGAAAATTCATTATTCTCAATAAGAAATTTAAGATAACAACAAAAATGAATGGGGTTAAAGGGTTAGTTCACCCAAAAATGAAAATTCTATCATCGTTTACTCACCCTCAAGTTGTTCCAAACATCTATGTGTTTATTTGTTCTGCTGAACACAAAGGAAGATATCTGGAAGAATTTTTTAATCAAACAGATCTCATTCCCCATTGACTACCATAGTATGTATTTGTATAAATACTGACAGAATTTTCATTTTTGGATGAACTAACCCTTTAAGCTAATTAACAAACCCCTTTTATTTAAAAAAAAAATATTATAAATATTAACAAATTAAAACAATGATTAAATGTATTCAAGAAAACAATAATAAATAGTTTTTTATACAATAATATATACTTAAATTATATAATATATATTTGATATAATAATTGCATGTAATGTATAATTGATACAAATATAAGTTATGTCATATTTTATACAATAAATAAACAAAATGAACTATTTGTAAAAAAGTGAATAGGTTACTGAAATATTAAGCAATAGTGTGTTCAAGTAAACATTCAGCTATAGCAAAAAAAGAATTAGAATAAATGACTAAATTAAACAGCTGGTGCCATCTTCAAGTGCATGATTATTAGAAACAATACTTTTTAAAGTTAAGTTAAGTGCTATCAAAGTGTCTCGCGCGCCAGAGCGATTGACGAGAGAGGTATGCATCAACTCGTCTTAGTTAAGGGAATGACATAGTTTAATATGAAAGAAACGGTGGAGTATCCCTTTAAGACAAAAGCAAAAAGCTATCGTCCCTGTGTGAAATATGTGAGTGATGATATAGATGTGAAGTGTTGCATGTGTGTGAGATGAGCTCATACACTACTCTAAAGTTTGTATAAAGCATGTGTGCCACATCTAGTTAATGTTTATCCATCATATGTACGTTTCAGATCACAGAACTGTCATCAGAACTTGCCGATGAGCGTAACACAGGCGAGTCTGCCTCGCAGCTGCTGGAGTCCGAGACATCGGAGAGACTGAGGCTAGAGAAAGACATGAAGGATCTACAGGTACACACACACACACACATTTGAACAGAGATAGGGTTTGAGTTGATGGTTTTCTGGAAGGAATCTCCTCATGCCTGAAATAGATATTTTCCACCAAAGCACAGACAATGCAGTCCATGCAGCAGAGCATGAGCCGTATACAAATTGTGTCATCTCATATTAAATATCCTTGTGAAAGACAGTGTGTGTCAGTGTGAGCAAGAGACTGTAGGTATTTGTCTGTGTATGCCTGGGGTGTGTGTGTGTACAGTGTGTTTTTATGTGTCTCCTAGGCTCAGGGTTGCCTTTGTGAGCAGATGGGCTGGACATTTCCCTGCAGAACAGAGAGCTGATGTGCTCTGTGTTTGTGTTTGTCTTTCAGGCCAAGTTTGATGCTATGAAGAAGCAGATGGAGTCCATGGAGATGGAAGTGATGGAGGCACGGCTCATACGCGCATCGGAGCTCAACGGGGAAATGGATGACGATGACACCGGTGAGTTTGTGACATCACTTCCTGGACAGAGCAAGATTGGAATAAATTGCACAATGCGATCTCAGTGAAGGGATTCACTTATGATTGCTGAGCTTTGAGCAAAAACTCTCAGACCCTTCCTGAATAATTTTGGCAGAATTGAAGGGTTATCTGGGAGTATTTCCATGAGTTTGATGGCCCATGACTCTCTGGTGAGGGGTAGAGCTTCAGGTGTGCTGAGCGCTTCAGTGTGGCACCTCCAGACAAATGAGAAAATAATCTGTAGCATCAGAGCTGCTGCTCCTCATTAAGCTGTTTATATGGAAATGCCAGGGGGCAGTGAAACCCCAAACATGAGCACTCTCTCTGTCTCTCTCTGTCTCTTCTGTTTCTGGAACTTTCTGTGAAGAGGGAAAATCTGGTGTCTCATTATTTATTAGAGACACAAATCCATGCTCATTGCTTTGAGAACTGTTAGATAATATATATAAACCATTATCTAACAAAAAAACTAGTAATTGTTATGCAAGTACTTTTACTTTTAATACTTAAGTAAAAAGTACCTGATTTTAAATGTACTTTAAGTATGGTTGTCATTGTGTTACTTCGACTTTTACTTAAGTAAAAATTTATCTGGATATTTGTACTTTTACTTAAGTACTGAGATTCAGTACTTCCTCCACCACTGCTCACAAATCATTGATCTGCTTTGATTTATTGACTTGTGTGTTTTTGCTTGTTTTCAGTTTATCAGATATCTTTTAAAACCACAGAATGAGTTTCTGTGTGTCGTGAAATTTCCCTGGCAGTGATCCAGAGTTTAAACCTCGGCTCTCTTCAGGGAATGACCACAGACTAATCTGGCCCATAGTGTTTCACCTTGAAAATCACATTGCAATTATGATGCCAAATAATGTGATTTTAACAGCATTATGACAAACATCTGACATTTAAAATTGCACCGCCAACTTCAAGTGCACTGAACCTGTTGAGATGGAGTGCTTGGACTATGTGCAGTAGACAAAACAGAGTGCCGCCACTTCGCTTTGAAGCACTGACATATTTATTTAAATAAATCGCAGAAATATGCGGTTTAATAATCTCACAAGGCCGTCTCACAATGAACTGCGCGGCCTTGATCGTCACTAACTCTTGTGTTCAGGAGGAGAATGGAGGCTGAAATATGAGAGGGCCATCAGAGAGATCGAGTTCACCAAGAAGAGACTCCAGCAAGAGTTTGATGACAAACTGGAGGTGGAGCAGCAAAACAAGAGGCAGCTGGAGAGAAAGGTTAGGGCATCTTACAAACACACACACACAAAAAAAAAACCAACAACATTTTTTTTGCACTTCAAGTCTGTCAACTAGGGATGCACAATATCAGTTCTGTATCTATTATTTTAGACATTTTATTGGCCGTTATTTGATATTTAAATGGGAATGCTCATTGCAAATCTCAACACGAATAGCTTCATATTATAATGTTTTGATGCCTAAATTCACTTACAGCATTTAAAACAATTGCTTTTAGTTCTGATGTTTTATTTTCATTTTATTTAGGCAAAGTAGCATATTGTTTTAATTTCACCCATTTATCGGTAATCGGCCATAACATGAAAATAATTATCAGCTTATTGGTATTGTACATCATTTTAGTGCATCCCTGCTGTTGACTTTATTCTGCCAAACTAACACACACATCAAAAAAGACTCAGGCTTCACTCGTATTGTCAGTGTGGTCCAACACAACAGCATGTACTGTGTTCAGTCTCAAACATGAATGTATTAGCTGAACTCACACATCTAGACAAGACGTACACTGGACGGACAGATCCACCTGTACAGACTCACTGAGAATCTGTGTGTTTAGCTGACAGACCTGCAGGCGGACAATGAAGAGGTGCAGCGTGTGGCTCAGCAGCTGAAGAAGAAATGCCAGAGACTGACCGCCGAGCTGCAGGACACCAAACTGCACCTGGAGGGCCAGCAGAGCCGCAACCACGACCTGGAGAAGAAACAGCGCAAGTGAGTCAGACCAGATATTGGATAATTATGCCTCTTTATGGGGCTTTCAGTCACTCATACTACTGTAGTTTCAGTCTCTTTTTATGGAGCTTTTCAGTAACTCTCTACATTATGGAAACTGGTAAAACTCAAAATGCTAAAATCGTTTAATTCCTAATAGTAATTATATTCATTTCAAATTCAAGTTTTTTTTTAACAGCAAAAAAGAATGTGTTTTCACACAGAGTTGAAAATAAGTTTTCTACCCTCATAGAATTTGAATTAGTAGTATAATTTTGTAGTTTGTTAGTTCTTGATGTAAACAAGCCTTAAGAGTAGCCCAAGAGTAAGAGTATCACTCTTAGCGACAGGTGGTGGTGGTTAATGTGCGAAGGTGCTGAGGCTAAACCTTTTTAGACTTTTTTTTTTCCAGTAATAAACAAACACTGTTAAGTTGTTTTTATTGATACTGTGAAGCAGCTTTGATACAATCTGTATTGTGAAAAACGCTATATATTTTATAATATAATATAAATATATATAAATATATATATATTTATATATATAAATATAATATAAATATATTTGACTTGACTTGACTGTTGAGTAAACAGGCGGAGGCCGTGCTTTTCAGTGGAGACTGCATGTGTGAAAGTCCACTCTAAATGTAATGATCGGCCTGAGGCTCAGATTTAGCTAAAGGGAGGGCAAGGAGAGTGGTCCTTCAATTCTCTATGGGGCTTGGATTTAGACAAAGAGTTGCATAAGACTCATTTATGGGATCATAACAGGGCCTCTGAGAGAAGGGGGTGGAGAACGAAAGAGAAAACTATAAAAAGAGGGAAAGTATTAACTGATTTGCCCTAAAGCATCACGACTCCCCCCTGCTCACACATTGTTACCCACTTACAAGCTAACCCAATCAGAATGTTTTCCCCTAATTCCCCTCCTGACACACACGTCACACACAATACTGTAAGCCTTAAAGGAGTTTTAGTTTCTCAACACTCTGCTGTGCTATGCTGGGCTATTTTAGGAAAAGCAGGTATGTTTCTTTTGTCATTATACTTGTGCTTTGATTATAGATTAGTGTGATTAGAAGAAATGAGTGATTGCCTTTAGTTATTGCATTGTGCATAATTTGACTAATGATCAACTAATATGGGTTTTTCAGTTACTAACACCAATATAAAAAACACAGATGCAATCACGATATGCAGATAATTCAATTGCAGATTAATTAGCTTTTAAAGTTGAAATTAGAAAAAATCACATCCATGTTCACTGCTAAAACATTATTTTAATAAGGTTTGTCAGCCTCGGCTGTGTGTCTTGTTTTCCTTTAAATTAAAAGGTCTGTCTGCTTGACTGGTGAAAGTGATCATTCACCCAAAACTCAAAAATTCAGTTTATCCTGTTTCATTTATATTCATTTATGTCATTCTTAAACCATATGATTGTCTTTCGTTGATGAAACATAAAATAAGATATTTTGAGAAATGCAGTGGAGGTTCATTGTATAATCAAAACAGTTTGGTTACCAACATGCTTTAAATTAGTAGCCTATCTTAGTTTGTCTTCCACAAAAGAAAGAATGTCATACCAGTTTGGAACAATGATAATGGTGAATAAATGATGTTTTGGATGAAAAATCACACAATTTTTTCCACATAATTGGCTGGTAACCAATGGCAAATATCATGGTTGGTTTCATCTGATCATACTTAGTTTTTTACATTTACATTTTTATACAAAGTGACTTGGGTATGACGACCATCACAAACAATCAAGCACTTTATCATAAGAGCCAACAGTATTTACACATGTACTGAACACGTTTGAAGTATAAGCTAAATTGATAAAAAAAAAAAACCTGGAGCTGAATCAATTTTTATTAATTTATTGTATATATTTAATATCATAGGAAGTGCCATTATGGTTGTAGTCTAGTTAAGTGCTTGTGGAATCAGTTATGATGGTCTCAGCATATTTGGTGTAAGATTGCAGCACATACTTTTGGAACAGAGAGTGCAAAGCCTCTGGAAAATGACTTTGTACCTTTGTTTCCCTTTTCCTGAGATTAAGCTTGTTGACCGTTTGTGTTTTTTATACATGCAATGTCTGCAGGTTTGACTCGGAGCAGACTCAGGCTCAGGAGGAGGTGCAGAGAGAAAAGAGTCTGCGGGAGAAGCTGAGCAGAGAGAAAGACATGCTGACCGGGGAAGTGTTCAGCCTTAGACAACAACTAGAGGTCAGAAACCTCGCTTATATCATCCTCCTTTGTTGTCTCTCACCCACAGACTTTTCCTGACCGTGACGTAAATGTGTCTGTGTGTGCCGAGTCCAGACTATGTTGTTCTAAATGAGGTTTTTTTTTTTTCTCTGCTCTCTCAGGATAAGGATCTGGAGATATGTGCTGTCAATCTGAAGCTGGAGCAGTTGGAGGTGGAGCTTCAAGATCAGAACTCACAGGATTCAAAGGACGAGGCGTCGTTGGCCAAGGTTAAAAAGCAGCTTCGTGACCTTGAGGCAAAGGTCAAAGATCAAGAAGAAGAACTCGATGAGCAGGCTGGAACCATTCAGATGCTGGAGCAGGTAATCATTTCATGAGAATAAGGATGTATGTTTTGGATTGAGCTGACTGATGTTTTATGTATTGTGTCTTGGAATGATGTATATTCTCCACGCATACAATTTTAACCTCTCATGCATAATATGCTAATTTATGTAGATTCAGCTGATGCGTCGTTATGAAGAAACTGTCAATACTTACAGTTTGCATACATTATAATAATAATTAAGAAGACTTTTATTGGCCTGTGCGGCAGAGTTGTTTTGCATATGCATCTGTATGCGCGCGTCGTATGTTGTATTCAATGAGATGTTGATGTTGTGACCTGCAGGCCAAGCTCCGTCTGGAGATGGAGATGGAGAGACTGAGACAGACGCATTCGAAAGAGATCGAGAGCAAAGACGACGAGGTGGAGGAGATCAGACAGTCCTGCAGCAAGAAGGTACAATACATCCACCAACTACTATAAGACAAAAACTGCTCATAGTCAATGCAACCTTTGGCATGTTGGCGTCATTGTATTTTTATTATTTCACACAAATGTTTTCTATAAATAAAAGCATTTTTTCATAATTTCTTTCTTCATGTTATTATGGAAATGCTAAATAATACTAATTAGCTAATATTCTTATTCTTATTTGTAAATATTGTAAATTATTATTACTATTGTTAATGATTTTCTTTTATTTACAAACTGCTCTACAATGAATCCACACCGAGGATATTAGTTCTTACATTTTTAATATGTAATATCCTTCCTTCCTTCCTTCCTTCCTTCCTTCCTTACTTACTCAATGTGCAATTATATTATAGAGCTGGTTGTAAATATTTCTGTTTATTATTATTATTAGTATAATTATTATTAATTTTCTTTTATTTACAAAAAATGCGCAGTGAGAATATTAGCTCTTGAAATAATATTTACAAAATATTTGTATTCATAATTATATTAATCGTATTATTCTAATTAATGTTAGTAATATATGTATACATTAATATTAATCTTATAGTACAGTCAATCAAATACACCATACACCAGAAAATAATGCATTACTATATTAACAAAAAATATATATATTTTATTGTAATATCATAAATGTAAAGGAACTTTTTAGTCAGAATCTCGACTAAACATTTTTTGTTATGTTTAGATCACTACAAAATTATGTTTATCTCAGAAAAAAATCTTTTTATGATTTCAAAATCACAAGAAAATTAAGTTTTTATGGCAATTATGAAGAACCAAGACATAAAAAATGCATGGCCTCTGATAGCTCCCAAACACATTCAGTCAACTTTTCACTTTTAAGTGCAAGTCACCAGCTAACACCACTATCAATGCGCTCTGAATACTTTACAATTGGTTTCAGAAGTTGTTCTGTGTTCAATTTATAACATTTTAATTGCTGATGTTCAGTCCTTTTGCAGAGCTCGCTTTGCTTTCTGTACAACATAAATAAACAAGACATATTCGGCCATGTGTTGAATAAGAATTTTCATTCACCGTTGTTCAGCGCGCAGCTCTTGTTGCAGATAGCGACTTCCCATTTGTAGAGTGTCTTTGCCGCGGAGGAGCAGATAAGCTGAACTCATTGAGTTTTGTTTTGATGTATAATTCATGGGCCTATTTTATTTTCCTCACGTATATTTCACCTTTCCCTCCTCTCCACTTAACCAATCAAGCTGCCAGTACAGTGCATCCTATAATTACCCTTCTTTCTCACGACCGAATCCTTTGATTGGCACTTGAAGGTGCTCAGAAGCATCTAAAGACACATTTAGGGAATGTGTTGTCTGGAATGACAGTATATAATTGGATTGACTCTTTGGGGTAAACCTACTTCACATATGCCTTATATGATGTTCTGTTACTGTTTTGCTGGTGTGAACAGCTCAAGCAAATGGAGGTTCAGCTGGAGGAGGAGTATGAAGAAAAGCAGAAGGTCTTACGGGAGAGGAGAGACATGGAAGCCAAGCTGATGTGTGCCCAGGAGCAGGTACTGCACTCATGAAAATGATATAGAACTAGTCAAGGTCTGAAATATGTTGATTTAATATATGCGGTATGAAATACCTTTTTAATTTTTTATTACATATTTTTTATTAAATGTCCCCTGACATGGGCTTATTTTATTATTTTAGAATGTTTCCTGGCTTGCTCTTATAATGTTAGTATGTTTTTTTAGATAAAATAGTCATAATTTAGAAATAAAAGGCATTTTTCCTAGCCTGATTTTAGCCTGTGATTTGAACGCTCTGTTTGAAGGGGCGTGTCTGCTGTGGGATTCAGTGTAACCGCCCACTGCTGTGATTGGCTGACATGCTTACATATTAAATAGCTACGTATTATATGTGAATATTTGTACTACTGCTATACATTTTTACAATTAAGCTACACATCAGAAATTGTTGCTCGGTCGATTTATTTTCAGACGTTCATCGAGGCCAGCTCTATATTGGCCCTAGTTGAGGAAACAGTCGTCGGTGAAATGTTTTGACCATACAAAACTTTGGGAAGTTGTGTTGGCGCATTTCCAGAGAAAATTAAATGAACCCATTGTTTCTTCAGAGGCTCGGATGAAGGAACTAAAAAATACTTTTGTGTTCAATTTGTACATCTGAACACTGATCAACTGCCATGCTTCGCTCGTTTGCAAGACATGATATCTCTCGAGGAAAAACTCAAATCGCGCTCGAGCGTTCGTCATCCGAAAATCTGAAAGTCATGATAGAAATAATCTTATTGAGAACTGTATCACGGTTTCGTTTCCACAAAATTCAACACAACTGTTTTCAATATTGAAAATAAGAAATGTTTCTTTAGCAGTAAATCAGCATATTAGAATGATATCTGAAGGATCATGTGACACTGAAGACTGTAGTAATGATTTTAAAATAAATTTCAGTTTTACTGTGTTTTTGGTCAAATAAATACAGCCTTGGTGAGCATAAAATACTTTCAAAGAAATTGACATTTTTGGACATTTTAAAAAATAATATCTTTCTGTAAATCATGGACCAAAAATGCTAATTAAGTGTAAACATTAAATCAAATGTCAACTGTAATGAAAATGTCCCTTCCTCTAATACCAAATGCTACAGACCAACGGATGCAAGCAGCAAATAATGATAGAAAATAATGTTTGTGAGAATCATGACATAAATTAAAGGCTATTGATTGACTTTGGTTTGTCTTTTTTAAGTTTAAAGATTTTCAAAATCACTCCCATAAAATTAAAGGTTGCGGTACATAAATGAAATATAAAACGTTTCCAACATAAACAAAAATATTATTTTGGTGAAGTTTTCTGGTTATGTTCTGTCATGAAAATAAAATGTATTTTTTTGTATGTTTCCTCAAAGTAACAGTTGCTAAACTTAACCATCATTCCTAAGCTTTCAGTGTGAACAACATGTAAAGATAATATAAGCTGTCCTTTGTTTTCAGGTGAGCCACAGAGATGTAGAGACAGAGAAGCGTCTGAGGAAGGACCTGAAGCGCACAAAGGCCTTGCTGGCTGATGCCCAGATCATGCTGGATCACCTGAAGAACAACGCTCCCAGCAAGAGAGAGATCGCTCAGCTCAAGAACCAGGTCTGTTTCTCAGCTCCCCTGGGCTCGGTAGATAACGCATCAAACATGAGGTCCAGTAGTAAACATACATTTCATTTATGTGTGTTTGCATGTGTGCTCTTTACAGCTCGAGGAATCAGAGTTCACATGCGCTGCTGCGGTCAAGGCCCGAAAGTCAATGGAAGTAGAGATCGAGGACCTCCATGTACAAATGGACGACATATCCAAATCCAAGCAGGCGGTAAGTCTTTCTGTGTTTGGTAAAAGAATAACTCTTGATTTGATTTTTTTTTCCCTTTTACATTAGAGTCAGAGGCATGCATAGACACAGACACCACCTGTCTTCATTCACCATAGGTGGCAGCCAGGATGTCGTTTCAATTATTTACCAGGGGGAAATGATTTCCGCCCATAATGGCATGTTTCCGATCCCGGCTCTAATTCGAACAGGATGTATCGCCGTGAAATACATTACACTTTAATAATTCTGACATTGATTCATTATTATTTAAGCGTGGAGAAAATGGTGTAATTGTGTCCTCACTGTAGTGTATTATGAAGCAATATCAGGAGAGACGGATGCAGCCAAAAATCTGCAGATGCTGTTCCCCTGATGCTGTCTCCATATTGTTTTCTTTTTTTTTTTTTTTGTCATCGCCGCCTGTCATATTTGCTCAGCTCTCTGGAGCAAGAGACACTCTGACAGAAGGGTGCAGTGAACATTTTAATCTTCCATAAAGCCGTTGCCATTCTGAAGCATTGTTTTGGTGCAGTCGAGTGTTTTTGTGGCTATTTCTAAAACTGTCTCTCTTCTAAATATTGTCATTGATTAGCAAGAGCGTGATAAATGGTCTGGTCATGATCACTGTCTGATTAGCTTCAGGTCTGTCTGACACCCCCACCCTCCCCTGGGAGATCATGGATTTCCACTGGAGGATTTGAAGGTGACGCATAGATTTGAGACAGTACACTTGCCAGACACCATTTTAAGGTGTGGAACGGATCTGTACAGAAAAAAGGAAATATCTTGTGTTAACGTATAATGGAAAACAGGATTTTCATTAATTTGTACACATACTTCTGCAAAAGTCAATCCATGTTTATAATTTATGAAAACTTCGATAATTTTAATGTCATAAACACAAGCATATAATCATGACCACAATTTACACTACCGTTACAAAGTTTGGGATCATTAAGATTTTTTTGTTGTTGTTTTTAAAAGGTTTCTTATGCTCACCGAGGCTGCATTTATTTGATCAAATATACAGTAAAAGCAGTAATATTATACTGTATATTATAACTTAATAATATAAACATTATAAAATTAATTAACCGTCAGTTTTGGTCAAATGAATGTGTCCTTGGTGAATAAAATTACTTGCTTCAAAAAATCATAAATTTTAAAAATGTTAGTGTATATATACCTAAGGTAATTTTCAGATTCAAAGATACAGTATTAAACAATCATAAAAGAAGTAATTTACATATAGAAACCGTTCTTGAGTCAGAAAGTCTAAAAAAAATATGGTGTTTGATGTAATGGAAACAAGGGCAAATTGTAGAATATAAGCCCTTTAAATTTTAATATAACTTTATTTGAATTGGTTTATGAAAGAGTGTGTGAAAGAAAACCCAAGCTGTCTACATGAGGATGTTTTTTACTAAATCATTTAATTTCCTGCTTTTATACTCATTAGTTCATTAGTAATGTGTGATGTCTAAATTTTTTGCTTTTACTAAAACATTTGATAGATACTCCTCGGAGATTAGCTGCCTGTATTGTTGAGGTAATTATTATTGAATAGAGTTAGACCTCTGATACTGTTTGACAGAGCAGGCAGGGAAGTGTTCTCTAATTGGGAGACAGTGCTGTGTTCTCAGGGATTTATACAATGCAAGCAGCTACTGTTTAGTAACAAGGTGACAGGAAAATGATCTCTTTAAGGAATCAGGAGACTGGCTTTCAGTTTCAAACTAAAAAGGAGAACTAAAGTTGGAGTGGTTAGCCTCACATGCTCCTGACATGTTTAGATGTGGTGCTCATGCAGGCCACAGGTTTGAGTTTGACTGTATCAATAAAAATAGTTAAAAGGGACCCTTATTACTTTTTTAGGGTCAGAAAGCAGAAGTCGTCATAGTGCATTTACTGTAAAAAAAAAATATTGTCAAGATTTATCACATTTTTTCTTTTGGCTAATCAACTTTTTGTAACAATTTATGTAGTTCAGATAACTCATTATTTTGAGTTTCTGATGATTAAATCAATCTCTTTCATTGTATTAACTCACTTTTTCCAGTTCAATCAACTTAAAATTTTAAGGCAACCCAGGTTACTTACTTTTTTAAGTTAAACCAACAATATTTTTTTTGTAGAGTTGAACTTCTATAGCACTGAACCGGAGACAGCAAAAATAGTTTTTATATTTCCATTTGCTCCAATAGCAAAAGATAAAATCTGTGATAGCGTTTCGACGACTTCCAAAAAAAGAGCGAAGAAATATTGAGATATTGATTACAGCAGTCAGAAGAGAGAAATATGTCAGATTTGCTGTTACTCATTGTATAATTGTATTTGAAACCATTGTATTAGAAACATCCTTGCAGCAGCAAGGAAGTAGTTCACTTTAAAAAAAAAAAACTTTTGCTGATAATTTACTCACCCCCATGTCATCCAAGATGTCCATGTCATTCTTTCTTCAGTAGAAAAGAAATTAAGGTTTTTGATGAAAACATTTCAGGATTTTTTGACATATAATGCACTTTACTGGTAAACAAACGGTTCAAGGTCCAAAAGACAGTCAGTGCAAAGTGCAAACTGTTCAAATGGCTTTAAACGATTCCAGACAATGAATAACGGTCTTATCAAGCGAAACAATCGCTCATAAAAAAAAACAAAGCTTAAGTTTTATAAGCTCAAATGGTCGCCTTGCTCTATTCTGTGATGCGCGTTCATGACTCTCCAGTTCGAACTAGTTTACCAAAATGAACAAATCTTTTTCCGAGTCAATTCGTTCATTTCGTTCGTTGAATGATGCAAATGACACGAAAAAAGATTAGTTCATTTTGATAAACAAGTTCGAACAGGAGAGTCACGAACGCGCATCACAGAATAGAGCAAGGTGACCATTTGAGCTTATAATTTGTATTTATTTAAATTATTAATTTTAAAGATATGAAAAAATTTACTATATTTACGATATTGATAAATGTGGAAACACATCATCACAGTCTGTGAAAAGAGTCCATTTAACCTAAATAATTATTCAAAAATTGAGTTAATTTGTGTGTATTTCCTCAGTCTTAATGTACATCAACCAATTAGTCCCTGATGCATATACCAAAGACACTTTTTTTAACCTGAATATCCCCAGAAGTGCGTTGTTTTATGAAAGTAAAATGGCTTGTGAACTTGCCAACATGTCTAGCATTTCTATCAGTTTTAATTTTTTTGACTTTTCAGACTTTTTTCTTTTACATTTTAATTTGCTAAATGTCTCATTCTATTGTTTGTTTCCCGTGCAGCTTGAGGAACAGCTGAGTCGTTTGCAGAGAGAGAAGAATGACCTGCAGTCTCGCATGGAGGAGGACCAGGAGGACATGAATGAACTCATGAAGAAACACAAAGCCGCCGTTGCCCAGGTAACTGTCTCTGTCTGTCAGAGAGCTGTACAGAGCTTTTCTCTCATCATCACACACAGAGTAGATGCGTCTTTACATGTACATTTAAAATGTTTTTGTAATTTGTGTGTGTGTGTATATATATATATATATATATATATATTGTAGAATTTAAGGTCTCAATTCATGTGTGAAAAAGATTCTTCCCTCCTAACCGTTCTTTCACAATTTGAGCCCGATGAATCTTGACATTGTCATCCCTGCATGGAAATGATAAGCTACACACCATCAATTGGTTTTAGAAGAGCTCTAATATATATATGTACATACACACACAAACACTATTATGGACATTTTTTAACTATCCTAGCGAGTAAGCGGTTAGGTTTATTACCCATTTCAAAAAATCTTTTTCTTGCAAATAATATATCCCTCTCTGCCTTCCTAGTGAGAATTTGGTCTAATTGAGATCTCAGAGATTTACAATGATTTACACAAACACTATTATAAATTTAGGGATTATTTCACACTGCAAAATAAAAGCGTGTTGTGTTGAATATAATGAACAGGTTACAGCATTCACAGCAATCACAATGCTATTGCATAGCAAGAGCAGCATGAAACAAAACAAGCCTTTTTGTTCACAGTTGTGTTGTCCTTTCAATGATTTATTTTTTGACACTGAGCGTATTGCGTGCTACATCATTCCAACATATCTGAAATTGTCCTGTATGATTCATTGCTGTTTCTCAGCAACATGCTTCCATCATGCAAATCAAATCTACAGCGACATTTAGTGTGTGCAGATGGACCACTTAGTATTTCTGCCTTTGATTGGTCGTTCGTGCCAATGGGAGTGTCGCTGGAGCGATTGTCATGTATTTGAGTGTGTGGGTTGATTGTTATTAAGAGTGTTTTAAACACAGCATGCTGAAATGGCAGCTATGTAGAGATGAGTGATGTCTCTCCATAGATTCTAAGTAAACAGATCCTCTCCAATGGAACAGCCTGTTCCCTTGGGTTTACTTCAACTCTATGGTTCATTTATGGCTATATCAGGTTTTAAAATGCAGTCACATTCATACTTGAGGCATTCAGATTCCATTTGAGGCTCCATTTCACTCATGCTTATGTTAACATGCTATTTATTGCTCCCATTTTTTGTGAGATGTCATTAACAGACCATAAGATTGCGTGTCTGTCAACAGCTAAATGGTTTGCAATGTGCTGTAAAATATATCACCAAAGTAACATACCATCATGCATATTTCCCCCTTCCACTGTGCACCGCTTGCTTGTTTTTCTAAATGGTAAATGGGGCCGTATGCACCAGTTAAATGAGGGTTATTACACTATTTTGCAGATTATTTGAAATACTGGATGTCCAATTTTCCACCTTTTTAAACAATGAAATATTTGTGTTGTGGTGAATTTTGCAGTATACAATCATATGAATATTTAATACAAACAGAAAATGTGCATACTTACGGATTATTATTATTATTATAGTTTATTTAGATAGGGACAGATACAGATAACATAGATACACTTTGATAGTGATCTGATGCATGTATCAATGTTTTTAGCCAAAGCTAATTTACAACATTAGTCCCTAGAAGGGCTTTTTTAGTAAAAATGCAATACAATACACGAGCAATACAAAACAATAAGGGCTTTTGATAAAATGCAATACAAGAATAAAAATACGAGTAGAAAAAAAATAAATAATGCAATACAATATAAATGTCAAAAAAAAAAAGACAAAAAAGGCAGAGGCAGAGTGGACAAGAACTAAATATGCGAACAACACTGTTCCTGAATTAACCACAATTTGGTTTTTTTTTTTTGAAGATATCCAATGTCTGCATGCATGTATATAGCACAAAATGATGTTTAGATCACTTCAAGTAGATAAAGGAATTGTAGGTTCAGATTATGTATCCTATTGTGTGTGTAGAACACTCTGACCCCTCTGTGGTGTGTTCTTGAACAGTCCTCACAGAACCTGGCCCAGATCAGTGACCTGCAGGCCCAGCTGGAGGAGGCCATGAAGGAGAAACAGGACGTCCAGGAGAAGGTGAATTCACTTTGGCATCCATATGGAAATGCTATTCGCGAAGTTACTCTTACTTGCAAGTGAATCAGATATCAGCTCCTGTTTTGTTTCATTTCTGCTTAAGGTGAGCTAAGGTGCTTAAGGTCAATGTATTTGCACTGGAAAATTACAATATGGAAATAACATTTAGACTCTTGCTCTTTGAATAGTTTATTCTTTCATGAGCTCAAGATCAGGCTCCACCCTTTCAACTGTTTACTCTTGTATGAGATCAAGGTCTGACTCCACCCTCTCAGCTTAGTTTGGACTCTAATGAGATTCCATCAAAACGCGCCTCGGAATTTGATTATTTAATAATAGAGTCAGACTCCGCCCCCTCTCAGCATTTGAGTCTTTAATAATAGGATGATTTCTTTGAAGAGAAATTCAAAGATGGGTCTCAAATCCATTATTCAAACACTATCACCATGTATAATTCAGTATCAGAACCTCTATATTGGTTTCAACTAGGTTTGACTTACTTAATGTTAACCGGCAGAGCTATTTGAAACCAGGTAGGCCTCGTTAAAGACACCCCATGGAGGGCAGGGGCTTTTTTAGCACATAATAGTTATATTCAGCTGTTCAGAAGTTAGGAATTCAGTAAAATACTGTACATATTGCTTTTGTTTTGCTCAATGTATGTGTGAATTCTCACTCTGTATGTGTGTGTTTGGCAGCTCACATCCCTGCAGAGTCAGCTAGAGTTCCAAGAGCAGTCCATGGTGGACAAGTCGCTGGTCAGCCGGCAGGAGGCCAAGATCCGTGAGCTAGAGACCAAGCTGGAGTTCGAGAAGACACAGGTCAAGCGCTTGGAGGTAAGTTGGCAGAATGCATGTGCTCATGTGGGCTGAGTAGGCTGGGTGCTGGAAGTGTCAAAAGGTCAGTGCGCAGGCATTGGAGTGTTGGATAAGGATAAAATTAATCTACACACCCTCCAGGCCTCTCCTCATTGTCCCACCACTTTATAGACCTTTAATCCTTGTAGGCTACAATAAGTGCTTTACAATTCTCAACAAAAAAAGGCACTACAAATTGAATGTGGATTATTTCTGTCTCCTCTCTGTGTTTTTCAAATCGACAGAGTCAGCCCCCCTTTTAGAGAGGAAATCTACATTTCATTTCATGTGTGATATATTTTGCTGCTGGAGGTGGCAGGTCATCTGCTTTTGCATTGTACACAGCTAGCGTAATTAAAATGTGTTTTCTCTAATGCACATTATTTCAGTGTTTTGTTTTGTTTGATTTGATGGATTTTTTGCTCCTTACGTGACATTTTCCAGCAGCCAGTCCTCTTCACCGTTCATGTCTGTTGGATGCTCCTGCTCACCTGCAAAATTACAATTGGCACTCTGCACAAATTACGAACGTCTACTGCGCCCACAGCAAAATCTGTCTACAGAAGCGCTTTGAAAAGCGGTATTTTTACTGATTTGTTGGACATATTAACACAGCACAGGCTTGGGAAATGTAATCTCTTGGGGCAGCTTGCTTAAACCAAGCCCATCCGTAGCTATAAAGAATCTCTGTTTTCTTAATATGCAGATATTTCTGTTTCCATGCCAGTGTGCAGCCCACCTTTGGTGTGAAAAATCACATATAAGTTGCTATGGAAGTTATTTGGAGTTTCACACCATATGCATAGCTTGACAATCTTGCATACATCAGCGCTAGACTTGCTAGATTTGGTAAACAACCACAGTGGGTTCAGAAACACTTAAGCGATAGTGCATGTCATTGCTGCATGTATGTGGTAAATAAATGATTGCATCTTCTTCAGAGTCTTGTAGCGAGGTTGAAAGAGAATCTCGAGAAGTTGACTGAGGAAAGAGACCAACGCAGTGCCAGCGAGAACCGAGAGAAGGAGCAGAACAAGCGTCTCCTCAGGCAGATTCGAGAC
Organism: Pimephales promelas; assembly: GCF_016745375.1. The sequence goes on from NW_024121166.1 coordinate 6,754,890, forward strand.
ATCAAGGAGGAGATGGCCGAACTGGCTAAGAAGGAATCAGAAGCCAGCCGCAAGAAACACGAGCTGGTGAGGGGCCTGATCTCATGTTCTGCTTTACTGATTTTCTCATTCTGAAGTGTCTTAAAGGGATAGTGCACCCAAAAATTCAAGTTATGTCATCATTTACTCTCCTTCATGTCATTCCAAACCGGTTTGACTTCCTTTCTTCTGAAAGGAACATAAAATAATTATAAAAAAAGTATTTTGAAGAACGTTGGGAACAAAACAATATTGGAGCCTAAAAAAATCCACAGAAGAAAGCAAGTCTTACAGGTTTGGAACCACATTAGAGTGAGTAAATTCTAACAGATTTTACATTTTTGGGTGAGCTATCCATTTAAGCGTATGATGAAAGCTGAATTGCGACTATATGTGGACATAAAGCTTCCTTCTAGTTAACTGGTTTGATTAAACCTCTTAAGATTTTAATACTGCAGAAAACAATGATATTCTAAAAAATGGTGTGCATTTTGACATCAGTTTTATGAGGGCTCTTTGTCACAATGGTAGGTGAATGCAGAATTGTATTTTATAGTCAATTACAAAATAAATATATAAATAATATATCACTAAATACTAAGGATGCTGTAATATTGAAATTCTGTCTAATACAGACTAACCGCTTATTATTTTAATAATATATTAATAACGTCCATATTGCAATTCTATACTATTTTGTCTTCAAAAAACATTTAGGCATTTTTAACATTATAATGTACAGTATGAAGTATGGATATTAAGTTGAGATTCACTGAAGATTAGATTATCAGTGTTAAATATTAAATGAATATTGTTTTTAACATTAACATTAAGTGAGCATCAGATGACGGTAGCAAAGGTAATCTAAATATAGAAAAAGACAGAAATGAGAACCTCATTAGTTAGGCTGTTAATTTAATCCTGTCTCATTAGGAAATGGATATTGAGAGTCTGGAAGCAGCCAATCAGAGTCTCCAGGCGGACCTCAAGCTGGCCTTCAAGAGGATCGGAGATCTCCAGGCTGCTATCGAGGATGAGATGGAGAGTGATGACAATGAGGATCTCATCAACAGGTAACACTTGCTGCTCTGAGGACTCTTTATTTAATGCAAACCTCAGGAGAGCTTCTCCATGCGCGTAAGTAGGTAAAAAAGAAATAGAAAGAGAGAGAAGACACCATCTGGATGAATGCGCTGTTCACAGAGCTTTTGGAGATGGCAATCAGTGAGCCAGTCTCAGTCTCAGTCATCTCTTATTCACACTCTCTTAAATATTTATGCCTTGAAAACTGCCGCACATAATTTGGAGCTCCTTTTTTATGTAGTTGGTCTCATCTGTCAGAGGAAGTCATCTTCATTCACCCTCATTCCACGCCGCTCTGCTTCTATTAGTGACCTTACTGCGCAGAGCCAAGTTTATTTGCTCGCTTATGTGCGTGGAAGAACTCCAGTCATCCTAATAACAGTAAATAGTGCCGTGCTTACACTTACATAATGGACTACGCAGAGCAGAAGGTCAGCATTCTGGGTAAACATCTTGAGGAACATGTAGCGCTAGAAAACGTTTACACCAGACATGATAAATATTCAATTACAATCTGTGTTTTTAAGACCATGACTTCTTGTGTTTATTTGATTTTTTTTTTACAGCCATTGTTGTTTTCATGTTTATTAAGTTTCCACTTGAAACTCACTTATTTCTTCTGTTTGTTTTTCATTCCCCTCCTACCTCCAGTTTACAAGACATGGTGACTAAGTATCAGAAACGAAAGAACAAGCTGTAAGGAGTTAAAGTTTGAACTGAAGTTAACATATTTTGATTCTCCTTTGCCCTCATAGGAAGATGATGCAGTATGCATGCAGTCATTTTTGAGAAATGTACAGAATAGGGAATGTTTTGTACTGTAAATCTCAATTTCGACTCATGTTGATACTGCATCACACTTCCGGGCATGACAACTAACATCACGCATTTGTTTTTCACCTTTTTATGCACGATGTCTCATAATGTATGCATAATACAAACTGCATGCTTTTTCCAAGCCAAGTATGGTTCCCAAATATTTACCCTCCGCAGAGGCGATTTCCCCCTGCTTTGTAAAACTGAACCTTTGGAGACGTTGGATAGGAACCATTCTGAGTGGAGGTCAGGTGTAGTTCCATGTCCACAGGGTCCAGACCAAGACTAACTCGAGAGCCAGAAGGTTTTATATGCAGGCTTGTTGGAGACTGCAGGGCCTTGTACAAACATCTGCGAGGGGTTGCTCTGCCCTCCCCTCTTCTCACCCTTCCTTTACCTGCCTTTCTCTCGCTCTTTTGAATAATTCACACTTCTGTTCTTGGGACTTAGCAGCCTCTTAAGGCAGGAAAGAAAGGCGTGTTCCTCATCAATCTTTCAACCATGAGGGCTAAATAATGAATAACCCTCAAATGTCCTACAAAAAGCCCCCCAACTCATCTGGCAACAGCCTACAACAAAGTACCAGCCATTGGCGTCGAGCCATTTCATTCCCCTGTCGATAGTCCATGGTCCGCAGTGTACGCCACTCAAAGCGTTTTCCAGTTCTAAAAACCCTTAAGCTCTAAGCACCACTTATTACATCATGTGAAAAGTATTAAAAGCTAATGGACAGTCTGGGCATTACTTATCAGGTTTAGATGGATATGCTGTTCTAGAAATGTTTGTTTGGGTTCACGCAGGGATGTTGACACTTCTGGTTGGATCATTCTATTGAGTATTATTGTAAATGAGACTGGCTGTAAGGGGATTGTTAGCAAAATACAAACCTTAGTAGAGAACCTATTATTCTGATGTTCCCAGAGCAAAGGAGAGAATAGACAGAGCATAACGAATGACAAATGAGGAGAGCAGATATTTTAAAATGAGCTTAGAAGAGTTGGATATTCCCTCTCATGAGCGTTACTTGTATATTTTATTCAGTGACATAATTTTAAAACTTCGTTTACAATACATCACGAATTATTTGAAATTGTGTTTTATTTTAGGTTAATCTATTATTTTATCATTTGACATTTTCATTTAGTTAAAGTGTTTTCATCTTGTATTTATTTTATTTCAGCTATGTTTCAATTAACAGAAATGTTTTAATAGTTTTAATTATGATAATAGAATTTTAATGATTAGTTTGATAACGATAATAACCCTGGTGTAGATAGAGGTCAGACTTGTGTGCAAAGAGGAATTTGGCATAAAGAGATTTTTTTTACATTACTTGAATATACATTAAAGGAGTAGTAGAGTCACTTTTAAAAAAAAACTTTTGCTGATAATTTACTCACCTCCATGTCATCCAAGATGTCCATGTCTTTCTTTCATCATTCGAAAAGAAATGAAGGTTTTTGATGAAAACATTTCAGGATTTATTGACATATAATGCACTTTACTGGTAACCAAATGGTTCAAGGTCCAAAAGACAGTTTCAGTACAAACTGCAAACTGTTTAAAGGGCTTTAAACGATTCCAGATGATGAATAAGGGTCTTATCAAGCGAAATGATCGCTCATTTAAAAAAAAAAAAAAGTTGTATGAGCCCAAATGCTCGCCTTGCTCTGTTCTATGATGCGCGTTCGTCAAAATGAATGAATCTTTTTCAGAGTCAATTCGTTCATTTCGTTCGTTGAATGAACCAAATGACACTTAAAAAGATTCGTTCATTTTGATAAACGAGTTCGAACAGGAGAGTCACGAACGAGCATCAAAAACCTTAATTTCTTTTCGACTGAAGAAAGAAAGAAAGGGATCTTGGATGACATGGGGGTGAGTAAATTATCAGCAAAAGTTTTTTTTTTATAGTGAATTACTGTGAATTACAAACAAAGCTCTCAGTTGATTTAACATTTGTATCATAAAGTGATTAATTAATCAAATTGTTTGCAGTAAGTCAAATATTTCAAGTGTTGTTATTTTGGAGCTTAACAGCCATTGCACTGAAATCTTGTAGAAATACAAAATCTTGTAGAAATACATTTTTTCTTTTATTTTTATAACTGAGATATAACTAAGAAACAGTTGCACTTTATAAATTCCAAATTCGTCAAGAAGAGCAAGTGGGGATATAGAGAGAGCAAACAGCGTAGAGAGACAGACACTAGGGAGGAAAACAGAGGGGTTGAGAGAGTTCTGTAGGTGCTAATGATAAATGTAATAGCCTGTAACAGAGATGTACAGCCAATGGAGGCATGTTGTCACAGACAATTAATGTCTCTCCTCTCTCACTGTGTTGTTTGTTTGTTCCCCTGGGCTTAGGTGCAGCTTAACTAATGGTATATGGTCAAGGACATAAATTGTGTGTGACATTTTGCATTAGCGCTTCATTACAAAGACCCTGCTGTCCTACTGTTTAGCGATGGGCCGGCTAGCAGAGCTCAAGGCTTATTCACACAACGTTCTCACCTCGGTTTACCTTCAGGGCACTAGGGCTTACACAATAGCCAAAAGGGCTCTTGAAGAAATACACACTCTGACACTCTTAAGTTGCCTACCCATGTCGTCAGAGCGCTACTCGTATAACAGCGAATTCATTTGTCCCGAGTGTATTCACTGTTGTGTATCATCAGATCTTCTGATTTAGACCCTCTTCAGCACCCTGACTGTGAGCGTACAGTTAGTGTTTAGTGACATCTGTGCTATCTCATGGGTCCATGCATATATAATAATCTCATATGCATAATACCACAAACGGAGAGCTAAGCAGACCGGAACCCTAATGTCAGAGAAAAGCAGCTGCTGCTTCTTTTTTGATCTTCTATCTACGCCTGGGATAATGAGCTACTGTATGTTGTATAATTTTTTGGGGGAGATATTTGACTCCTGCAGCGCTGGAGGAAAATAACAATGATTATTAAAATTTAATTTGAAACAAAATTGTGGAAAAGGTGTTGTTTGTAATCTGCCATGCCATCGCTTAGGTCTTCTCTAAAGGTTTTGCATACTTGGTGTGTTTTAGCTCTCTAGGTCCTTGAAGGGCAATTCATAGTTATTCAGTGTGGTGTGCTGTGCGATAAGTGAAGGATAAGACTAATCTAAAGAGGCAGGGAAGCATTGACTTGCAAATCCAGCCAAACATAAATTCAATGGTTTTATCTGGTCCAGAGAAATGAGCAAACAGGACTGGGATTCACAGCGCTGCTTTCTGTGTGAGGTGTTAATGCATCTGCTCCCAGGGACGTTCGGACTGTGTTTACTCGTTCTTATTGACAGCGAAACACTTCCCTACCAAACCCATTTGTATCCAGAGATGCATGGCATTGCTAGCATGGTAAGCCGAGTTAATTATAGTCCCAAAATGGCCCATTCCTTCATGCAATCCTTTAACATGGTAGTTGAAGGCTACATTAGCCTGAAGCATTTTCTATTCTTCAGCACTACCTGTAATTACCAATTCTGTTTTTATTCAGCTCTAAATCACAGTATTTTTTTTACAATAAAAGATAGCTGAAAGAGTTTGGTTCTGGCAAAGGCAGTATTGTAACCATTTTCCATTTTAAAAAATGACTGATTTTGGTGTCCTTTACATTGGGAACTTTATTCAACATATTCTTCTCATGGTTGATTTGAATAGATTTTGGTGTTAGCGTGTTGCTAAGCTAACAGTGATAATCTAATTAGCATAAAAAGAATAGCAAATGAATTATGAGTCGATTAATGTTTAATTGCATTAAATGAAGTACTTTTCAGTGTTCAGATCTATTTATGAGCTTGTCACAGTGCATTGTGTGATACAATGCTGCCTTAGGATTTTTGCTAATATTAGGCATTTTAAGTTGCTTTTTTTGAAAGCCTTCAAATCGCAAATGTCACCTAGGTTTTGGGACAAGAGCTATTGTCTGCCTAGCTACAGTATGAATGGTTTTCTCTTTTCAATGCTCTCCTTTCTTCTGGTTTGGCTTGGAGTTGTACTGACCTCACACCTTTTGGATGCCTCACATTATACAGAGCCAGCTTGCAGCAGGATATTGTTTTTGGACTATATGTCTGACTTACTAACACAGAGGCCCTTTCCAGGTTACTAGGGATCTGGCGCATGCATCCGTACATTGTGTCTCCACCATAAAACCCTGTGTTCCTCCTACTAACAATATTTATGTACAGGTTCGGCTTGTTCATTTTGTTGATATCCCCTCTGTTCTTCTTGCACAGTGAGGGCGCCTCTGATACCGACTCTGAGGTGGAGGACCGTGTTGACGGGGTGAAGTCATGGCTGTCCAAAAACAAGGGCTCTGCCAAGAACCTGTCAGATGATGGTAGTCTGAAGAGTTCAAGGTCAGTACTCCAACCTCATTTCCCTCAGTTATCCAACAAAATGGTTTAACAAAATCTAATGCAGCAAGCAAGAAAAATGTATTTGGAAAAGCTAATTAGCTAGCGCTAAGGGTATTTTCTGTTGGTATTGTCTAGCTTATTCTCTCTATTGTCAGCAGTTTGATAACAGAGGTGGAACAGCTTCACAGACAGATTAATGGATGTGCCCACCGGCCAGTTGGCATGCCTACCTGCGCCTTTCTGCTGAAAATGAATGGGTCTTTCCACCAGTGGACACTTTAGATTTTTACTGTTTATTCTTTTTACCAGAATATTTAAGTTTGGCTCTTGAGGTTCTTGTGCTTTTAAAGCCTTAAAGGGATACTCCACCCAAAAATGAAAATTCTGTCATCATTTACTCACCCTTAAGTTGTTTCAAACTTGTATGAGTTTCTTTCTTCTGTTGAACACAAAGGAAGATATTTTGAAGAATGATTGGAACCAAACAGTTGAGCGGCACCCTTGACTTTAGTATTTTGTTTTTTTTTTGTACTATGGAAGTCAGTGGTGCCAAAGAACTATTTGCTTCCAATCGTTCTTCAAAATATCTTCATTTGTGTTCAGCAGAAGAAAGAAACTCATACAAGTTTGAAACAACTTGTTCAAGACAGAAACTCGTTTGCAACAATATGAGGGTAATAAGAGAGTAAATGACGACATAATTTTTGGAGTATCCTCATAATTTCAATCATTTTGATCACTTCAGTCAGTCCTATCTGTCAGAAGCACTCTTCCTAATATAAATCATCTTGCTTGAGAATTATAGTTCATTTCAGCACCAGTTTTTGTGCAATTATCTGAAATATTTTCGCCTAAAAGGATCTTTATGTCTACATTTATATGTAGATACTTGAGCTGATGGATTAACTATTGATTTTAAATCCCAGGAGCTTTAGTCTGTCTTAAGTGCCTTTATGCTGTCGCATGAAACTTTCATCTATATTCTGCCCTGTCTGCTTGGATATACCTCCATTTTATTTTATTTTTATTTCTATTTTTGGGTGTCAGTCATCGTTTAAGTTTTTATCAGTGTTTTTTTCTCATTCTCACATTTCCATCTCTTTCCTCTCCTCCCTCCATCTGTTTGTCTTTCTACACTGTGCACACCCTGTCTGCCCCTCCATCTAGATATGCTGTAAATGTTGACGGAAAGGAGGGAAAAGAGTGGGAAGAGGGTAAAGAATGGAAAGACAATGGCAAAGGTAAAGAATTAGAACCCAGCAGGCCTGTATCTGTCATGAGTTCCCTCAGCTACAGGAAACGCTCCAATAAGGGAGACGAGAGTTCGCTCCTCAACACTCTCAAAGAACAATCCAATTCCCAGGACCTCTCCTCTTTCCGCAAGAACAAAGCCAAGCAAGAAGCTGAGGATGACTCCTACTCTGTCAGCTCCTGGAGAAAGGCAGGAGATGAAATTGACGATCGGGGTTCTGTCATCTCTCAGGCCTACTCGGAGGCAGCCAGTCGGGCAAGAAAGGGCATGGACAGCCGCTGGTCTGATTTTGATAAGGAGTCCGTTGTGACGTCTGTAGCCCCGAGCCGGGTTTCCTCCTGTCGTACTGCGATGGATCTAGATGACGATGCTATTTCCAGCGTGAGTCGTATGAGTTCGGCGAGCCGGCGTCGAAGCATGCCTCAGAGTGAATACAGTTCACCCGTCAGCCCCAGCCTGAGTCGCCGCAGCCCAGGCAGCGTGAGCCGTTCCGACTCCCGGATGTCACTGTCTCGTAGCTGTCGCCTCAGTGAATTTGACGTGGACGATGATGCCCGGAGCGTAGCGTTCAGCGAGGCTCGCTCCAGCGCTTACAGCCCTTACTCCACCTCCGGCCGAAGCTTCTCCATGCCTCCGCAAGCCCGGACCACTGACTCCAGCCCGCCTGAGGTTTTGGACGTCAAGCCAGTCAGTCACCGCAACTACCTTGACCCTGACCTGGAGGCTGCCATTAATGAAGTTTTGAGCTTCAAACCCATTAAGTTCAAGCGCACCAGCTTGGAAGACTCTGAAGCGGAGAAAGATAAGCTGGGCGAGGTGGAGGATGAAAAGAAGAGCGTCAGCAGCACCTCTAGGACTGGCAGAGACAGTGGGCGCTCCTCTAGCCTGCGCCGCTCTGCTTCAGCCGTGGACTTCATGCGTTCCAGCAGCAGCCTCAGCACACGCAGCAGCCGCAGCAAAAAGGGCAAGAGCAAGAAGAAGAAGAAGAAAAGCCACAGCTCTGAATCAGACAGCTCCGACAGCTCTGACGACGACCGCAAGAAGAAGAGCTCCAAGAAGAAGGGCAAGAAATCCAAGAAGAAGTCCAGAAAAGAGTCTTCGTCTTCCTCCTCATCCTCGGAATCGGAGTCTAGCACAGAGTCGGACTCCAGTTCAGGAGCGTCCACTATTTCTTACAGAAGCTCCAGCAGTGTCAAGAAAGCCCCTGGCAGGCAGGCCTCGGGCTCTGAGGGCGAGCCAGAGCCTGAAGACCCCTCTGAAGAAGCTCCACCTCGGTCTAAGAAAGAAGACAAGAAGAGGAAGAAGAAAGTAGACAATCTTATGATGAAGTACCTGTACAGGCCTGACAGTGACTAAAGATGGCAGTAGGTGATGCTTGGTGTGGGGTGAAGGAATGCTACATGCATGGTGTTAAACTAATACTCGCGTACCTCAGTACTGTCTGATATCTTTCATTGCATTTGACCATTACTTTACCTTCAGTTTATCTTTACACTGTGTTCTTTTACTTTGTTACTCACATACATTTTCAGAGACACTGTTCTATATCGTTCACTGAAATATTTTTGTGATTTATTAACTCAAGATAACAGCTGTGTAACTAAAGTCAGTTTGAAATTCTTTCTCTGGTCTTGGGCGTAATTAAACATAAAATCGGCAGCAATTAACCTGAAGTTTGTATTATTATGGGGAAGATAAGACTCGGTGACACAAAAAGTTAGCGTTGACTTTTTGAAGAGGGTGAGGTATTCATGCTTTCTCTACATCTTTCTGCCTTGCTCTTGTATAATTAGAGGGCAGTTCATTTATATGTTAATTCACTGATAAGATTATGAGTAGACATGAAGAATATTACAAGTTGTTTTAAAATGAACCATGGATTTTTAGACCAAGTGGAGTTTTAATAGACTGTTTGATGCTTTTATTTAAATTCAACTCTGTACTGACTTGACTGTGCAAACACTTCTGTACCCACTCACCTGTTGTCAATACTAGGGTTCATAATATATCGGTACTATATTGGTTATTATCCAATTTGAATTATTATTATAATTTTAATGTGCTGCTATTGGTCAATATTGGATATTTAAATGTAATACTCGTTTTCCCCAATTTTACTTTTAGATCACATTTGCTGTAATCTAAAGCTCACTTAAAGTCTATTATTAATTTAACACTGTTAACTTTTAGCATTTATAAGGATTGATTATATTTTTATGCAATATATTATCGTTATTTGAATATTGATGCATCCTTACAGTAACTTACCGTTACCATCATAATCATTTCTTAGTATTTTTATTTTCTCTTTAGTATTTATCTAATGGTAATTTAGTTACCTATGAAACTGTCGTTTGCTTGTACAACTTCACTAACAATGATCCGATAAGGTTTCATGGCACTACACCTGGTGTGATTTGGATGTGATTTGTGTGTATTGCACCCCTAACGCATCAGCAAAGATTATACTGGCCTGTTAAATATTGTTACCCCACATTCTAAAGTTTGATAGCCCAACATTCCTTCAGAGATTATCCTCTTCGGTCCCTCTATCCACCAGCTGATCCTAATCAAAGCTTCTTTATCTCCCCCCTCCAGCCCCCCCTCCAGTCGCAGACGCTTCTGCCTTGACAGATCTGACGAGGAAGAGGAAGAAGAAAAAGAGGAAGGGAGTGCGGGCCGAAGCACCTACCGCTCCCGCTACAAACGCAGCAGCTACCTGAATGACAGCGATGGCGAGACCACTGCGTAGCTGCCCCCCCACACACACACATACACATGCACTCACTTTCACAGAAAGGAAGACTTTGGAGTTAAAATCAGTGTCTTCCATAAACTTGGATTCAGATGAGAGGATTTCAGCGAGGTGGAGCATGATTGGATGCACTCTGGCTATGATATACCCATCATTTCTTTTGACTTGTTATTAGTAGTATTATTTTACATGTGCTTTGTGTTTAGAGCTTTAAAGGGTTTGTACAGCAACATGAATCGCAGCACTGTTGACTCTTTCCTGTTTGTGTGCTTTTACTTCTGACATTCTTCCTCTTCCTTTTTAAATAAGCAAACGCTGTGCTTGCGTTCTTGCCCCGGTTAGGATTCAGTAATGGATATTGCTTCGGGCAACATGCTACAGCCTCTCGCATGGTCACGGCTGAGCCAAAGATACATGGCACTATGTAAACGAGCAATGTCTGGGTTTTACCGTTCTGTTAGATTTAAAAGAAAAGAAAACCAAGAGAGAGAAAAAAACGCAATGAAAATATTGTATCACCAAAAAAAAAAAAAAAGAAAAAAGCTTTGTTTTGGATTCATGAGCAAATTAGTTTTCGGTTTTTGACTTTGTCAGAAGAGAGGAGGGAGTTGAGGTGGGACTGATTTAAGACCAATTCCTTTCCATCTCTCCAACTGAACACACAGTTGTTGTTTTTTTTGCTTGTATCTTTCTCTCTCTGCCTCTTCGCTTTCATACGGTGAAGAATTCATGTTTTTTGCTTGAATAAGAGAGTATGCCATGCCTCCTGATGAAAATAGAGCCTATTTCTCTCTCACGCTTTACTTTTTTGATCTTTTATGTGTAGAGGAAAAACTTTGATCAGGTCAATGATATGAGAAGTGAGCAGCGGTTTGGGGTGTCTCAAATCTCTCCATAATATGCCTTGTCTTTTTCTGTTCTGACTGTATTGACTAAGTGCTTGCTCATAGAGTAGGTGTTATATGGCTCAGCGTTTTTTCTTTTTTGTTGTGGTCGTTGTTGTTCTCAGGCTTTTTTGTTTTGGTTACCGTAGATGTCTGGCTTTCTCAAGGGAATGCCTAAATTCTTGTATATAATGGGGCATTGTGGTAATTTCTCATCCAACTCCACTGATACTGGATAAACAAACAGCTTGCTTTCCGTGCTGATGTGATGCAACCAGAAGCACAAGATGGAGACAGAACCGATACTGTGAAATCCCAGCTTCCCTACAGCATGTCGTCACATTGGATTCATCAGTATTTTTTGGCTTTATCTAATGGCTTTGAGACTCACTTGAACCTGAATGGACACGCACCCCTCCGAAATCCGTTGTTGCCTTCCGTTGTTGTTGTTGTTGTTGTTTTGTGCTTTCATTGTAGTATTTATGATCTAGCATTGATGGATTGAGCGAAGCTGCCAAAATATAAAACAACAGCATAATAGCAATGAAAGGATCTCATTGCTTCTCTTTGATTTTTAAAGGGAGACAGCGTGTGTATTTTACATGTGTATTAGTTTTATAGACCCTCTGCAAAGGTCAACCACTTTATCCTCTTTTCTATGCAGTCAATATTGATTTTAATATGGAAAAAAATGATGTCTTTGGCGAATTAAATCACATTGCTTCAAGATACATAACATTTGCTGGCTGTACACATTAATATAAAAATATATAAATATCTGTATGATTCATTTTAGCTTTCAAAATAGTTAATGTTTATTTTCTTTATTGAATAAATGACCACTTGCTATAAGTAATTTTGCATTACAGTTTAATATTGTAAATAAATGATGGTGATTGTTTTAGACATGTTTCAATATGCTTATTTCATCATTAATTTTTTTATAACAGAAAAAAAAATCACATTCTGGCATGTTCAACACCCCATTTTCTTAATTTTTTAAAGCTGCAGTTTCATTTCTGCACCATTGTTGGTGCTAGGGCTGTGCGATTAATCGAAATCGTAATACAATCGCGATTTGAGCATGCGCGATTTTTTCCGTGTTGCTGGCTCCAACCTCCCAATATGCTATCTGAACCAATCAGAATGCAGCGCGCCTAAATTGAGCGCGAGAACAGAACAGACCCGGCGGGTGAACTGCGAACAGGTGCGCGTGCCAGAAGGGAGCGCGAGTGAATGGAAATATTAGGAAAGGGACTTGCCTCACCAGTTTCTTTCTCTGTGAAGGTAAGGGAATATCATTACCTAATTGGTTTCTAAGTAGTTTTCTCCGCTCCAGCTGTCAGTCATTCTCCATTCAGTGTTGTTCAAACAGCGCGTCGCGTTCGGTTACGACAGTCAACGATGAAATTCTCTTAAGTCTAGATTTATCATTCAATGTTAATATTATTATAATTGATCTGTAGATAAAGCTCTATGGTGTCGCATAAATGATCTTGCTGGACTGTTCGTTTCTACCGTGTGTCTGTTAGACCTTAACACTGAGTACTTCTTCACGTGCACAGTAACTGAAATTAAAAAATGTTAAAAGAAAAGGCTCAACTATTGCATAGATAGATACTGTATAATACACTGCATCAATATGTATTTCCTTTGTGCTTTGAACCTTTCAATGCGGACTCGACGAAATATGCGCGCTGTAACTCTGTGTTGCTCCAAGCGCATCATTCTGCGCTCGGGATGCGCATGAGCGCTTATGATAATACTTTTGCTTAATCAAAGATTATTAATAGTCTCTTTTTGTTCTGCCCTATCTATCATATGTTGTTGCCTCATTAAACATCTGTGCTATACTTAATATCTCTTTACAGTAGACTATATATAAAATAATTTATCTTTTTGATTTTTGTTTTCTTGTTTTTCATGAATTTATTTTACAACAATACAAAGAGATATATGTAAAGTTTTACCAGATTTAGTGCTGCGCGATAAAGCTCTAATTGTTTTCCTTTGGAAATATGTTTCAAATTCACACAGAATACACTAAAACTGTAAAGCATGTCTGTTTGTGTCAAAATCGTGATTAAAATCGGGGAAAAAAAATAATCAAGAAATCGTGATAATTTTGTTAATCAATATCGCACAGCCCTAGTTGGTGCCAAATATAATTTTAAAAATGTTCTCAATACTAAACAATAACAACATGTTCAATCTCAAGGGGTATATCCTAAACACATTTATTGCAATAAGCAATAGTATTTCTCAAATAGAACTTGCAGAAACCATCATTGCAGTCACTAATAAAATGTTGAAAGCCAATTGTAATGCTGTTTTAGTGCAAAGAAATGACACACAGCAGCCTTTTTTCAGCTTTTATATTTTAATAAATCTTGTTAGTAGAAAGAGAAAACCTGCAATATTCATCATCTCTATTAGAGCAACCAATTCAGAGTGTCTTCTTTTTATGTTCCTGAAAGATCATAAGAAACATATGAATGGAGCCTTAAATTTCAGCATTTAAATATAAAGTATGCAGGCAAATTTACACAGAGCAGAAAAGCCCTGTCTATGGTTCACATTCAACATGCTTTTCTTTTCCATTGGCTGCTTGCTTCATTGCACAATAGGAAGGCTTGCAGTCATTTCTATAAGCTAACAATAGGAAAGGCAGCTTACTGGACACAGCACAGCTTGAGCTTTCCATTGGCTTCAGTCAAACCAGAGAAGAGCCAACAGTAGGTCTCACAATTATTGTATAAACCATTATTTTAATTTTTAAATACATGGCAACCAACCATAAGCCACAATTCTCTTACCTAAAACCTAGACTTAAAACAATTTTGTTCCATATTTCAAAAATAATTGCAATCCTGACTACATATTTGAATGCACTTTTCTATGACTCAGGAGAAGCACTTACATACATCATGCTGAGACCTTTATAGCCATTATAAGTGAAAAATGTAAGCTTGATTTTTTTTAATTTAAATAATGGCCTGTCATGACGACAGTTATGACCTTGCATAAAATATAGTGCTCTTTCAAAACAATATGACAGTCTGAGTTTAGAGGAGCTGTGGCCTTCTCACTGAATTCTCTTACACAAACACCCGCTGTGCAGATAAATTGAATTTATAGATGAGGTGGCACTTGCTTTCACATCAAAACAGAGTCTGTAAAACACCTGTCTACTTCCAAAATCTCATTTATTTTTTAATTTCAATATATACCGTTCAAAAGTTTGATGTTGGTAAGATTTTTGTTTCTGAAAGAAGTCTCTTTTGCTCACCAAGGCTGCATTTATTTGATCAAAAACACAGTAAAATGATTTCAAGAATTGGCCAAAAGCTGCGGAAAGCATGCATATGGTAATTAACTTCTTAAGCATTTTTAAAATTGGTTTCACAACAGTATGAAGCAGGTTACACATGGTTGTGGTGGCATCACTAGCAATTACACACAGTTTTGTGTCCTTTGTAGCTGTGTAACAAACAGCAGCTGTCAGTCTCTTCCCACTCATAACCCACGGGCGTCGTGAACGTGAACACTAACTCAAAGAGCAACACACCCGCCAGCAGTCCTGGGGCACAGCTTTATGTGTGTGTTCCAATTATGGCATGCAAGCACGTGTCTGTGACTGGAGCTGAGGATGTAATTCAGCATGTGAATGGATGTGTGTAATGGCGTGAGAAAGGATGTAAAAAGTGTGATGCACGTTTTCTGTTTTTAGGTCAAATTCTGAAACATGTTTGACTGGGTGCACTGTTTGCCTGTGAGTGCATTATTTATGGTTATGAAATCTGCTTGAGGGCTCCTTTACAATGTCCTGCTCATTCTTTCCATGTGTGCAGAAACAAAAGTCTCCAGTACAAAATGAGCCTTCTTTTAAAAAAAAAAGCAGCAACAGATAAAAGACACGAATGATTCATATATTTAGTAATAATAATCAGAAAACATTTTAATTGACCCTTTGCTAAGCTCCTCCTTAAAAATGTTACTGACCAATCTTACCATAGCAACTGTGGCAATCTGCTATTTTCTCTTTTTTTTTTTACAGAAATTCTTTAAAAATACAGTAAAATATTGTTACCAAGTAACTTGATGCAATGAGAACAGATAGTATTTTTTTTATTTTGCTTCTCCAAATAATGAATTTTATTAAGTAATTAATATTTAAACAGACAGAGAGAGTATTGTACAGAAAATCATGCTGTTCAGTCCTATGCGATGACCTGTAAAGCTTGTTAGCAACAGTGTCCAAAGGGGGTGGAGCTCATTGTAATCAGTGTACCACGACATATTATCATGTACACCCACAACTTAGTATGATGTTCCTACAAATGATTATCTAGTGGCCTCGACATACTAGTTCCCATGCACAAGTTAATATGCACTGGCCAAGACAACTAAGTGAACCGAACGTGTCCTCCCGGTGACCGCAATAGACTAATCCTTATCAACAGATTTAAAAAATAAAATAAAAAATCTATTAGCTTTAAATGACAATTATTTTTTGAGCCCCCACACTTTTCAGCACTCCAAAACTCACGGTGGATGGATGGTAAAGAAGAAAAGAGTATCATCTCTCTCTCTCAGAATCGTCTTTCAGTCACATGTAGCTACAGAAAACTTTCTATTCTAAATAAATGGAATGAAATAGCCAGAATCTCCATCAAAAGTGCAGCTTTTGAACAATTAGAGACCAGCATCTTGAGTGCTTATGTCGAGCTATTAGCTGTGCAGCCTTTCTGCTCGTCTTTGAGACGGACAACAAGGCGAAATTTCCAAATCCATTAGTTTTTCTTGTCAGAAGCATAGACTGGTCAGGAGTAGCGTAGACCCTTGAAGTGGGCTACGTCAGAAATAGATCAGAGCATACTGTTGGGGATTTGTCGTGCCACATCCAGTGTAGACAGCCGCACTGGTTATAATGGGTTCTATTATCTTTCGTCGCGTCGCGCTGCTCGCATCCGGGGTAGACAGTGTTTCTCAATCAAAGCACTTAAGCTACCTTATCCTTTCTAATATTATGTCAGAGAGTGTCGTTAAACCCTAATCAAATTATCATACCTTCTCTTGTTCCCTGGCCTTTGCCATTGTGAACAGCATGGAAAATGAAGAAAGCCTGCATGACTTTTGGCCAATTGGCCAATCACAGTCATTTAGTTCGTTTATAATCATAAGAGCATTTTGCATGATAAGCTTTACATAACACACAACACCAATAAAATAATGGTATGGATAATAAGGTGGTTATATAGAGTGGATGCTTTTTGTCATCTCTCAAATCGAGCAATCCTACTGTAGGTATCTGCATCCTTCCTCGGAGGCCACTTCCACTCTCTTGGATACAATTGTCTGACACTGAAAATTGTAAAATCCTCTGATGAAAAGGAGTGATGTAATATTCATGAGTAGCCATTATTACCTTGCTGGGCTGCAATGTGTCATAGAGGTGGAGGTATAAACACAGGGTGGGCAAAGATGCAAGTGTTGCATCTCCCCAGTGTACACGAGACAAGAAGAAGCTGTAACAACATGTGATACCCTCTATGTCTCCAACTAGCAGCGCTGGCACCAGGCTCATTACTCTACCGAATGTATCTGACTCTCCCTAATCCCAGAGGACAGCATCCTCAAGACTGACACACACATTTACGACATGTCGGGATCAGAAAGCAGCAAGTACCTGTTGTTCATATAGTGAAGGAAGTAGATGAGAGGAGAGGACATTTGGAGGAGAGGTTATTTGGGGACTAGTGTTTATAGTCACCAAGTCCATGTAATCAAAATTGACAATTCTTATTTTCTAATGGAGTATTGCGGTATTTATTATAAATGATTTATCTGTGCACATAATTATTGTAAAAGTTTGTGCGCTCTCGTTTTTTTTAGTTTTAGAGTATTGTAATGAGAAAAAAAGCTCTAGAGATGCGTATACAATATCTTAATTTGAGTTTTGCCTTTTAGAATGCTGTCATTTTAGCAAAAGTCAAACAAGTCCTTTTAGTGCAAGTTTATAGAAAAGCAGCAAACTGTAAAAACTCATTATTTGTGAATAGACCATTACTGTCTATTTTTGTTCGGCCACTGAAAATGGTTCAAAAAGTCCAAGCGAAGACAATAAAATCCAGCTGCATTTGTGAGCAATTCACTAATTAGTGTTTTGAACAAATTTGAGTGAATAATTCTCTCACATTGTTGCGTTCCTAAATGAATAATAAATGTTTTGAATGGATCAGTTGAGTAAATGATTCAATGACTCTCTCATAAAGTCACTTTTTTAAAATGATGTAACCTGCAGAAAATATCCTCTCCACTAATGGTTGGAGTGGATAAGCAGAAGGAAAAGTCCCAGTGCCGTTGGACTGAACATCGCTCGGCCAATCAAATTAGAGTATCAGAACTAGTTGACTTAGAATCGAATAAAACATCCTTACATAAAACTTAAACAAATCAAACATGACTTAAGGAACTACATTTGGAACACTATACTTTCTACTCTCCAAATCGTTTTACTTCACATTGTTTAAACATATTTTCTTAAAGGGCTTTTAAATCATTCCTTTTATATATAAATCATATATTTGAGGTCTATATTAAGCAAAACTGCAATACTTGGGTCTGAATTCCTCATTATAGCTCCACAGGCCCCTTTTCGGGTGTGCGTCTGTGAGCAACACGTTTTGGATCGGCCTCTTTAAATAAAAAGGAGATGTGTCATATCCCGCCCGCTCTCCAGGTTGCTGAGTTCAACTCCACCCCGTTCTGCCATTTTTGTAGTTTTATTAGAGATTTACAATTATATAGCGTCAAAGAACATTTTTATTCACACGTTAACAAAATGTCAACAACGGAAGACTTGTCCATCAAGCCTTACATGTTCGAGCCAGAGCGAGTGAGTTGAAAAAGACGACGAACCTGCAGAACAACGTCTTCATATGGATGTATTGCAGTGGTATGTAACTGTATTGTGTTATAAGTGAAAGTCGATTATGTCTCTAGTTAAAACAAGCACACTAACAAGATAAATGACTACGTTCTAATATTGCCACTAAAAATCTGTATTGATAATATGATACGTTTAGAAAAGCATCAGAAAACACAGCAGCTAAATGACCATTGATGAAACTCAAGAACAATAATATTGCAGACGTGTAACGTTACTTCAAAACAAAAACAAAGAAAGACAAAGGTACTGCTAAACCATCATGTGTTTTAAGAAAGTAAAGTACTTTATTTTTATTAACGATATTTACAGCTTATCGAAATGCTCTGTTTGTCGTCTCCAAAGATAGTAGAAATTGACCCCTTTATTCAGGCGAAATCGATCGGCAAACCCTTCTTTATACAGGCGGAGGTTGTTGAAGTTGGAATCCTTAAAGTGTTTCAGGTCACTGCATCCAACAACTGAACATTTTGACTAGCCCTTTCGTAACTTCTGCATCATTGAGCTTGGACTACAAAATCGGAGCGAGAAATAATAATGGCGAATTGCTCGAAGTGTTGGTCCAGTAGTCAATGTCCTTATTGGTCATTTCCACTGCAAATACTGTGACGTAATTGTTCAAAATACGAGAACAGAAAAATCCAAACAGGTTGCAAAATATTACCAAAACAGAATATAAAGATATAAATGAAGCACCTGAAGAGAATAATTTTAAAATTTCTGTACTTATAAACACTCCAAATATACAACAAAATGCATTTAAGTGCTAAAAAAGTGGATTTAGCATAAATATTACAAATACAACATATATCAGTGTAACTCATAATTCACTTCTAAAATGATTTTTGACAGTAAATGGCATGTAGTGTTCTGTTAAATCAATGTATATTACAATTCATTATTGATGATTAAATAAACCTTTTTTTCCATTACATATAGTAACTTAGCTGACCAAATAACAGGTTTTTAATTCCATTTCCATTTATTGCAGGGTAATCCACTATTTTTTATATTTTCAGTTTAATCCCTAAGGTGAACTCTTGTCAAAAAAAAAAAAAAATGTCCCCCAAGGGACTCATATGCTGGCTCTACACTACTCTGCTCTGTCATAACCCAGGGATATTGATCTTCACTGGTGCTGTCATCATAGTCTGCGCTTCCATGTTCTCTGATCTCCCCCTGTTGGAATGAATTCTGGCCCTCTTGACCCTCACAATGTCTTCTTGCAAAGAGCTCCTCTGGGGTTTATGCGGGCAGCCAGTGTGCTGCAGGTTGATTACTCCAGGGACAGAGCATTGTGTTTGCTATCGAAGTCTAAAGGAGCGATGGTTTTGGTAGACAGCCACTAATTAATGCCCGTCTCTTGAGGCAGGGTGTGCAGCATTACATAAACCTTGGGGTATGACTGGCAGGGGTCAGGGAGGCCTGACCCCATTTTTATTACACATTCATCTGTGGATATAAATATCACAGAAGGCCAAAAAAAAAAAAAGACCGTCGGGGTTTCGAGCTCATGATACTCGATTTCAGGCTCCACAGCAGGTGCAGGGTCATAGATTTAAAATGACTGGGTGTTTGAGCTGTAAACATCATTTATTCTGTATTTCACACGGCTGATAAAAAACAGATGTAAGACAAGGTGGAATCTACAGTGAACAACACACTGACAGCAGAGAGAAGCGCTTATATTTCGAAAAACTACAGTGTTTTTTTTCCCGCAAGGGTGTGATGATGTCCAAATGTTGTTGTTGTTTTTTTTAATCACACCAACTAATTTTGTGTGACTTGCATCTAAAATATTTCTCACGAAAGCGTGGGAGTGTTGTTGATGTGATACAAATAAAAGATGCGAAAATGGAATATTAATTAAACTCGGTTTACCTGCGTCTGATGACTTAAAAATAATAAAACGCTGCTAATGTACCTGCAATAACCTTAATTCAATTAAATTCACATTTATTTGTATAAAGCTTTTCACAATAGATATCACACATTTACAGAAAATGCATGTTTCTATTACAATTTATAGTCATTTTTTATCAGAGGTGACTGTCTCTGAGTGAAATCCATAAGTCCAGATATGTTACGAACCTTGAAAAGTCTAGGGCAGATACCGCAACATTTATATATTAACGTACTGCTTGAGGTGATATGTTGTGGTGGAATAACAGGCTCTTCTTGAAGGGAAAAATAAACTGAACTTTATTTACAACAAGCCAAAGCCACTGAATCCAGTCAAAGCAACAATAATAAAGTGCGCTATAGATGTACAAAATTATTGTGTGAACAGACAAACAATAAATGGGAAAAGTACAAAAGCGGCGCCAAAAGAAAGAACAAAATTACAAAACAATTCTTAATCTAAACCTAACCTAACCAAAGAAAAATGTAGAAAATAAACCAACATTGCCGGTGCATCCGCCACCCCAACTGAACTACCTAACAAAACAGAAAAACAAGGAGTGGCGCTCACTTCTTACCTGGTGTGCCTAGACAGTCATCTGCTATGGGGGCAGTGTAGCCTATATCGTAACCTGCGTTCTTTTCCCATAATGTCAGTTGTTTTGTTAAGCGACATCTCCGGGCAAATGAAAAGGTAGACGTACACATCAAAACAAACCTCACATACTAGAACATGTCTAGTACTGAAAGTACAAAGAACAAAACAGCACACCACTGAGTTCACAGGCAGAGCCATACACAAGAACTCGGTTCACTACCGGCATTGTGCCTAATTTCGACCTACATTTCGTCATATTTAGGCAAAACAATATCATTTAAGCAGATATTACAAGTTGTGATCATAATTATTACAATATATAGAAAATTTGGCAGTTGTGTGTGTTGATTCACAATTCGTGTTATTTGAAGTCCTCGCAAGGGTTGGGGCTTCTGAAATCTGCGTAACAGACTGGATCCAAACTGGAGCTGGCATAATATCTAGTTGGCATCTCGAGTTAGAAACCGATAAGCAAGTAGAATCAGCATAGTTGCTGCTCATAATATTTCAAGCAAATAATAATCATATGCACTTCACCTGATGACAAGTTTATGAGATGTATTATTTGAATGCTTGGCTAAAGAGATGTTTCTTTAATCTAGATTTAAAGTGGGAGACTCAACATAAGTTATATATATTGGATAATTTAGGGATTTTTTCTGGTTATGATGAAATGTATAACTGAGTATCATTGGCAGAACAGTGAACACTAATTCCATGCTTTCTAATAATATTACCAGGGGCCAGCATGTACAGTATATTGAAAATAGCAGAGGGCCTAACTCAGATGTTGCATGCATAATTCCCTGTTTAAATAAACAGAATGGTAACGGTCTGATCTAAACCAATCTAAATGCTTGTCCCTGAATACCAGTGTAATGTCATGATGTCATCGTGACATCCTCCTTCATCCTCCTCTAACTAAGATCAAGTAAAACTAGTCATGAGATGCAACCTTGGTCAGAAGCTAAAAGTACAATGGCTGGGTTTGTCCATATTTTACCCAAAATTGGGTTAAAACAACTCAGCATTTTTTAGAGTGTAAGTAATGTAGCCTGAATCCCAAGTCAAATTTTTCATAGATATCTTTTTTATTTATTTATTTTTTGCAGGAAGGTGCACAATTGATCGAGCGCAGCTGTTTCTAGTACTTTAGACAAACAGATTTAAAATGGGTCTGTAATTTGCCAATTAATTTGGATCTAGTTGTAGTTTCTTAATGAGAAGATTATTAACTGCCAGCTTAAAATGTCCTGGGACATTACCCAGTCATAGAGATGAGTTAATAATATTAAGAAGGGGCTATTCTGCTGCAGGTAACTCTTCCAGTAATGGGTATTATTTGATCTAGTAAGCTTGTAGTTGGTTTAAATGTAATGAGTTTATTTTGCCCTTCCTGTCCTATAGCTGTAAAGCACTTGTTTTCGAGGGGTGATAATTGAGGCTGAATCATAAACTGCTGTCAGGGTTGTACATTTTGTATTTCTGATACTTTCCATTTTCTTAGTGAAGGAATTAATAGTCATTGCTAAATGACTAATGCTGCAAAAACAAGGAGAGAAATATGACAGCTCAAAATAAAAGTACAACTTGTTTCATTTTTTGAGAGGATGTGTTGCTTATATGAGACAATGTCATGATGCATCCTCAGTCAAGGACAATCCAAATCACAGGCAGGCGGTTTGAGCCCTGTGCTTAAACTAACCCCCCTGTCCAATCTGCCCAGTCCTTTACAGGGGTAAACATCTCTCATCACCATAGCAACACAAGACTTTCTGTCTCTGTTGTCAGTCAATGTGCGCTTTTCTTCATCCTTGTGCATGTCCACCCGATATTGACAACTTCCCGAAGGTCATTTATTTTTGCCATTTCCCTGGAGAGGGCAATATTTGAGAGAGGGAAACACAGCAAGAGTGATATGCTTATAAGATAAACAGCAGCCTGTACTTATTTCTATGAGTTTTGAGATTGAGTTACAGTACAGCTGTCTTCGTCATCCTCCTCTCTGCTATGAAGTGGTGGCTGATGAAAAAAACACTTGATAGATTGATATCAGAATTTTGCTTTAACCCTCTATTGCTCGCATCAAGACATTTCTATTTCTGTTCATTGAAATGAATTCTGCAATACTACAAGACGAATGTGTAATGTTAGTGTAATAGACTTGACAGAATCTACAAATCTATTTCAAATAAACAAAGTGCTTTTGTACTTTATATTCCTCAAAGAATACTGAAAATAAAATGTCCTGGTTTCCACATAAATAAGCATTGTTCCCAACATGGATAATTATACGAAATGTTTTTTTTTTTGAGCAGCAAATCAGCATATTAGAATGATTTCTGAAGGATCATGTGACACTGAAGACTGGAGTAATGATGCTTAAAATCCAGCTTTGCAATCACAATAGCAAATTACATTTTAAAATATCTTAAAATCGTCTTCCTTCAGGCGTCCCGCACCCCGCATTATTTCAGAAGGCACGTTTACCAGCGAACAACCCGATTCTCTCTTTCTCCCAATCCTTAAAGGAGTAGTTCACTTTAAAAAAAAACAACTTTTTGCTGATAATTTACTCACCCCCATCTCATCCAAGATGTCCATGTCTTTCTTTCTTCAGTCGAAAACAAATCAAGGTTTTTGATGAAAACATTTCAGGATTTTCTCCATATAATGGACTTCATTGGGAACCAAACGATTCAAAGTCCAAATGAGAGTTTCAGTGCAGCTTCAAAGGGCTTTAAATGACACCAGACTATGAATAAGGGTCTTATCTAGGACGCTTCGAGTCATGACTCGGAAAAAGATTCGTTCATTTTGAGAGGAGAGTCACGAACGCTCATCACAGAAAAGAGCAAGCCGAGCATTTGTGCTTATAAAACATAAACTTTTTTATATATTTTTGAAATGGCCCATCATTTCGCTAGATAAGACCCTTATTCATCGTCTGGTCTCGTTTAAAGCCCTTTGAAGCTGCACTGAAACTCTCATTTGGACCTTGAACCGTTTGGTTCCCAGTGAAGTCCATTATATGGAGAAAAATCCTGGAATGTTTTCATCAAAAACCTTTATTTCTTTTCGACTGAAGAAAGAAAGACATGGACAACTTGGATGACATGGGGGTGAGTAAATTATCAGCAATAGAGAGCTATTTTGACTTTTCTAGAAAAAAAAAGCTCTCCGTTAGACCCAAGCCACGGAAATGACCCTTCCACGCATAAGCGAGCCAATGAAGAAGCCTGGAGCTGCATTCATTTAACCTCAAAGCCATTGCCTTCACAATAACTCATCAGGTTCGCACTCATCAGAGGTGATAAACATTAGCTCCTGCATGTTTGATGGCATTTTAATATGGCCATCAATACACTAATACTATCAATGCGCGCTAACTTCTAACCAGGAGAATGAATGGGGCCCCCTGGTAACCTGCTGTCACATTGTATAATTTCCTCATTCCCCCTGATGGTGCCGGTGGACGCCTAGAGTAAAAGGCTGCCTGATTAGTGATTAACATGTTTACAGGGGGAAATGGGTCCAGGCAGCAAGTCAACAAATGACGCTGACTTTTTAAAGACAAATAGCTCGACGGCTGATGTCTTTTTAACAATATGCCCTGTTTGCCACCAGACCTCTTTCTCCGAGGCGCCGAGGAGGAGTAATGTGCACAATCATAAAAACTGACAAGTGTGCACTTTAATTTTAATGCTGCTGGCCACAGATGAATGCCTTCACAATCAGACAGTTTCAGACGATACTGTTACAAACTCGTTGCAGGAGGCTAATGGCTCCCTTGTCAGTGTAGCAGATGTTGAAACATGGCGGACTTACTCTTGCGATCAGCATTGGAGGTTATTGATCCGTCATCCTTCTCCTGAAGGCATTGAGTTTTCATAAAAAGTTTCATAAAGGATTCTCAGCAGGCTTTTTACATGAAAGTTAATGGGGAAATCAGCCATTTTTAATTGATAATGTATTTATCTGTCCTCAAAGAGGAACTTCTTTTCCACAGTGGTGCACATAATAAAGACATACTGTATATAGAACATTCAGACCTATACAAAATGATACAATAATTAACACACCAAATCACAAACATTGACAAAAGAGTAGCACACCAGTGGCTGATCCTCTCTGTGATGAAGTTGATGATCAGAATCATGTATAATTGTCAATACTTTACGGATCATGAAGGACTTAACAGTTAGATAAACTTTAAGTTAAAACACCAATAATTTTGCTGGAAAACTGAGTTATCTTTACACGTTTGTTCTTATTAGTGACTAAAAGGATAAAAGAAAATGGCACCATACAAAAGAACTGGTTTATTAACACTACGATAAAGAAGAAGAAGATGAGGTTGGTTTTTATTTTTATTAAAAATGGTTAATCCTATTTCATATAATCACATTAGGGTGGTGTACACATAATCCGTATTTTTGCATTAAAAAACATCTTGATGAAGTGCAAAGTAGATTTACTATAAGATATATCATGAAATTTGTAGTCAAATCAGTGTTATTTTAGTATAATTGAGATACTATTATAGTTTCTATTGATATTTCCATTTAGTTATGGATAGGGTTAGGACTACATTTTCAGACAGGAATGTTGTTCCAGGATCAACAAAATATGTGGACACAGGAACATGTCTTGGCAAAATCACCACCATGCCTCCTTACAGTGTTATTGGTTAATGAATTAACATATCTCAGTTAGTCAGACATCAACATTTTGTTTTATTAATATGTAAAATGCAGCTTTGTCATTGTAGGGTCTTGGACTTAAAGTGAAGGCATGGCATGGGATTGGAAACGTTTAATACTGAAAGGTGAGAGGTCGTGTGAGGGAACCTGCCCCATGGCCAATTGAGAGAGCACCTTCCCTATGATAGGGCCGAACTTGAAGCCGTGGCCTGTGGAGAAAGAATACGAAAATAAATAAATAAACAAAATTTACTTAGAGGTGAGTCATCATAGGGTGGATCTGACATTCATTCAATCCACTGGGGTAAAAGAACCGCACCTCTCGGGAATATACAACCGACCTCTATAAATAGCCATTATATGTCGTCCATGGTCTGACTCAGAAAGCCTTTGCATGGGAGAGCAGAGAGAGAGAGAGAGAGCATAGAGAGAGAGAGAGAGAGAGAGAGAACCTCCCAATCATGCTGGCACCATCACACCCGCTGTCATTGGACGTTTATTTTTTGGGTGGGTTTTGGCAAAATGGTCCAGAAAATTAAGAATATTGTTCTCCTTTATTGAGTGGACTATCAGAGGCTTCATACCATGGCTATGTACATGTATGTTTTATTTTTTGTGTTAGAGAGATATATTTAGCTTAAAATGAAAATTCTGTCATTATTACTATTACCCTCATGTCATTCCAATCTTTCATTCAGAAATAAGTAATAATGTACACTACTGTTCAAAAGTCGGTAAGATCTTTCAATGTTTTTATATTAAGTCTCTTATGTTCACCAAGGCCACAGTTATTTTATAAAAAATAGTAATTGTGAACAGATTTTTGTAAAAAATATTTTAAATGCGTCACATGATTCTTCATCATTCAATATGCTGATTTAGTGCTCAAGAAACTTTTCTTATTATTATATCACTAAAAAACAGTTGTTATGCTTAATAGTTTTGTGGAAACTATTTTCTTTTAGGATTAAAAAATGAATAGATTATTTAAAATAACAGCTTGAATCTGAAATAGAAATTGTCACAAAATTTATTGTCACTTTTGATCAATCTGTCTTTCGTGAATAAAAGTATCATTTTTTTTCTAAACCTTTGAACGATGTTCACAAGTGTACATGTCTGTATTTGCCATGCAATTACAATGATCAAGCTTCTACTCAACTGCACCATAAAAAAATATAATAAGTGTCCCATTTCAAATATAGACTGTATACAAAGACTTCTGAATCCATGATACTTTTGTGTGAGAAACCGACTGAAAAGTTTTTGAAGTTCTAAGAAAATCTTGATATTATCCAATAATTGATTCATAAACAAATAGTTCAAAAAGAAAAAAAGTGATTTTCTTTTTAATGAATCAGCTGCTTAAGTTCACAAAACTAACCATGAATCAAATTGAGACGATTCTCAAATTTAAATCATGAGTGAATAATGATTGAATTTCAGTCAGTTTCTCACAAAAACTATGACTTTAGAATTCATGATTTATTTTATAATTTTATAATAAATAATACTTTTTATAATAAATTATATAATAAATAATACTTTTATAACTTTTGCATGTTTTTGAAAAAGCTTTAGTCCCCATTTATAGTAACTGGATAGAACGCGAACAACCAGCACAATCCTTAGAATTTCTCCTTTTGTGCTCCACAGCGCAAAGAATACAGTTGAACTATCAATCAACAATTGAGGTGAACTATCCCTTTAAGAAATGGATCTGGGTGAGACGTTTAAAATGCACTGCAATCTTCTTCTCGGACGCTCTCAGCTCTAGCCTTTGCGGATTGGGTGGCTGTTTGAAGTCTGCAAGGCTGGTCTGTGAGTGGATATGGCTTTGACCGGCAGATGTCCGCATGGAGGGTCTTCTGTTCTTGCTTAAACCCCACTGATGTGACTGGGTATCCATGGCAACCGGAGAGCCTTGAGTTGGGAGATTGTCTTGAGACAAATTCCGAATGGAAAGAAGGGCAACTTCCAGCCCAAGCTCTATAGTTTGTGTGTTTGCCCCTGAAACTGATCCAATTCGCACCCTTTAGTTTTTCCCAAGCCGCAAATACAACAGCTGCGCCGAGGGCAGGAGAGCAGCGGGAAGCCGAAGCACTCTCATTATGGCAGACAATAAAATGAGAAGAGGCAGGGAGAGGTTAATAGTGAGCATTCCTCTGCTCCTATCAGAGTTGTAATGTATTATTAAGGCAGAAGAATATATATCATAAATCATTAGTGTGCGATGTGCCAGAGCAATGGGACGGCACCAGTAAAGTGAGGCAGCCACACAATGCTTCCGTGACACCTCCAAAGCAGCTCCTTTAACTGGGGACAAAGATGAATAGCTACGCAGGGCCGCCATAATACTAAATTTCTCTTCCTAACCCCTTCTTCCACCAAACGCCACTATCCGTGCCCCGTGCTGCTAACCAGCGCTTCTCTGAAGTGATTACCAGCGGAATTTAATTAGCCCCATAATTAGTCTAAGGAGGAGGTGATGTGAACAGATGGAACAAATGTCAGGTGAACCCTTTGGCCCCCTGAGAGGCGGGTTCGGGAGCACACAGGAGCCTGGGGAGCCGACAACCACCTTTAATTAAACGATAAAAGCCCCCCGCACTGGGGGCTTCGCTTCCTGTCCTTCACCAGCGCCCTGTTCCAATCCCTCATTAAAAAGTTAAGACACCTCTCAGAGTCTTTGTGACTGTGTGCCTGTGTTTTACAGGGATGGGAGTATACTGAGCTCATTAGAGCTCAAACTGACCTGAGAATCCAGCACCGATCATGATGTTGCCGTAGGTTGGGTGGGAATCAAGGACAAAGTGGTGGTCTGGTGTGACCTACAAACAACGAAGCAGGGGAATGTTAAACATCAAGACAATTTTAATTATTTCTGCAAATATTTGACCTTTTCGTACTCTGCACGGGCACACGGCATGAATTATTAGTACTGTTTGAACTGAACTTAATTTAAGATAAGCTTAAGAGATGAACAAATTGACTGAGGAATGTAGTGACAAGTCAATTGTCACTACCGTTCAGAGGTTGTTTTAAAAGAAATGAATACTTTTATTCAGCTAGGACACATTAGAGTGATCAAAATTGACAATAAAACTTTTATATTGATAGACTGAAAAGATTTCTATTTCAAATAAATTCAAATGTTCTTTTGAATTTCTATTCATAAGAGAATCCATCACAGTTTCCACAAAAAATATTAAGCTGCTCAACAGTTATACAACAATAAAAATAATACAGTAAATGTTTCTTGAGCGCTAAATCGGCATATAGAAATGATTTCTGAAGGGTCATGTGACACTGAAGAAGACTGGAGTAATGATGCTGAAACATGGGAATAAATTAAATGCTAGAAATGCTCAAACCTGATCTTTTTTTTACCATATTGCTGTCAAATAAATGCAGCCTTGATGAGCACAAGAGACTACTTTCAAAAACATCAAAAGATCCTACCGACCCCAAACTTTTAAACAGTTGTTTTGTTTCTAAAGACGCTTTTTCACTGAATACTACAAACAGAGACCGATTCAGCAGAAATCATTGTTTTGATTCATTTCGAGCCACTTGTATATTTTTCCTTTGAAGTATGAAAGCAATCGATACAGTGGTTGGCTGACTGAGATGTTGTTCTGTCCTGTAAATTGTATGGAAGAAGACAGCTCTGTGCAGCATGCTTCTAGGGAACTGCTTGCTTTGTAATGTTCCACTCAGTTTCTGGCTTTAATCCTGAACTGTGCTCATAGGTCTTCTGTTGAACTCATGACAGGGCAGTTAATAGATCTGTGTTTGTATTATTTTCTCATTTCACCCATCTGGATGGAAACTGTCCTTGGTCATGCAAAGTTAAAAACTGAAAACCTGCTTTGAGAAAATTTACTTTTTTGATATACTGGTGCATCAAAGGCACCATATGCACATTTTTTGGATTAAAATATCCCAAAACGAATAGTTGTTAAATAGCTCAAGCATGAGCATATAGCTTCTTACACAGCATGGTTCTTATTGTTTGAATGTCTTGTTTTCTTGATTTACTGTGAGTAACATGTTTGTATTATGCCTCAGAAACAATACTATTTTGTGGCTAACATGGAATGATCAGAAAGAGCTTTATTTGTAGTAACAGTAATACAGTATTTTCTCTGCCATACACTATATCTAAAAAAGAATTACAGGCATTTAGCAAAAGATGTCATCCAGCTTTTATTAATATGATATTCCAATATCGATCAATATCGAAAAAGTAAAGCACTGCGTTACCTAAATATTTAATTCGTCAAATTGTTCTCCTTTCTTCAAATTGGTCGGATTGCTTTCCATCAGCTTTGGAGGTGAAGACCACAACTCCCATGATTCCACGCTGACATTTATTGTTTTGAATAAGCCTTTGTTATAGTTTTGAATAAGTGACCTCTTGCGGTTGAAACTTGCATAATGTGCCTTTCAATGAGAGGCTAACTCTGTGACCCAATCAGATGTGATGCGAAGTTTCCAGCGACAAGTAATTAGGCGTCAACAAACATTAAATGGGCTTCTGTATCCAGTGTAGACAGAGTCAGTGATTATACGTCTCAGAGTGAATGGCTTATGGTTTGATAATGTTAAAAACCTTATTCTTAATGTCTTAACGTCTTGCTTTAGAGGTAGTCATATGCAAATGTATTTGGCTGTGTGAGATTACATATCCAACATGACAATTTTTTTTCTTTTGGAGCTTGGTTAATTTTTATTTTATTTTATAATGAGGACGGTGTTTTAAACTATGAAACTTGCAGAATGTTTTAATGGTACAAACCCCTCTCCCTCTTATATGACAAAAGATCAAGGAAAGTTTGATTTATCATGTCATTTCCCCTTTAAAACAAAGGTTTTTTTTTCTCTTCGTGACACTGTTTTATTTTGCCTTACACTAAAGGGCACCTATTATGCCCCTTTTTACAAGATGTAATATTGGTCTCGGGTGTCCACAGAATGTATTTGTGAAATTTCAGCACAAAATACCCCACAGTTAATTTATTATAACCATTTGAAAATGTCATTTTTGGGGCCTGTTTTAAAAAGAGCTGCTTTGGTGTGTACCACCTTAAATGCAAATGAGCTACATATCCCTGCCCTGTCAATCGCTGATACATCCTTTAATGAGAATGGGTTTGGGGGTGGGGTTCAAATTTGCTGAATTGTACATTTTTGAGGTTCACTGTAATATTGCTATTGAGACAGAAATCAAGCATCCCACAAAATATCCTGTCATGTCTGATTTTGGACAAAAGTCAGAATTTCCATGAAAGAAATAGCTTTAATCACTTTTCACCATATCAGGTCATGTCTGGTTAAGACATTCTAAATGTCTAGAAGTCTAAAAAAAAAACACCCACGTAGACCTGAAATGAATGTCTTGGTTCAATTCCAGCAACCGTTCAATCAAATGGCATGTCAGAATAAAATATGAGCCATGTATTAAAACATGGTATTCCTCTTCTCTCCTTAAGTGAGAAAGAAAGTTTGGTCTAGCAGATCAGTGATGGCACCTAAGGACAAGCAATGAAGTCACTCACCGTGTACATGCAGCTCTCCACCACAGCGGGCACTGGCACCAGCCCAGGGAGACAGCGGGTGATGTAGCGCATGAGAATATCGATGTCGCCTCTATCCGTCTGTTTATCTCGCTCATCCGGTTCAGTCTCGCTGCCCATGTGGTAACACACCTGCTCAGACACATGCATGCACACTATGATCCATAAAGCCAAACTGACCTATGATACATTACGGATCTGTGATCCACCGCTCGGTATGCTTGGAGAAGCAGCAGATATACGTGCAGAAGGCAGACTCCAGCGACTAGAGCAGACATAATGCATCTAACATGACACAGCCATCTGTGCTCTCCCATTCAGCCTTGCTAAGTGTGATGAGACTGAAGACTCCTGCTGGGCTCTCCTGCATACTGAAACCGAGCCATTAGTACCAGGAGAACACAGACAAGAGGAGAGTGCTTCTTCTCTGCTTCTGTAAAAGCATCAAGGACCATGTATCCATTCAGAGAGCTATAGAGTCACTGATACTCGGTCTCTGAAAGCTCTCTGAGTGTGCATGTGTCCTGTTTTGCCACATGAGGGAATTGTGGATTAATTAACAAAGGATGAAACACTATGGTGTTGAATCTCTGTGGCTTTTTTATGAGATGTGGGCAGGCAGTTACAGTAATGCAATTGTCTGTGGTACATATTGTTATGGTGGTTTAGAGTAATCCATATCTATTGTTGCCAAGGAGAAGTGCTTTTTAAAATCAAAAACATGAGACAAATAGAAGAGCAGGCTATGGGCCATTCACACAGAACGTGTATTTGCAGTTAAAAACACGAGATACAGGTAAATGGAAAGAAAAAAGGTCTTGAAATGAGTTCTGTTTAACAACTTTTAACTTGACAGCCACATTTCGCTGCAAAAGACATTGACGCGAGTGGAACAGTCAAACATGTGCGTTTAGCAAGAAAACAATGGAAAAGTAGCGCGGTGCAATGAAAAAACGTCCCTGAACGGTCCCTAACAAAGTGGTTTAAACTGTATTTTGACCTTTTTGTACATTTCTTTTTTCATGGACAGTTTTTTTTATTTCTTTTTTATTTATGTACTATTGTAGTATTTATTATTATTTTAAATGACGTTTTATTTTAATTTTGTTATGTGTTTTTTTGTGTGTGCAGTTTTTTAAAAACTGAAATATATATTTTTATTTCAGATTTAGTAATTTTAGTACTTTAGTACTTAAACTTATGTCAGATATCTCAGTAGCCTAGCCATGTCCATGTTGTCCATGTCATATTTATATTTTATTTCAGCTTTATTTCATTGAATGGAAACTCTTATTAATACTTTAACTGGAATGACGCAAGCCAGAATTCAATCTGAGTGCCACAAGCTAGCCAACCACTTGGCAATGGCTCCAACCAAACCTGTTCTTTTAAAAACAGCAACCCTGCTGTCACTCACCTTCATTAGTCCCGGATACTCATTGGACGGGAGGCCGTAAATGTCATATTCCCCCTCTTTCGGCTCCATCTGTATAAAACACGGAAAACGTTGGCTGACACTATAGGTGCCAGGGATCTTCTCCTTCCAGTAGCAAACGTTAATCTTTACAACCTGCACAAAAAGAAATGACCCATATTACAGATAAAAAAACAGCATGTAAATTAAAAATGAATATAAACACTGACATTGAGCTCACATCAGGGTAAATGTAATAAGGAGTAAAGATTCGGTAGCTCAGAATATTTCAGCCTGTCTTCTCATTCAGAGACCATAAAAATTCACCAGCGCAAAAATTCATTGCTCATATATTGTCGTGCCCACCCAAGCGCAGACTTTCAAGCCTGTGCTATCCCGAAAAATGCAATTCCAATTCTAGGTCCAATTCGGAGTTTAACTAACACAGGGTACTTTTTCCATCACTTCTCTCGTGGCTGTGACACATAAGAGATCTCTGTGGACTGGAGACTCGGGAGCTGTTTATAGGATTGCTAGGTGAGTGAGTATAAGGTGGTTTCTGTACATTCACAAATAACTCACTTTTCTTTCTGCCCAGGGGTGTAATCCAGATCAATCTATACGTGGCTGTGTGTGTGTTTCACAAGCTATGGCTGGTAGTCAATATGCTTTATATATTCCCACGCTCAAATTTTTTCAGAACTTGTTTCCCAAACCCAGACATTTCACATTGATATATTGTTCCATGATGCCATGATGAAAGAAAGAAAGAAAAAAAGAAATTATAGGTTAGAAAAATTAAATGATGGATGGAAGAAAGGAAGAAGGTGAATGAACAGATAGATTGAAAAAGTGAGTAATTGAGAAAATTAATGAACGAACAGAAGAAAAAAACAAAGCGGGTAAGTAGGTGAAGAAAGAAATATCACAACTGGATGGATGAAAAGATTAAAAAATAATGTGTTTAGATGAGTAATTGAAAAATTAGAAATATTTAATGAAATGGATGGATGGATGGATGGATGGACGAACGTAAGAAAGAAGGTGAGAAAATGATAGGATAGATGTAAAAAGAAGATAAATTAAGGAAAGAATAAACAAATTGACAAAGTAAAGAGGGTAAATAAAGACATTTGACAAAATAATGGCTGAATTAATGAGACGTAATATTACTAGGTGAGTAATCACATAAGAAAGAAAGCAAGCAAGAAAGAAATAATAATATAAATTAAATTATGTAGGCGAGACAAATTAAATGGATGGATGGATAGAAAAAGTGACTAGTGAGTAAATGAGAGAATGAATAAATGAACAGATGAAATAAAGAGGGTGAAGATAAAAAATAACAAAAAGATGGAAAGATAAAAAGGAAAGAATGAATAAATTAATTATCAAAAAAAAGAGGGTAAGTAGGTTAAGAAAGAAATATAAGAAAGGATGAAAGATGTAATTAATTAATGGATGCATGAAAGGTTGAAATAAAAAAGAAAGTAGGTGAGTGAAAGAAGAAAAGATGAGTAAATAAAAGAATGAATGGATGGATGGACAAAATAAAATGTAGGTATGAGAGAAAGAATGAGTGCACAGTATTTGTATGCACCTTGAGTGGCAGCTGCAGTGCAGTGTGTGTGAGTAGTCTGTTTGCCCAGGGTCCAGCTGTGATCACCAGGTTTCTCCCTCTGTAGACTCCAGAGCCTGTGGTTACACTGACCACAGCACCAGGCGTAATGTCAATCACTTTCTCCCCGTCCTTTATCACACCCCCAGCGGACTGAAAGAGCCTCTGAGAGAACACACACGGACAAACACCACATGCACAAGCAGATTAAAGCGCTTCAATCTGACTACAGGATGTTCAACTTTACTGCATACACGAAACTTCTTCAAAACAGCTCATCGAAGACAGAAAACCCTAATAAGGGCAGTCAGTGAGTGAGGAAAACCTGGTTAAAATTTAACAGCGGCTGAGTTTGACACAGAGAGATGTCAACGGGGATCAGTTAAAACTGGAAAAATCTGGTCAGATTCGGGCAAGAGATAATAGAGTTTCCTTAGTGAGAGCCAACCGGGAGCTTATCACCGCACTCTGTAGCTGCTGTAGGCAGAGCTTATTCAATCCACAGAGGCATGTATAAAAGTCCATGGCCATATTCCCTAGATAGGGTGTAAGGAGCCTTTAACAAGCAAGTTTTGCAGCCGTATCTTATCTCCGAGGGCTTTAAAAAGCACAGTGAAGGCGACACTGAAGTACAGTTATGTACATAAAGAACATTTCTCACGGTGAAAGTTTAGGAGTCGATTTATTTCCACAGTATACGCTGAATTTATTTCACACTACTTGAATTGCTTTAACAGAGCTGAGCACTCTCATCTGGCAACTAACATAACAATTTGAATAGTAATAACATCATTTATCATAAAAAGAGAATCTAACATGTCAAATAAAAAGTCTACACTTGAAATTATACCCGAAAGTCATATCGTGTTATTCTTTTTCAGTCTGTATGCCTCTTTGCCAAGTGAGCTAAAAGATTCCGTGGCTCCCATGAGGAGAACATTTCAGTGATACTTCTGTAAGGATGTGATCAAACACAGTCGGTCCAAAGCGGGGGTTTTGGAATGGTAGCAAATGTGTTCATTTTGCATACATGATTAGATGAGCATCTGATAGCTTTGGTCTGCCAAGCTAAATATAAGATTGACGTGTGACATTCCAACAGCCTATCTCTGAAAACAGAGATTTTTTCAATAAATAATTTAATAATATGATTCACTAAAACAAGTCTGGGATCACTAAGATTTTTATGCTTTTGATAGATTTTTACGTGCAAGAATATTTTATTTACTGAAAATACTGTCAAACACTGTAATTCAAGGAAAGTCGTATAATGAAATATTAATTTATTGTATTTTAATATATTTAAAAAATATTCTGTGATAGCAGAGCTGAATTTTCACATGCTCCTCATCCTTCTAATAAGAAACATTCTTGATCGATATCAAAAAATAGCTGTGTTGCTTAATATTATTCTGTGTAATTCATAATAAGTTATATAATGATATCATGGGAAGTTAAAAAAACAGCATTTCTTTGAAATAAAAATGTAACTTTTGTTACATTATAAATGATTTACTGTCTCTTGTGATCAATTGAATGTGTGCCTGCTGATTTAAAGTATCACTTTCTAGCAAAAAATCTTTTGTACAGCAGTGTGATATGATAGGCTGACCTGTACAGCTCGAAGGGCTCTGTCCGCATACAGCACCCCGGCAAGGGTGTCTATCAGCGCTCCGTTCCCGTCGGGGAGATTCACATTGGGAATGTGCTGGCTGAACTCCTGCTTCTCCAAAACCACTGTGGGAATCTTATGGCTTTGCATCGTGGCCTGTAGGCGTGAGAAACCCTCGCTGTTCTCTGGTCCCATAACCAGTAGGCCTGTGCGCCTGCGAAGGGAAGTTCATAAGATGACTTACGTGTCCATGTTGAACAGCTGCACCTTGATTTAGATGGAAGTGCTTTGAGGCATGTGTAAATTGTGCAAAGTGCCGTATGCGCCTGCTTGTGATGCAGGTGTCTTAATGTGAGGAGTTATGGCACTATGGATGAGAGGTTGGGAACACAGGTTTTAAATCAGCAATGTGTGATAGATGGTCGTGCTGTTTTCGGTGGATACTGTTTTTCAAGGCCTACCTCATCTGCCAGCCATCATGATGCATGGGCAGCACGAGTTCACAGGTCCAAGCCATTCATCAGAGATTTTTATGACTGAATCCCCCACTGCGTATGTGTGTGTGTATTTGATTTGGGACACTGCAAGAAGGACTCCATGCATTTGTCAAGGCCCTTGTCCTCAATAGCAAAAGGGGCAGGTCACATGTTGGGGTTTACCTTTCTGAGGTAAATTAGTGTTTCAAAAATTTATTTCTAATGTCATTTTAACTCTGATCGAATCTAACATGCATATAATAATTTCCTTACGCAACCTTAAAACTGCCTGCTGTTTTTAACTACTTCTAATCCTGTCTTGTTACTTCTGTAATTTCAGAATCCTCATTTGTTTTGACCTTCGTTGCACACTTTGCCACACTACATTCTAAAAAATGCTGGGTTGTTTTAACCCAATTTTGGGTAAAATATGGACTAACCCAGCCATTGGGTTACATGATATTTTTAAATGATATTTTTAACCCAATGGCTGGGTTTGTCCATATTTTACCCAAAATTGGGTTAAAACAACCCAGCATTTTTTTAGAGTGTACAGTTAAATCTATCATTGTGCTGTCTGTCACAGATTTATTATGAATTTTGACCTTTTTGGTCGCTCTATGGTAAAATAACAGTTGCTGGAATCCAATCTATTGTAAAAAGAAAATGAATCAAAAATAATAGTCAGAACAGCAACTGTAACGCCCTAGGCAAAGTGGGGGTTTTGCACAATTTCAGCATAAATCTATATCATTTTGTGAGGACATGTACTGATAATGGAGAACACAAATATTTCAATAATGAATTAAATACATACTATGGCTAGGATTATTTATAATAAAGGATCTCTAAACTGTGTTCTAATTGATCTGTTGTGTAATATCCTTAACTAGCAAACTGTAAGCGATAAAAGTGTGCAGATATATTAATCAATAATCTTCAGAAAACAACTGATTTTGATGTATATACTCTTCAAAAGCTTGGGGTCAATAAGATTTTATATTGTTATTCAGCAAGGATGCATTAAATTGATTAAAAGTGAAAGTAAAAACATTTATAATGTCAAATAAATTCAGTTCTTTGGAAAATGTACCACAGTTTGGACAAAAATATTAAGCAGAACAACTAGTTTTCAACATCAATAATAATAATACATATTTTCTGAGCACCAAAATAAATGTGTTTCTGAAGGATCATGTGCCACTTAAGCATGGCTGCTGAAAATTCTAAATATATTAACGTTAAAAACATGATTTTATATTGTAATAACATTTCACAATATTGACTATATTTTTTATCAAATAAATGCAGCCTTGGTCAAAATAAGATGAAAAAAATTGTATTGACCCCAAACGTTTAAATGGTAGTGTATATTTCCATTTAAGATAATGTTGCCACATGCAAAGAAAATCATTAATGCCGGCCTTAAATGATTATTGCAAGCCACTTTGTTACATTTACTCCAAGACTGAATGTTTATTCCAATGGGTTTTGTGACAGACGCATCCAACATAAACGTCTTTGCATAACCCCCACTTTCACACAACAGACACTTCCACCCGTATGAAAACTAGACCTGACCAAACCAGTAATAACAACTGCCACTCATTTGAAAAAAGCAAGTGCCATCTAAGTAGTGCAAATATACAGGAAGAAAAGAACAGAACAAATTCAGCACTTTTCAAAACCTTCCACACATTTTTCAGTCCCTGCCCAGCAGTCTCTGGGATGCTCAAGGGCACAGGTGGCCTCTCATCAGGACCCTTCCGTCAGAGAGCTGAGATGGATAGTGGCGACTGATTCTGCATCAAGGCTGAGTGGGCTTGATCCACTTGTGATCCATTAGACCTCTCCGACACTGGAAAAACAAGTGTGTGCCCAGCGGTCTGCGGATGATGCTCAGGGTCTAGATTGAAAATGCTCCATATGGTGAGTTCTATGACAAGTTTTGAAGTACTTAAAAAGCTGTACATCGAAACCTGGCATAGCACTCACCATAACTTTAAAGGTACATTTCATTATAGTCCCTTTGCATACTGTGGGGCACGCTTGATTTTCCAGTGTCTACATGTTGCATATAGGGTTAGAAAATGTTATCATTCTTCCTTTGATGCGTATAGACGCACTCACCTGTACAGCTCAACACCTGCTTCTTCCTCAAGCTGAGCCCAGAGCTCATAGCTTTCCTGCATCATCTGTGTGTAGAAATATTCCTCATAGGCTTTCCGTATGATCCTGGTCTGGCCATGAGAGCTCCCTCTGGAGTGGGGCAGAACAAACTGGGGAAAAGGGGGAATTTGAAGAACACTAATACCAGTCCTTGTAATAATTATATAGACTTTGTTCAACTGGATGTGCATTGCCTTGTTACAATAATAATAATACTAAAAACAACAGTCGAGCCCAAGTGTTCTAGGCTATACAAGAATTAATACTGATTTACTATTTTAGATGAGTATTCTGTCTTCTGTCTTGATAAGATAAAACAGGTACTTTTCTAACATTTGTGTATACATTTGAATGAATCATAAAAAGTCTGCAAATCATGCTGCAACCGACCTGCTCCAGCAGTAAAGTTTTCTGCTGTTTTTTGGCCAGCTGATAGGCAGTGCAAGACCCCTGGATCCCTGCGCCAATGACTATACAGTCATACACTTCAGACGACATTTCCAGCTTTGTTATTTCTTTTTCGTGAGATTCTTCTGACACACAAACACGGTGAAGATGCCGTGACTTACTTTTCGTAGTAGTTCAAAGTTCTCCGGTTTCACTTATGTAATCAGATCAGCTGAATGTAAGAACCGCCTTCTGGGCACGGAATTTTTAAAGTGTACAGCATGTTTGTTAACGTTGTCAATAAAAAGCAATTAGCCTACGATATATTTATATTTTTTTGTTTTTACCAATTTACAATAGTTTTTGATTAATGAATTGCTGTCATAGCCTACTCTGGCATTTCTGTAAATATTTTAAATACCGCTGCTACTTTGTTGTATTAAAATAGCCTACGTTATAAAGCACTTGGTGTTTTTTTTATTAGAATCAGAATCAGAACGAGCTTATGTTTACACAAGGAATTTTGATAATAATGATGTTTATAGTAATTTCAGCCTGATTTAACGAATAAATACTAAATCATTTAGAACCTAAACATAATTGAATGTAACAAGTGCTTTCTTGGCTGAAATTGTTTCGCATGTTTTAATAAAATGCTATTTATTTAAACCAACTATTTCTGTATGATTGTTGAAGGCAGTATCATAATCTTAATAATTTCGTCAACATATTTCCAGTAGACAAATTCATTCCAAGACAATTTTCTTATTATTCGCTCACTCAAATAAATTTGGCTTGACTTGAGATGCGCACGCATTGATTCGATCCGAATTATTCAGACAGTTTTTGAATCGGTTCAACAGATTCGTTGAAAAGAACAATTCGTTCACCATAACATAAGCTAGATGATCGAAACTATGGAGTCGCAGTTATGTGTGTAGTACCTCCTGTAATTCGTTATTAGGATGTATTTTCTGTGTTCTAAATGTTCTGTGTTCTTTTCTCAACAGTGAAACGGAAAACCTGGAGTGAAGTTATTCCAGAACACATGGGGAATATCTTTTGTTGCTCCGTTCCACTCCCCGTTCCAGATTTTCAAGCTTAATATGTTGTATTATTGTTTGGGTTTGGATTGTTGACAAAAATGTTTGTCTGAAAGGTAAGTTACTCTAACGTTATATTTATTTATTCAAATGTACTTTTTACCTTAAACTCTTGTATAAAACAATAGATTAAACTGTTGTGTAAAGCAAATATGTCCCAAATGACGTATATGGGAATTATATTGTTCACATTTAGAAGCTAACGTTTTAACCAGTAATTAGCTAGTTGCTAATTGCTCATTTTTGTATACTTTTTTAACAATGGTTTAACATGTTTCAGTCAGGACAGGTATATGGTTTACTTGTCCAAGAAAAAAATGTAAATAGCATTTTGTTATGAGTTGTGAGTGACAAACTGGCCACAAACCTGTGTTTAGAAACATGGTAAACTGACTGTAGGCTGCAGTATATTGAGTGTGTAATGCATGTTTTTTTAAAAAGCCAGGTCAACGAAAGAGAGATGAGGAACAGGACAGAAGAGACAGGTGACATGGAGGTGAGTAAGATAAGTGTGTGAATGCGTCATTCCTGTTGTTATAGTGTACATTTAGTTTGTTTTAGGAGCCTTGAGCAGATAAACATGAGAACAGGCCGAGGCAAAGAGAGTGCTGTGCCTGGCAGGGTTGTGACTGGGTTCTTATGTGTGTAACATGGTACTGTGGAGTCAGTTGTAGGCTGAGCAGATGGATCCTGTGGATGGTCAGGTCTGGAGAGGGTCAGATGGTCCTGCCCCCTGCCGCCGAGGCCTGTCATGGACAGATGTAGTCTGATCTTCCCCACAGACATGCTGGTAGAGTGCCTTTTGTGTTTAGTATGCTAATAGGTCTACTGAAGATAAAATATTTTGATTTCAATAGTTACAAATCTGTTTGTGGCATTACAGAAACAACAACCAGTATGGCTGGTTCTGATGGAGATATGGC
This sequence comes from Pimephales promelas, assembly GCF_016745375.1. Next base: position 6,795,514 of record NW_024121166.1, read on the forward strand.
AAATGCTTTTCCTCGACAATACAACAATGCTTGACTAATGCATATAATCAGATCAGATTTGATTTCCAAATATTACATATAATTATTTAGCTTACATAATTAGGTTTGGCCGACCATAACTGGAAACTCGTGGCAGAAAGACATGCATCTGACAGAGAGCTATTGTTTTGTTACGCTGTCTCGGCATGATCAAGACACCCCCTCAGTCTCATTCATCTTTAGTTGGTTCTGTTCACTCTCCAGCTTTTGAAGGACAGCTCCAACATGCCAATTAACCCCTCTCTTTCCCCCCCAGCTTGTTAGGCTGGATTTGTGCTCCATCAGAATGGTACTCTCGCCGAGATGTATCAGCCTTCCGAGACATATCTGGAAGCTTATTGATTTTGGCATATTATTTTATGAGTGGGAGTTGGGAGGCTGTAAATGGTGAACAGGCTGTTTCATTGTTTGAGCTGCTAAGCTGCTGTATAATTACATCGGTGACCATAAAGCCTGCTGACTAGGCCCACATCTGGGCAAAAACAACTAGAGAAATAAGACAGTTTCTTGTGTTCTTTGTAAGCCAAGGCCTTCTTGGGACCCCAGAATCACCATCTGTAGGTAGTGAAAGTTTATTTCCTTTTGTGGCATGGGCACGTATTGTTTCCCCGTGACATGATGTATGACAGGCTTCTTAAGCATTTTAAAGGTTTACTGCCTGGCAGAACTGTTTAAACTGCAGTGTCAGGACAATCTCATGAACATCACCATGTCTCAACATCAATAACTATTTGAGTGGAGAAAATGATGCTGCAAAGATTTTACTGCCTGTGGGATAAAAGTGCTGTCACATCACTTCTTGCGATGCAGACTCATCAGGGAATTGCAGTATTTTCTTAGCTCAGTGGAAAGTTGAAATCGAATTCAACACAGAGATAGGCAACTATTTGTTTACCAAAACGAAATAGTTATATAGGATGTGTTATTCGGCACATATCTGTATTTTTTATCCATGTGTGATCAATAATAATGTAACAGTGACTTCCCACTTTTTATAAAGTATTGTGCCCAATAATTTTTTCTCATGGGGAAAATTTTTAATGGTAAAATTTTCTTTTAAAAAGGACTTTGTTAAAGAGTCATGAACTAAAGAAGTATGAAGTATTTTTTTTTTTACATTCAAGCATGAAAACGTAATCTAGTCCACCCCCCAAAGAAAATCAAGACTTTGTAAAAGACCATCATATGGCATCTTTAAAGGTTTGTATGTTGCTGTTAAAATTAAATCTCTCTATGGAGAAAATTAATGGGATTTTTTTTTCTTCCGGTATCTGACTTTTGCACTCTTTATGGGCATCTTTCCATTATTTTTGTACATTGACTTGTGTAACATGTGGTCCTAGCTCTATTGCCTGAGCCTATTGTTACAGTTTGACTGTGGAGAAATAACTCAGCCTTGGTCTGCTCGTTTTTTATTCATAATTTTATTTATTAATGTATTTCTTTTTACTCCCAAAGAGTTTTAAAAACCAAGAGAAAGTAGCAATCTTGCAATGGAAAGGTCATGCTTTAGAATAACAGGCATGGGCTAGCAGCAGCACTCTGTAACTAACGTACTGTGCTATTTACTTGGCATTTACTTGCAGCGATTTATTCCTCGCCATGTTTAAATATCAAGTCTACCTTGTTAATATTCATGGTCTTCCACACCTACAGTATGGGATGGTGCCCAGTCTTGTCTAATGAATAACTTAAGACTTATAAATAATGCATTAAGAGTGGCTGCATTACTGTGGGTGCTTCAGGTTTTCCAAGTCTTCTTTGGATAATAAACCGAATTGAATTTGGAGTTCTTGTGTGGTAGATCGAAGTCACGAGAGGTAATGTTTCACTGAGCTCTTGCTGCCGTTTGTAATTGGCTTCCCCGCTGTTAACACAGAGCTAATGACTTCATTTGACTGTGTGCTGTGTATGAATTTGTGTTGGATTAAACAATTTAATCTCTTCGTGGCCTCATTGGTGGCAATTTAAAAAGGCTGTGCCATTGCTAGAAAATGTTGTGTCGGGGTTCTTCCAGGGAGAACGGGATTACATTGTATACTATCACTGATTGACCGCACATTTAATGGCAACGTGTAAAATCATGAAAAAATCCTAATCTAAATTATCTCTCCATTTTATTTCATTTATTTTATTTTAATTTTATTGTAAAAAATGAGGCCTTACATGTAAATATGTATCTAGTTGACTCACATACTGACTGTACTTATGTGAGGAATGCAGTGGACGTAACATGATCCCACATACTGCGCCGACAAATCCTTAAATGAAATGCCTGAGTGTCTTCAATTATTCAGTTACACAGTCTCCCCATGCACCGTTTAAAAGCATCTCAGGGGTGAAATCACCTACTGCAACTACACCATCAAAAGATAGCAAGACTCCTGGACTTCCTTCCAGTCTTATTCTATTATTATTATTATTATATACTGTTCTAGTATTTTTTTAATCATTTAAATTAGCTTTTAATTTGTATAATTTCAGTTTTCATTGTAATTTTAGTTTTTTTAAATAATTTTGTCATGTGCTTTTGTCATTTTTAGCATTTTTTTAAAACAAATCTATTTTTCATTTTCTTTACTTCACTTTTCATTTTTAGCAATTTTAGTACTTCATCTACAATTTCATTTAATTGCCAATTTTTCATCTAATTATTATAAATATATATTTTGGGCTTCATGATAACAACAGACAAAATCACTCACTGCTCTTGACTGAATAACTTTTGTAGCTTTAATAGAAATCTGTGTGTGTTTGTGTGTATATATATTCATATTTATACATTTGATTATTAAATTTTAATTTTTTAAATCTTTAAATATAATAAAAATAATTTTACACATTTAAAGCAATATGTCGCATATTGAATATCGCATTTAACAAATTATTGCACATTGCATTTAGCATTTTTCTTCAGTATAATGCAGTCCTAATATTTTACTTCAGCTTATAACGCAGGTTAGTGGGTCAGTCAGACTACTATCAGGGGCCAGAGGCTACTTTTCAGGGGCAGTCCGAAGCTCTGTCTTCAGTAGAATATGACCATAACATTGGCTGAGCAGTGAAAGAACGTGTCTGGTTCCTTCACCCCGCAGCACTCCTATCTGCTCTGATGAGCGTTGGCCTTTAACTTTTGATGTGAGGTTTATGTGCCAAATGCCTGTAAGGAGCTTAGGGTCACTATCTACTCACAGATGTATTGCTTGAATAAATAGGGACTCAGAGGAAAAGCAAAATATGTTTTCTGAGAGTTCAAGTCTGATGGGTTGAGAAATAAAATTTTTGCCTGAATTCATTACTCTCAAATATTCATACACTGAAATTTCTAAAAAGAAATCTGCTTAATGTTGTTTTAGGCTGGTTCAAAGTGGCAGATCATTTCGTAAGGCTTTTGAGTTCTAAGACAGATAACGGGATTTTCTGAAGCGTGATAGTCTGTTTCTGCTTGGCGAAGCAAGTTTAGAAATTAATATATAGGACTTCTGCAAAACACATGCGTTAGTGCTCTGAAGTTGCAGGTTCAGTGATTTTTCTTTTTTTTGGTCTCCATTTAATTTCCTACTTGCAGTGTTTTGTTGGGCTTTTTTTTTTTTAAAAAACGTGGTCAGAAACACAGAAATGCCACTTGCAACAATTTTTCTTCAGGACAGATGTCACCATGGTGCTAGGGTTTCATTTTCCCTCAAGCTAAATGCTTTATGCTTGCCCCTGCATTTATGTGTGAGACCAAGCACGCAGGTGGACTGCTTGATAGATCCCTGCCCAGTGGGGCTGAATGCCTGCTGGGTCTGTGGGTTCTTTGTTGCACAAACCAAGGCTCCACAGACTGTCTAAGCTACAGTGACTGGTCAGGCCACAGTCTGACATGGACACTCACTGCGACAGAGCACTACGGGAACTAGAGCACAGAAAGCTTCTTAAGGATGTTGAGGTTGTTTAGATGTTCAGCTGAGCCCTCAGGACATATAAAGTGAGGCCTTGAAACCTTTAACCATGTTAATGTTATTTTGTCTTTTATGTCCTATAGTGTACACTACACTTCCATTCAAATGTTTGGGGGTGGTAAGAACTTTTTATGTATTTGAAAGTAGGGTACATTTATGATGTGCTAAACAGTTTTAAAAACCCGTTTTCGTTTTCAGTCCCCCAAAATGTCGTTGTTGTGTAAATGAATGGCCAAAACGCATAAAAGGTTTCCAGTTTTTAGTCGAAAATGGTGCTAAGTGCCCCCTTATGCTCACTAAGGCTGCATGTATTCGATCAAAAATAGACGGATAAAAATAAAAACAAATTCTGTATTACAATAAAAAAAAAAAATCTTCTTTAATATTTTAATATGCAATTTATTCCCATTCGAGTCTTCAGTGTCACATGATCTTTCAGAAATCACTCTAATGGTTATTTGGTTCTCAAGAAACATTTATTATTATCAATGTTAAAAACAGATGGGCTGCTTCATATTTTTGTCGAATTGTTTCAGGATTCTGAAGTAAAAAAATATTTTTTTAATTGAGATTTTTTGGTAACATTATACATGTTTTTACTGTCAGTTTAAATCAATTTAATGCATATCTGCTAAATAAAAGTAATTAATTTAAAAAAAAAACAGTATGTATAATTTGAGTTTCGCAGATTCATTCACTCTTAAGATGTAATTATGTCAAGAGATTGTATTTAAAAAAATATAATAATAATAAAGGTACAGTGCCTTTTTATTTAAAAATGCTCTTTATATTTTTACTTTATAAGTCTTTTTGTTGTTTGAATCCAGGCTCAAAACGAAATTATACATTTCAGTTATCCAGTAAACATATTTAGATATAGCCACTGGACTGATTATTTCCATATGTTTCGGATATCAGTCATTCCATCAGCCTCAGGATCCACAAGACAATAAATGTAGTTTACAGAATGCAGATGCACTCAGGCTTGTATCTCATAAACAATGAGAGAGGCCATTTTCTTACTTTTTTTTTTCAAGAGCAAATATTCAAAGAATCACACCGTGTATTATAATGCACAAAACTAGGTCTTGAAATACAAGGTTGTTGTTTGTATTTGGTTTTGTGGGATTTGCCAGATGGCTTATGCGGGAAGAATTACCTCATCAAGGGCAAGCTTGCAATCGGCTCAGTTTGTGGTATAGACACTATGTCCTACAAAAACAGAGAACGAGAAGCTTTTTGCATGGAATAAACTGAAAGAGTTTGAAGACACACATTTTAAATAATTTAAATAGCTCAGTGACTTCCGACAGAAAGATCCGGTGGTCGGGCTTGATGAGAGTTGATTGCTCTGTGAATAAAGGCGTCTGACGATTTTGGGATTAGGTAAAATCAGTGCATTAACAGTTCAAGATCCTGTTCTCAATTATTGTGGTGAGATCAGAAACACAGATTTCATTACGATTGAAGTAGAACCTACATTATTGTCTTTTCTCAGCCCGGATGATAAAAAGATGATTGAGGTTTTGTTTTTGTAGCATGTCGAGACAAGCTTTGTTGAACAGAAAAGAAACTAGATACTCTATCCATGCCATTGTATCTCTCGAGTTCTTCTCTAAATAAAGTAATTACATCTTTTGTAATGTGTATAAATATATATATTTGTTTTAATCAGGGATTTTAGATATTTACAGTCAAGTGTCTCTCATTCCTTTTTGCGTTGGCTCATCTCCTTTGCAAACAGTGGTAGGAGTTTAAGCTGTGTTCAGACCTTGGCCCTGAATGACAGGGTGATTGACAGGTGATGAGCAGGCAGGAAATGAGGCCCACATCCTATCTGGGGTGGCTCAGCGGCGTAGAAAAGACTTATTAAACTCGTTTAAATCCTGAACTCTCCCATTTGTTTAGCTGCAATCTCGAAATGCCAGCAAATTCTATTTCAAGGGAAGATATATTGTTTCGTAGCATGAAACAAGTGACCCAGCTTTAAAACTAAATTACACACACACAAACACAGTTCCCAAGTTACTGTCGTGTCATTGAAGCAGACAAGTCTGAACGTATTTTCTCTGATGTGGTGTGACTGAGGTCCTGAAATACGGACTGCTTCTTGCCATTGCAAACAGCAGGCGAAGACAATTACTTCTGAGCAGAGAGAACTCACATCTCACACTTGTGTTAAATAAGTCACATGCTGCCTACATTAGTTTGCACATTTGATGAGTAACTTTCCATCCTGATAAAGCCGACAGACACTACTATAAATTCACCATTCAACAGTTACGACTAAATATAAACCTCCAGACTGCTTTGATGCTCCCCTGAAGCCACCCAGAGCCCATAAAGCTTGACCCCCTTCTTCCAGCTGTGTGTGAGGGCTCAGAATTGCTTCTCTTTGACCTTAATATTTAATTTGCATGCATTATTGTCCAAAGTGTAGATTAGTGTGGGTGTGTTTGACTTCTGACTTAATTTAGATAAATGCAAAGTGTTGTTGCTCGTGATTTATAGCAGGAGATGAAATATTAATTAATAGGCCTTGCTTTTAAATAGTTTTCATTCGATGGAACCCAGAGCTCAGCTGCAGAGCCACCTATCGACACACACATAGGTGGTTTTCATTTTTCAGCACAACTTACCATAGCAAAATCATATAAATTAAAGGTGCCATCTGTAATAATTGAGGTAAAAATATCCAAAAAATGAGCTACACGCAACAAAAGAATGAGAAGAAATAAGTGCAATGATGTAATTAAAAAACTGACAAGCTATAGTGCTGCCGAGATATAAACCTAAATTAGCATGCTAAATTACTAGCCCCGGCCCGGCAGGTGTCGTAATACCAGTTCCGGCCATGGGAGGCAGTATGCAGGCGGGCAACGTTACCAACAGCCAAACTGCAGTACACGAGTGAGTCGCGCTCGCGCAGGCTTGTGTGTACTTGAACCTGATGTCAGTAGTGTGGAAATACAGCCCAATACTACATTTCAGTTCAGGGAAGAGTTCAAAAAATGATTGGTCGATATCACGCATGAGGAATACATTTTGGTAAGTTGTAGCATACTGTATCTTTCAACAGTGTTCGGGTTCTTTTTCCATTAGCTAGTAGAGACGATCGGTTCATGTGCGCTAGGGATCTCTGGTGTAACATGTACAAGCGCCAAAACGGTATTTATTGTTTGAATTGCATAATAAAATTGAAAGAATCTAAGAGCTTAACTAACCTGCTTGCTAAGTGTTAATTGCATGTGTCTTACGGTGAATTCGTGAGAGTTGGCAGCTTTGAATGGCGCAAGGTTGATCAACATCAGCGAATGCTGTCTGTCAAATTAATTCAAACTAACAATAAAAGTGTAATATGAACAAAAGGAATACCGTAAACTTAAAATAATAGCCCGCAGGCTTTTATTTTCCCATATCGTCGAAATGCAACAGCTTGTTTTTGAGACAAGCGTCTATGAGTCGGTCTTCATCATTTAGTGTTGAGATGTTGTTCATTGAGTCTCTGATCTCTAGAAATCTCCAAATGCTTCACGTGAAACTGCGGTCTTCCGACCTTTTACTATCGTGACAAATGATTTGAATAATATGCGGAGAAAGAGAGCAAAACAGCGCTCGCTTGTGTTGTTTGAAGACGTGAGTGCATGCGGCCGCGGCACAACACATTTTCTGGAGGTATACTGCCCCCATCTGTTATGGAATATGGAATATTTTTTGATTTTTAGTTCCAGATGGCACCTTTAAAGCAACACCAAGGAACTTTTCCTCTCCGGTCGCCCTACTGGTTGGAAGCGGAATTGTCCATTACCACTGACGTAAATAACTTAGTCCGCAGCTTACTGTTGCTTTTGTAAATGTGGCTTAGAAAAAATATTACTGGTGTGCATCTAGAGACAAAACAATGGCTCTGACATATTTAAGATATATCGAGTTCACGCACGTGATCATTGGTGAATATCATCTGAAACCCAACACTGTGTGGTGTTCAGAGAATATCAGCTCAAATGAATAGTTCACCCGAATCAGATGTTAAACACACGGAGGAGGTTTGATGTGATATTCACCAATGATTGCGAATTAAAGGGTTAGTTCACCCAAAAATGAAAATTAAGTCATTAATTACTCACCCCCAATGCTGTACCAACCCCGTAAGACCTTCGTTCATCTTCAGAACACAAATGAAGATATTTTTGATTAAATTTGAGAGCTGTCTCACTACCACATAGGCTCCTAAGGGACTGGCTCTTGACGGCCCAGAAAGTCAATGAAAAAATGTTTAAATATCCCATGTGACTACAGCGGCTCAACTATAAGTTTATCAAGCGTCGAGAATACTTTTTGTGCGAACAAACAAACAAAAATAACTACTTTATTCAACTATTCCTTTTCTTCCTTGTTGGCCTGAAACGAGACTTCCTTAGATTTCCACGACGCATGCGCGAGAATTGCGCTCTCCTTCAACTACTTCAGTTCAGTTCTCGCGCATGCGTCGTGGAAATCTAAGTCTCGTTTCAGGCCAACAATAAAGAAACGGAATAGTCGAATAAAGTCGTTATTTTTGTTTGTTTTTTCGCACAAAAAAGTATTGTCGTCGCTTGATAAATTTATAGTTGAGCCACTGTAGTCACATGGGATATTTAAAGATTTTCTTCATTGACTTTCTGGGCCGTCAAGAGCCAGTCCCTCAGGCAGCCAATGTGGTAGTGAGACAGCTCTCAAATTTAATCAAAAATATCTTCATTTGTGTTCCGAAGATGAACGAAGGTCTTACGGGGTTGGTACAGCATTGGGGGTGAGTAATTAATGACTTAATTTTCATTTTTGGGTGAACTAACCCTTTAACATAATTTTTATTAATATCTTTCACATCTACCACAGTCAGATTGACCGTGGCCACTCTTAATAACACCACTCACATGGCTGTGCACTCGTAAATACAAATCAAGGATGCTAAGAGGCTAAAAGCAGGTTTAGAACTTGCCCCATTGAAGTCAACAGGGTGCGAATTTTAAAAAGAGGATAACACTGTGTAGACAACACTGATTTTTGTAGTTTTTGTCTGTACTGACAGCACTCCAAATGTACAAGAAAATGAGCTCAATGTTAAAATTGACTGGATTTCTCCTTTAAAATACATTCTCTTAATCGTTCATTATTAGTCTCTTTCAAGCTCAGTTTATCCACTTTTTTCCTGAACGTGGAAGCATTGCCTGACTCAAAGCGGAGTTATCTTTTACAATGTCCTCAATATAATAAGAGCGGACATTTACCTTTTATGGGGAGTATTTTACATGCTCGTTTTCTCATGTCAGTCTGTGGCATAAAATGCAGGCATATGGTGTCGTATATAGACATTCTTTTCAGATTTGCTGGTGTTGAATAAACACGGACTTTTCCAGGAATTTCTTCAGTTTATTATTGTTGTGGCAGTCAACAGCAATGTTCAAAAAGTTTCTGTTTAATTAATGCTGTCATTCTTTTTATCCCGCTTTAACAATGGTTTCTTATGGAGACTGAAACAGGACAGCATCCAAATGGAAGTTATAACACATCTTGCTGGCACTCACTGTTTGCTCAGGAAAGAAGTGTATAGTGAAAAATTGGGGCGTGGCTACTGTAGCAGGCGGATCCAGAGGGAGTTTAACCGCTTTGGGACTGTGACTGACACGTTACAAGGGAAAAGTCAAGTCACCTTTATTAATATAGCACTTTTTACAATACAGATTGTTTTAAAGCAGTTTTTTCAGAGTTAACAGGAAAATAATGCAAGTCAATGCAGGCAGATCAAAAATATTGTTGAATATTAAATTAAATGTCCCCAACTAAGCAAGCCAAATGTGACAAAGATGGAAAAAGGTGACAGTGGGAAGGAAAGAAAACTCCATCGGGTGACAGAATAGAGAAAAACCCTTGCAAGAAACCAGGCTCAGTTGGGGGGTCAGTTCTCCTCTGGCCAATGAACGAACAGTGTATGATTATGATTCAGGCAGAATTATTGGTCAGAAGTCAGATTGGATTGGAAGATTCAGAATATTATCCAGTTCCATCTGGCTGAAGATCGAAGTCACGCCGGTATGGAGACGGGATTGTTGAGTCGATGAGGCCTTCACAGGGGAGAGTCTAGTTGACGCAATCTCTGCTGACACTTTAAGGATGCGTTGTGGTCGTGTCTAGGTGCAGGTCCACCATCTGATCTGGATACGGCCCAGATCCGGCTGATGAGAAAAGACATTCAACATCGGTTACAGAAGTGCAAGCCAAAATTTGATGCACCTTCAAAGATTAAACGTCATGAGCATGTCAAAGCGAACAGGGCATTGCTATGCAATGTGCTTCAATAAACGCTTCAATACCATACAGCATTATCATGCACTAGTTCAGAAAGACAAAATGTACGGGTTAGACAGGTAAATTTTGCTCAAAGAGAATTATTAATTAATTTATAGAGAATTAGAATCACTTATTACGGCCAAGCAAATGACTTGTCCAGTGTTCATTTGAATGGGCCGTAACTATCAGCTCTACCCCGAATATAAATATTCAAATTAGTGAAAAAACTATTTATTTGCAAGGTAACTTGGATCCGCAGTTTAAGACATCAAATCCATATACAAGTACATAACACAAGAACACTTTTCTTTAAAATACAAACAATACTTTGATTATTCTAACACATAAAACTAATACTGTATCTGTCACACACACACATTCATACGAGTTGCAGAAAGAAAGAGAGTGAGGAAAAAAATAGTTTTAAGAGTGAGATGATGAAATCCCAAGTTTCTATATGAAGAGTTCAGATGCAAAAGCCTCTAAATGCCATTTGAAATTTTCTTCTTTAATGATGATTTTGATCAAACTTGTATATTTAAGTTCAGTAATTTCACTTAAATAACAATTAATAGGTAATTATCATTGCCATTTAAGTGAAATTACTGAACTTAAAAATACAAGTTTGATAAAAATCATCATTAAAGAAGAAAATTTCAAATGGCATTTAGAGGCTATTGCGTCTGAACTCTTCATATACACTTATAAGACATGACCTGAACGAACCATCAATCATTAATTTAACCCTTCTGTAATTTCTTAGGTGGGGTTATTAAATATTATATCAAAGCAACAGTTCAGCTAAGAGTCTGGAGGTTACTTGCTTGTCTTTGTATTCCTTTAGGAATTTCTTTTGTCGGCGAAAAGTGGGTTTCCCGGGTTCGATGATTGGCTGGCGGTCTCCTCGTCTCTTGATCGCGGCCAATCACGTGGTGTGCTGGTGGATGGAAAGTCTTTGAAGCTTGAAGCGGGCTTTGCAGTCGAATCATGGGCCGATACTTTTCGGCAAATCTTAATTTAGAACCAAGACTCTCGACGAAAAATAAAAGAAAACTAAGTGAGAGAATGAAACGTGTGACAGCGGTTAGATGGCTTGAATGAAGCTGTTTAACCCATGTTCTTCTGATCTTGATTTGCGTTCTTTTGTTGGCTCGTCTACATGGTTACTTGTCTATCTGGTTACTCCGTCATGGCTTCTCCATTATTGTCTTTAAATCTGCTCTATGTACCTTCTAATGCATTTTGGTGTCTTCTAATGCTTCTAAGATTTTAAACTTAAATGTTTTTCCTGCCTCCTGGATGAGTTCTGACCAGTTAGTCTTTATTTCAGAGGTGGCATTTTCTTATTAATCATTCGTTATCTGTGATCTCTTTACTCTCCAGCTCCAACAGAGAGTACACAGGGTACAGTTTAGACATGATTCCTATTATAAGAATACGAAACATTTTACACAGATTTCAATCAAGTCATCCTCTGAATTTTGGACCTACGATCGTACTGACATGAAACAAGTAACACATTCAAACATCTAAGAGTTATAACAATTGCTTGACTTATATGTGATCTAAGCATGATAATCACATTAGATATGATATAGAATTATGTAGTTGAACAATGTTTGATTATAAGCCTTGTTTTGGGATGATTTTGGGTCTGGAGTATTGAGTTTTGGGTAGAATTATGTTTGAACGACTCATCTAGAAGATTAATTTGTGTTTGCTTCACCCTTAAATCCTACAAAACATACCAGTTTTGTAATGTTTACTTTGTGTCCAGTATAGATAGCCTCAAACAGTTGTGGTGCGTCTGGTGCAGGGGTTTTTATAGGCGTGACACTTGCTTGACAGTGTTTTTTTACTCAATTGCTTGACTACTCAGTTGTTACTCAATTGTTTCTTGCATAGCAACACAGCTAAAAGTATTCCTAATATGTTGGACATTTTATTGAAAGTAGCCTACTTTTACTTGAGACAAGCACTCGTAAGAGTTGTAGGCCTATTTGTGATGTTTGAGTTGGGGGAGGTGTGATGTAATTCTGTAATTTTTGTAATTCTATAGTTGCAAGTGCCACTAGTGTCTTACATACTTGACCTTTAAAAGAATAAAGGTTCTTCACTGGCATCTATGGTTCCATGAAGAACCTTTAACATCTATGAAACCTTTCTATTCCACAAAAGGTTCTTTACACTAAGGCAAAAAATTAGAACAAGGACTCGAACAGCTCCCAGTAGAAAGGCACAGGTTGTTATTTCATAATTACAGTAATTACAGAATGACATGAATGCAGCATAAGACCATCTCTGGTGGAGTGAAACAACTGTCATCATAAGTCACATTACAGTGACAACATGGTGTCTGGATTTCACTGCACTTATTATTAATACGTATATAGCACTTACATTTTTAATGATGGCGAAGTAAGTTCTTGTAGTATCTAATCAGAGACTATGCGATTTCAGATTCAGCTTTTGTTTCTGGTCTTTACTGATTGTTGATTTAATGGGGTAGTTTACCCAAAATTTTAAATCCCTGTCTTGTCATTCAAAACCTGCATGACTTTTATGGAACACCAAAGAAGATATTTCGATATTTTTATTTATTTTATTATTTATTTACGTGAAATTAGTCAATTGTGTTTGATGTTATTTGTGACCCCTGTTGACTGTCATTGTATGGACAAAAACAAATTTTCAACATTTTTCAAAAAATCTTTCGGTTTGGAATGAAATGGGGATGATTAAATAATGACAGATTTGTAATTTTTGGTTGTAATATCCCTTTAAGCACTGACATGCCGAGATGATTTAACCTCAGGATACTGACTGCTGGTAGGCACAGGCAACCTTAATGCTTCAGTGAACCCCGGCCCAGTCTGGCTTCAGGGGAATAACCCCGTTTTTGTGAAACATATGCATTCAAACAGACAGAAAACAGTGTAGCTGGTTAAGGCTGCACTACTTCAATCAAGAAATCAGTCATTTGCTCTGTGTTAAGTTTGTCTAAACAGGTTGTAATTTCAGCATTCTTACTTTTTACAGTGTGCAATCATAATTACCAGTTTCAGCCTCGCCACTGAGCTTGGAACAGTAATTATTACACCGACAGACAGAGAACATTTCCACATAAACCTGAGCTAGGCTCTGAGGGAAATACGGTGAAATGAAAAGGTGATGATGGCTTCCTATAATTCCAATAATGGCCAGCAGATGAGGACTACATTAACATTTGGTGCTTAACGTTCATAACTCTTCTCGCTGCAGCATCACTTAACATTTCTATATTATTGTCACAAAGTCCTCTGTCTCACCTCATGTATATTTCATGAGTGTTGCTCTTTTCCTTACGATTTAGTTATTTGTGGAGTGCAAATACTGGGAACTGATGAGCAGGTCATTGTATGGGTAATTTTTAGTAGAGGTATGTTTTCAGATTTACCCTTTTCCACTCTAGATTCCTTTAAACTATCACTATAAATGGTGGAAGTTTGCCAATTAGATGTTTTTATTTACCATTCCAGAGGGAAATAATGTAGCAAAACAACAACAAAAAAGATCTTAACAGTGGCTCTGTAATTGGACAGTTATTGCGACCGGTATAGCCATCAGGTAAAAGTTACTAAAATACTTTTCTTACACTTTGAGTAATTTTTGTTTTTAAACAAAATTTTTAAACATTTTCATAGCAAAATATTTTTTTTATATAAATATTACTACTTTAATGAACATCAGATGCTTTTTTTGGAATTACTCCATTTGACCTGAACAAAATAGCTTTTCATTGAAAGATCAAAATATCTTGATTTTTGAGGGTTGAGAATTACACTATTTGACCTGAACTAAAGTTGCCCTAAAGTTGATTTATGGTTTAAGTGTGGGATATTTACATCACCCTTCAGAATTTTTTACTGTTTTCACAAAGGCCACTTTTTTAAAACCCAAAATAGGTGTGAAATATTATTGATTATTATTCTAATATGTACCTTGAGGTTATAATATACCCTATTATATATGTGAAAGAAAAATCCTTTTCAACCCTCATTCCGACCCTCTGTCTGAAAATATCTGTTTTTTTTAAGGGGCAGCAAATGTCCGCTTTTATGATTGACCAAAGAAAAACACAGACAGCAAATACATTACCAACCAATCGCGTTTGGTATGCGTGCCAGCAAGTGGGCGAGGGCTATTGTGCCACAAAGTAAAACTATTTGGTGTGCCTTGGAGGCAGGCATATGCAAATGTGTTTGCCTGTGTGACATCATAAATTCCACAATATCTAAACCAGCTGTTTTTGTAGCTTGATTTAAATAAATGCTTTAATTTATAATGAAGAGGATGTTTTAAGTTATGAAACTTGCAGGAAGTTTTAATGGTGCAAAGACCTTATACACCAAAAGTGCAAGGCAAACTTTATTTCTCACGTCATGACTCATTTTATTCCTGATTGCAATCATTACGCCAGTCTTCAGTGTCACATGATCCTTTAGAAATCATTTTAATGTGCTGATTTGGTGTTCAAGAAACATTTCTTATTACAAATGTTGAACAAAGTTTATATTGATTTGGCAGGAAAAAGTTTGCATTAATATTTTGAATTTTCTTTGTTGCTGTTTTTATAAAGAATCATATATCAGCTTCTTAATGATGCTTTTCTTTTTTAATCTCTGCAGTCATACACATACATTTTTACTCTATAACCCTCAAAATATTTCCAAATGACAAAAAATATGTTTCGTATGAAAAATGTATAAATGTTTTGTAGAATTACAATTATCAGATTTTTTTTTTTTATTATTAACTGAATAGAGCAAAAAAGGCACACTATTTAGATGGGAGTAACCTGTTTAATCCGAGCACTTTGGTCTTGTAGAGCACGGTCGACCACTTCCTCCTTTCGCCTCAGTTAACAGTTCAAATGAAATGCAAATGGCATTACTCGAGCCATTTAATCGAGGGCACTATTAGATTATGTACGGTACAAACTTTGCGCGAAGCCTGAAGTTGTTCCAGTTGCTGACGCTAGGAGCTGTCCGCGGTACTGAAACGGCTCGACTCAGTCTGAGAGGTGCTGACAGAAATTGAACATTCTCTGGCTCTCCGTTCACAATTATAAATCTGATCAGAGCTCCGGTCTCGCGCAGCGATCTCGTTCCTCACGGCGCGTGCTGCGGAGGTCTCGCGGAACGTTTGTGTCCTGCTCCTCTTTAAATATTCGGAAAGTGTTTTAATGCAAGGACATATTCTGTGATAGGAACCCTCTGCCGCGAGAATGAACTCGACAAGAAATTACAAACCAAGCATGGGCATTCTGTTTCTGGTCGTAATTGCTGGCTTGGGGATGGCACGAGGGCAAGGTAAGAATTTATATTTAATTGTAAACATTAGATATACTTGTTCTGCTGTCCACGAGATTTGCGTTTTGGATGCGCGCAGATCCACAGAGCCCGATGTGTAGATGATGCGAAAGCGAGACCCATTTCTCACTGTATTGTACCTTTGTTTGCGGAGAAAAAAACTCCGGTTTGAGAAACATCTTGGGGCAGAGGAGGCTATTTTAGACGTTTCACTAGTAACGTTACTTTGGTCGCACGCGAGAGTCACGCATTGGACAACAGATGGACTCGTAAGTCACAAAGTCATAGGCGTAATTATGATAAAGCAAGCATAGGATTGACAGCACAGCGTGTGACAGTGTATTTTTTATTTATTCTATTCTCTGACTTAATATTTTTTGTCAGAGCTCTGTTTCATTCTCTCGTTTTTCATTTTTCCTGTCTGTTTGTTCTCTATACACTATTTATATGACGTAAAGTTAGTACAAATTCCCAGATCTTTGTTTAGAGATTTAATATGTTTAATATGATCTCATCAATATGTTAAATGTGATTATAACAAGGTGACAACTTTGAGGTTCAACAGGTTTTTAATTTGGGGATCACAGCGTGACATTATTTATCTACTCTGATTTAGAAGTGAAACATACTTTCAGTGATGATAAAGATTGGATCTGCACCTTCATTTTTTCCCTGTAACTGTCACTGTAAATTGCATTTTACTTAAATGACACATTCCATTCACAGTAATCGTATTTAAATATCTGAGACTATCATTGTATTTTATTGTGGTATAGAAAATGAATGATGTTAAAACAAAAGCACAAATGTTTGAAATGAGTATTATATAGTTCTAATGTAAACTGAAGGCCTGTTTCAGATAGCTCCTTTACACCACACTATTGATAGAATAAGTGAGTGACATCTTCTGTACATTTTACATGTTTCAGTTCAAGTAATTGTCACTTAAATGAGGCGGCTATAACAATATAAAAAACTATAACACACACTTTGACATGGGTGTCACAATATGCATTCAATTTGAAGGTTATACCTAGTGTCTTGGTAGTGCATGTTCATCTTCAAAACATTGATTCAAATTTACACAATACAGAATAATACTAAATGCTGTAGCTCTGCAGTTGAAACCTGCTACAGTTATTTCTCAGGCACAGTGTTGTCCATGTTGCACTTAATTTTCACTCAAAGCTGTTGTACACCATCACCTTAGAGCTGTGTTGTTTTTGCTTTTGTCTGACAATTCCCCTCACTCTTTTTGTCTTACTGTAAAAGCCCGGCGAGCAATACAGGGGATAATCTTGTGTTATTTGTCAAGAGCAGCTCCATGCAGTATACTTTTGAGAGATTTTGTTGTTGTTGTTTTTACAGAGAAAAGACACTCTTCTCTGTAAAATCCTTTAAAAATGTAAGAAACAACAGGTATTTGATTGCATATCTACCGTGTTAGGTTTTTAAATGTAAGCATAATTTCCATCTTGAAGTTCTTCCAATTGAACAGTACCGTTACACTTTCACTCCCCTGTCAACTGCTGTCGAGAGACTTGCGAAGCAATCAACTTACAATCTCCTCCTCATTCGAGAAGAAGCTTTCATTTGCAAACGTGACAAGTTTCAGTTTTAAGCTGCAGCTTGATTGAAAGAATCTGAGCTTTCTCATTCTGTCTCTTGTTTCAGACTCATTTTGTCTGTCTTACTCGTAACTAATTGCGTCTTGTGCTGTACGGATTATATATCGGTGATTGGAACATTGACCTTTTTGCTATGAGTGTATGAGTCAGTGTTTTCCGATCAGTCACCTTCAGGACGGTGTGATGAGGCTTCAGGGCTGCGCGCTGAATAGCTCTTACCTTGAAAAGCACTCTGACTAATGCACAGCTCCATCATTCCACACTGAGCATAGACAGCAGGCTAAAAGCAGGGCCCACCACTCACAAATGGATGATGGGCTATACAAGAAACGGCGAAAGGTCTGGGGGTCAATTTGCTCAGGTCTGCGCTGTTCTCCGTAAATACATATTTAGAGCCTTCCCACCAGGAAAGCACGCTGAAAAAGACTAATGTAAATTATATAAAAAAATATCTGACTCATGTTACGGATGTTTTGAACAAAGCACAGGTCCCAGTGCAAATGTATTTAAATGAGATTCACTAGTGTATAGACACCCTCACGGCCTAATGGCGTTGTGAGCAAATGCTAGCAATGGTTAAATTTGTAATCTAGAGCTGTTTCTTCACTACACACAGTAGCTCATCTAAGCATATGTTGCATTTACAAAGACTTTTTAATGCAGAATTGATTTGCATGCACAATGAATGGAAAACTGTGGTGTGATTGTCATGACAGAGCTGCTTGTGTATGGTGTTGGAACCTTTACCAGTGGCTTAACTGTAATGCAGTGTTAAAGAGCCCCTATCATAGCATTTGAAATATTTGTTTTAGGAGTTCCCAAAAACAGTTTAACATGCATGCAAGGATAAAAACACTTTATTTGTCTTATAATATGCATTTATTTTTAACTGATTTGCTCACCGACTCCCAAATGATTCGTACAACGACTCATTTTTCCAAACCACTCCTTTGCGTGACGCTAATCGGCGGTGATTGGTCAGATGACAGACCCAGTCAGTTGTTGTTCGTTAGCATAACGCATAAACATATTGATAAAGCACTGCAGTACTACAAGACGCTCTATTCTTTATGACAACTCCAATAACAGCGACAAACATTTCACATATTTAAAAAAAATTGACATTGGAGACCTAGAAGCTGCGCTGAGCGTAACTTACACACACACGCGCGCGCACACACATACAGTACTTATTGTGCCTTCCCTCCTCGTGCCCCGACGCTACAAAACTGTTCAAAACCCATAAAAGCAACAATTATTAATAATACTTACAGGTTTTAATTCAGAGGAGGAAGCTGATCCATATACACTGGGTAAGTAAGTTACTGAGCCCTCCTTCAGGAACAACCACTTGCGAATCCACATTTGAATTCATTTATGTTTTTGAACGATTCGTCATTAAAATGAGAACACAATCGGGCTATACTGTTGTGGTATCGTTGCAAATATGAACTCTAACCACCGATTCTTCACACGCTCGTCCCTGGTAAATGAAAACAAAGTGGCTGAACTGTCTTTGCATTGTAGAACACAGCGTCTTCTCGACATGATGCTATGATGAAGTATTTGAATGTGTAGACTTCAAGTTTACACTTCCGTCTGCGCGCGGCCAATGACCTCTCTACGTCACGATGTAACAGCTAATGACTCGTTTCAAATACAATTCATTTCATAGACTCAGAGTCGACTCTCACTTTTGAAACACAATAACTTTATATACGGTGCCCTTTCAGATATAAATCTTTGCAGGATGTTTTCATTCCCTTAGAGCTATATTCCACACCATATGAACAGTCATTTTCAAAAATCCATGATAGGGGCTCTTTAAGATTGTAATGGAGCTCCATTATCGAATCTTTGCTGCAGAATGGCTTCTCTCATTTATTTACACTTTGACAACTCTCTTAACCAAAATATTGGAACTGGAAAAGCGTAATGAAGATATAAATTATGGACCCACAATGTATCTTTATCTTGATTAAAATAGGCTCTGTGGTAATCTACTTTAAGGGACTTTCATTTTTTTGTTCTACAAAATAAATTCATTTTGTACCTCCTACATGAAGTTGCTATATAGGGACTACAACGGTTTTCTCTTTCATCAAACATCCTTGTGGTAGCTGTAGTCTACTATGTAACAACATATTTTGGAGGGAAAACAAATATTGAATAGCGATCGATCGCTATTCAATATTTGTTTTCCCTCCAAAATATGTTGTTATTGGTTAGTATTGGATATTTATGATATTTAGAATGCTCATTTCCCTCATTTTCAAATTTAGATTACCTTTACCATCTTATGCTAAAAATGAGCAATGTTAAATGTAATCTAAAGCAAATCTCAACCATACACAACACAATGGATATCTATTTTTCATACTGTACATTATAATGTCGTGATGCCTAAATTCACTTTTCGTGTCTAAAATGCATTTTAATTTTAATTAATTTTATTAGACAAGATAGTGTTGAATTGTAACACTGGCCATTTATTGGTCATTGGCCTTGACACTAAAATAATTATTGGCTTATTGGTGTCGGTCAGTATTGTATCTATAAATTTGTGCATTTCTTATAATATTATTAATTAAAAGAGGGCTATATTGACAATCATTGTTGAAGTAAAAAGACTGAAATAGCATTTTCTTATAAATCCAACCATGATCAATTTTTGCATCTTCTTTTTTACATTTTTTTTTTACAGTGTTTGTCTCATTCATC
This sequence comes from Pimephales promelas, assembly GCF_016745375.1. The sequence continues at coordinate 6,815,527 of NW_024121166.1, forward strand.
AAGCATGTAATCTCACATCCTTGTGGTGGCTGTAGTCCACATTTAGCCACTTGTTAGCAAACAGAGCAGCATTAAAATCCATATTTGAGGAATGACTGTAGTGCCGAATGGTCTCAAAGCAGCCCGAGAAACTAACGGAGTCGTCTGAGCTGCTGTCTGTGTGCTCTGGCAGTGTGTTAGATCAGACATCCCAGGTCTCCACTGAGAGAATAAGAGTGTCAGTGATGGGTGGACTTGTAGTCAACCCAGCCGAGATCGGCCCTCGAGGTGGGTGAGTGCCACAGCCTGACTCCATTACCCGAAGCACCAGGGGGAGGGTTCGGCCACGCTTCCTCCCAACGCGCCTCATCCTGCTCCGAGAAGCCATTAGGCTCACACCCTGTCTTTTAGGATCAAGCAATATCACTCAATCAGCAATTTATCAGTGCCCTGTGTCGTCCCAGGCAGTGCTGGAGAAGAAGGATGGAGGAGGGAGTGATAGTCAGCTTGACCCATTGACCCCCCACGCACACTCGGTTCAGCAGGAGCTATGAGGTTGAGCGTCTGCTCTCCTAGTCTTTATTACGACCCTGATAAATGAGTCAGCCGCCGAGCTGGATGGCCTCCTACGGCCACACTGGCAGACCTGCCACTCCTGTAATGCTGATGAATGGTCAGCTGGGACAGCACTCAGCAGACAGTACTGCTGGGAGAAATCTGGACGCTGCCAGGGTGCCATGGCCATTGAGGCAAGAGAGGCAGTGGCTTTCCTTAAAAATTTGAATGAGCAATGCATGCAAATAATATGAAATATGCTATTAAAAAGTAGATAAGCAAGTGTTCCACTGTCCAACAACATAACATAAACAATGCACCTGTAGGTCCTTTGGGTTTGCTGGAGAATGAATGGGTAACATCTGCTCACATGATAAAGCCTCTTATTTTCATGCGTTTTACACATCACCACATCGGTCTAATATGATTAAATATAATAATCGTGTTAATGGGAAGACAAATTATAGCGTAAACAACTAATTGAAAGAGAAATCATGGCTTTGTCACATCAAAATCAAACTTGAAATGACTTGAAACATCTTTTTTGAGCAATCAGCTTTTCTGAAGTTGTGTGTTTGTGTGTGTGTGTGTGTGTGTGTATGTCCATCATGATACCTGCAGTGTTTACTGAGCTTTGATGACTGATGATCCAAAAATAAGAACAGCTGAACACATGAAGTATACATGAAATTTGAAATTTGTTACTTTGTTTTATAATTTTTATTTTGGAATGAATGTAAAAATGCCTAAAAATACTAACTTGGTGAGAAAACATCCATTACATTAAAAAAGCGCACACTTTTTTCTTTTTTTTTTTGAAAGTGCAAGTTATTTAACCTGTAAAATGGGTCAACATGAAATGTAACTGGAAAATTAATTTACCTTGTATTAAAATACCTCACATAAAAACAGTGAGGACTTTGCCTCCTCCACACCACTGCCTGCCATTGATATGCACTCACAATACTTCCTGTGCTACATGACCTGCTATTACCATCATACAGTAACTAACCCACTTAAAGTTCTTTTGTAGCCGCTACATCTGAACATCTGTGCAACCGAGATGATCAATGACTTTGTCAGGCTTCCAAAGGCCAGATGGTAAAGATGGAAAAGTAGGGTTCAGATGTAGAGGCGGGATTGAAATAATGCGATTGTCTTACTGAACTCGTCGTACTATAATAGATCTGGGCTATATGCGGATGAGAAGAAGGCATAATGTGGCCCAGGAGTCTGACAGGCTTGAGTCTAATTATAAAACGCGTATTTTTGCAGTCTAGTCTTTATGTTTGCTCTTGACCTGAATATGCCATAGTCTATATCCTTTCCTAATGATTCCCGAGCTGTTTTGCAGTGCAACATTGCTCTCGCACGTACATCGTGCTTGCTTGACTCAATAACGATTGAAAATGCTGTTGCCCATTTTTGCTGTTTTCTTCATTCGCCCTGGTAAAAATGGGAGCCCTTGCTGTGGCTCTCTCGTCCTTTAACCCACACTGTATGTGTGTTTGTTTTTACAGCCCGTTTTAATCTCTGGCCGTGGCAGGAGCGTGGGGTGTAATGGTGCTTTATGTGCTTGTCCTGCCCCTTCCATAACTCAGCCCGCCACGCTTTTTTACATCACGTTCTACGGTATTCTAGGAAGCACATTATGGTTTACAATTTAATTCAGTCATGTCCTTCTCCAGAAAATGAATGGGTGCAAATTGCAGATGAGAGCATGTTTTATAGATTAAACCTCTTATTAAATAAATCCAGAGTCTTATTCGTAGATGATTGAATTCACGGACCCCCTCCCCCAGCTTTTATTATACACACACGGTTATATGTCAAGGGTGGCGAGATAATGTTTGTATTAACCGCAGATGGTGGATGTATTATAAAACAGATTAGGACAGATTTAACTGAAATAAATCAGATACTTTAAACTTAAATAGTTTTTGCAATGTTATATTAGAAATCATGTTAGGCAACAAATACGCTGGCGTTTGTATTTATGCAGAAAATCAGTAACAGGGCTTCAGACTGTGACTAATATGCCTTTTCATCAAGAAATCATCATGTGCATGAGTCGAATGATGAACGAATGATTCTTATGAAGCAGTTATTTTTCACGAGTCAATCAAAAAGTTTCACGAAACAGCCTTTATTGACTGATTTTATCAGACTCGCTTTGTGAATTATTCAGGTGTTCACAGCTGACTCAGAATCATTTTTATATTGTGTCTGATTCTGGAAAAAATTACTCTTACAACATGAAGCCAGTTCTTTTTTAAGGAGTCAAGCTTTTAGTTAGCGGTTTGAATCAGACTTGTTTTGTGAATCGTTAATAAGTGTAACCTCTGGACCACGAGTCATTTGTTGGTTAAGTCCGATTGGAAATCGGGAAATTTTTATGTGATAAATAGGGGAGAGCGGGGCACAACCTAACGCTCTTTTGACTTTCTCAGTTTGTGTAAATCTACTTAGGGTTCAGAGTATTTATTTTTTCCCACATACATTTTCCACATGTCTAGTAAAATGGTGTGGTTTTGTTTTATTAACGGAGCATTGCGGAAGTTCTGAAATTTCTTACCGTTACTGACACCAGTGGCCCTTAGAGAAACTGCACCCAGTCTCATGCTCGTTCTCAGTGCGCACGCTTGTTGGCCGTTGGCCATACTAGATAAGGCTTTTTTTTTTAAACTCACGAGGAGTTTCCGTGAGTATAATGTGCTGGAGGCTGGTCGTTCTTTCCCGTCCGCAGAGTTTATTTGAAACACTACTGCTAGCAATTGCCGCTGCTTACTAATGGCTGCCGTGCATTTTTAATAATTAAAAATAAAATAATTTTGAGTTTGACAATGAACACACCGGAAAACACAGCTATACAACATAGTTCAAAACATAATAATAATTAATACTTTATAAACATTAACTCTCAATCTTTATTTACATATCTCTTGTTTTCTCAATAGAATTTATAAAAGTATAGAAAAGAATGGCATATTTCTAATAGCTGCACATTGTAACGCAGGGTTACAACGTTCCCCAGCTGCACAACTGGGGTTTAAACCCTGCTAGTGTCTTCTGCTAGTTAGCGAAGCATTACAGAACCATATCAACTGTTAAATAACATTGGAGATTCAAGTAATATCAGATTTGTCTAATTTAAAATAAACACCAAAAATAGAGATGAAAAATTAACATAACTAAAAAATGTACTTTTTGCTATGACTAAATAAATGTTCATTGATATCTTCCAAGGATTTCTGAATTTTGGTAAAACAAATTCATATGGCAACTAGTAAATACACAGAGTTTCGTCATGCTGGCATGTGAGCTGGCATAGAAGTATTTAAAACAAGTGTGTTACAACTAGCCCAACTAGCTAAGGTTTTAGTGACTTCTTTTTAAATGACAGTGTATTATTTAGACATTCACAGCAGATTTCTGTTGAATTAAGTAATAATGGTCTTTTGATATTCATATTTTTATAGACAAAATATTGTTTATTTTCAGTACACAAGATCCAAATTGTAAGTTTGAATCAGCAGTCCTAATACTTTTTTAAAAACAGGCCGAATGAATAACCATCTTTAGTGAATGAATCTGTAATTTGGCTCCTAAAGATTTAAAAACAAAATGTCTATGAAGTCATTGGCTTTTGAAATGAGTCTAGAGCCGTATAAAATATACTGTATTTTGAACACGTTCAGGCACTTCAGTTTGTGTAATATCGAATATTTCCTCTCTTTTTGAAAAGTGACCTTTGAGTGTGTTTGGGCTTTAGACATAAAATATGTCTTTACTGCCGTTCCAAAACCTAGCTGAAGGGCCCCCAAATGTTTTGAGCCGGTGATAAACGACAAACTCCCTCTATCCCCCCCAATCACCCCCACCTCTGCCTGTCTCTTCTGCCGAGGAAAAGCAATTTGCTCTTGGTGATCCGATGCAATCAGTTGTGCTTCATGGCTTTAAAAAAAAAAAAAGCCTGAAAAAAAAAAAAAACACGCAAAAATAAACAGAAGGGAAAGGAAAAAAAAACTTGCGAGAGAGGGACATCACTATTAATTAAACCACACGCTCCGAGTTCTGATGATCATGTGCAGGAGCTGCAAATATTCAACACCTGTTTTTTGATTACCAGTGATTAACCTATTGCAGTGTGCCCCAGACTCTCATCAAGAGCCATTCAGTGCATGAAGACTCTCTTTAAACACTCCTTTTCACAGCGCTCACATGAAAATGAGTGTTATTGTGCCTGTGCGTCTGCCCCTCCTTTAGGACAGAAGTTGTGAATCAGGCTTTGACAGTTTCCAGGTGCCGAGGCGATGGGAAAGCTTTAACACGCGCTCTCTCTCTTTCTTTCTCTGGCACAACCGTCTCTGAGGCATGGCTGACGGTTCCACAGCCTTGTGAAGTGTGTATCCCAATTGCTTTTTTCCCCAGTGCCGCTTCTCTCGGGTTGTGTTAGTTCGCTTCAGAAGCCCTTTTGCGTTTTGCCGTGTGTGTATATATGCCTTTTCCCCTTTCGCTCTTGCTCCTCATCTCACTCAAGAGCTTGTCTGATGCGCTAAACATCTGCCGCGCTCAAAAGCACCTGCATGCCCGTTCTGACAAGCTTCCACTTCATTTGATTTCCACTTCCACTGGTTTTTTTTTTTAAGCCTGAACTGTATATTATTGAACCAGCAGCTCACGTTGTTAAATGATTGCACTTCTCCAGTAGGGCGGGTTCTGAATGGCCACCTCCCCATCTGCATCAGTCTTGATAGCAGGCAAAACGCCATCTCCGTGTCAATACCGCTTTTCAGAGCCGCTGCTGTCCTTTCATTTAGATTTCTTCCCTTGTCCAGCAAGATGCACAGCTGGGGTCCCACCAAAGCCACCGGTGACGCCTGTAAGGGGACTGTGGGACATTAGCGGGACGCTAATAATTTGTAACTCCACAATAAAGGCTTTCAACCCACTTGAGGGGAGGAAGGAAAGCTGGTGGATATTCATTACAAATCAATGAGCCAATCTCCCACGCCATCGGCTGGTGTCCACCACTCTATTTTTCGGCCCATCTCCATTTGGCTTATGCTGGTAATGTATTACGCGCATCAATTTTGTGGTTCTTTTCTTCTAGGTTTTATGTTAAAATATTGATGGATGGACGATGGTGAGTCTGCTGATCTCTTTACTATCTGAGAGATTGATCCAGACCTTTGTTTTACCTCTCTTCTTCCCTCCCCTTCTGCAAAAGAAGGACATTTTAGCACACTTATTACTTTTAAAGAATATACTGAAGTGCGAACTAAATGTTATGTTTTTTGGACACTTCATTTCATGTTACAATTACATGAAAAAGGTTTATATTATAGTTTAATAATTTAAATTACAGCTAGACCCACTTAATTAGAAGATAAATCGATCTTATCCGAAGTACATCTTTTTATGTAATTTAATAATTGCTTGTATTGTTACAATAATAACAATTCTCTTTGAAATATGGTGTATAGCTGAATGTACTGACAAGCATTCATGGTAAACTGAAATGGACTTCAATGTCACATTTATATTGAAACTTTTATGTCATGTATTTAAAACACATTTAATTTTAATGATAAAGTTTCAATTTAGTACATTTAATATATTTAATAATAACACACTACAGTTAAATTATAATCAATTACTTTACAGGGGCTTTAGTTTATTAGTCTGCAAATCAAAATAAGTGTACTTTTAAAGCACGACAAAAGTTATTAAAACAAAATACTTCAAAAGTGTTAATTTGACATTATCCAATGTGGACTTAAGTGTGTTAAAAACATGAAAGTGAACTCTTAAGTAAGCTTAGGTGGATTTTATTTCATTTATATTACCTCAACTTTAAATTTGACATTATGAAGTGCACTTTTACTTAAGAGCAATAATAGTGTACTTAAGTGCATTAAGAAACATATTAAAATTAAAAATGTACTTTTTACATACACTAAGTGTTTTTGATCAAACTTTACATTAGGGTCCAATTCTCGCTATTAACTCACTATGACTTTTTCCACAATAGACACCACCACTTATTGATAGAAAGTAAGATTGTTAAGTTTAGGTATTGGGTTGGAATTTGGAATGATTAAGGGATGTAGAAAATGGTCATAGACAATATGGCATTAATATGTACTTTACAAGTACTAATAAACAGCCAATATCCTAGTAATATCTTTTCTATTAAGCCACTAGTTAATAGTGATAACTGAATACTAAATTAAAGTGTTACCGTGTTTTTATTCCATTTTAGTTTTTAGAAAGATACTTAGGATTTAAAGTACACTTCAAGTGATCTTTTAGTACAATTAAGCACACTTCTTTTTCACAAGGGTCATCAATGCAATTATTTCTGAATGAGGCTGTCCATCTTGCTGAAGTGAGAGGAGGTACCCCCCCCCCCAAAAAAAAAAGAAAAAAGGTGTAACATACATGTGGATGCTGTCAGTCTCCACCACACATATGTCTCCCACACGCTGTCTCCGTATCGATCCATTAGTCACAGGAGTGCAAACGGAGGATCAGCCGCTTATTGTCCCTCATGGATTGGCAGAATGTGTATGCCTGGTTAATTGGGCCTGGCGTCTGTGGCACATGCAGAACCACAGGCTCTCCGCTACAATTAAGTCTCCGACAACCTTGCCGTCCCTTCCCTCCGTTTGAAGTGCCAGCTCCCATATAGAAGCTACTTCATCTAGAGCGTTTCCCAGCAGGGTGCAGCAGTCAGGGAGACGGCAGGTAATCACCGGAGGAACATTTAGAGCGGAGCAGGAGTGCATCCTTGCTCCGCATCAAAGCATTGAACAGAACGTGACTTAACATACGCCCTATTTATGTGGACACTATTGTAGTTATCTGTTCGAGATTATAGGAGTAGTGATCATCAAACTTTATGATGTCAAAGGTGATCCTTCCTAAAATTTGAAAGCAGCTAGTGTAGAGTATATTGCTACGCTATAGCCATTCAGATATTTGAGGATGTTTATTTCGTAATGTTCTTGAAAAATGTATCTCAAGCTCAGCGTAAACAGTAATTTATTCACGTGAATTTTCAGCATCATTACCCCAGACTTCAGTGTCACATGTTCCTTCAGAAATCATTCTAGTCATTCTGATTTGGTGCTTAAGAAACATTTATTTTAATTTTAATGTTGAAACATTTGTGCTGCTTAATATTTTCCTCTGAAATTTTTTTCTTCAATAGAACCATTTTTATTTGAAATAGAAATCTTTTGCTATAATATAAATTTCTTTACAGTCACTTTTGATTAATTTAATACATCCTTACTAAATAAAAGAATATCTTCTTTTAAAGGGATACTCCACCGTTTTTTTTTTTTTCATTTTAAACTATGTTATTCCCTTAACTAAGACGAGTTGATACATACCTCTCTTGTCTCAGTGCAGAGTGTGCACTCAATCGCTCTGGCGCGCGAAACACTTTGATAGCACTTAACTAGCCCAGTTCATTCAATAGGTGCCAAGCAGAGAAGCGACCAAACACCTCCACGTTTTCCCCATTTAAATACGGTTACACGAGTAGTGTAACTCGACCAAGGACGGTGACACAAAATAAAAAGTTGTGCTTTTCTAAGTGTGTAAATTGGATAACTATAATGTATGGCAGAATACCACAGAAAGTGCTTGGGAGCATTTCGACTCGGCTCAGTAATATCATCACTCCGGAGAGTGAGAGTGAGAGGACTTTTCACGAGTGATGATATTACTGCGCCGAGTCGAAGTGCTCCCAAGCTCTGTACAATATGTCGACCTTCATAGAAGGGGGTGCCTGCGGTTATGTAGATATAAATGTATCATTCGAAGGTACTAAAACATTACGGTTTATTGCGTACGTTCTTTATACACGACTAAAAAAATAGTTATGGATGTCAAATTGCATTTCTGTTTATAGATCCTCAAAATTTTTACACATTGCACCTTTAAATGCATAATGGCATAATTTTTCTCCGGTCGAGGATGTTTTGGTAAATAAGACCCGGTTTATGTGCTGAAATACTGTACATAAAAACTGTTCAGTAAATCCACTCCGAAATATCTGTAAATGCATTATTTGCCACTGACTGGGATCTAAAATGTTGGATCATGTATACGGCACAAATTATATGTTATCAGTTGTGTCTTTCTACGGAGAGGAAGAGGGAAAGAGAGGGATTTGAACTAAGCTAGCATGGGTGACGACAGACATCAAAGTAATTTCCCTCCCATCACATTTTGCATTTACCATAAAGTCCCTCATTCCCCATAAAGGACTGATTGATGGCTTGCCAGGGATTGTGCCTAGCATGCACCCCTATAGTGCTTAAGGATATTCAAATCGCTTTGTGCCCTTGCTCTCGCAGGCCTCGCAATAGCAGGATGATTTAAAGGTGGTAACAAGATGTGCTTCGGGGCGCAAAATATTGAACACCATCAACGATGCAGCGACTGAACAAAATGCCTGTCAGTTAAAACAAGCTATTAGATCACAGGCGAAACTGCTCTTCTCTTGCATATAAATCTTGCCCTCTGCTCCCAAATCTATCACGCAGATGAAGCAAATCCCCGAACGCACTACTTTTTTTTATCTGCATTAATGTGTATTTACTTGATAGAAAACATATTGTGTGCTAGCACAATGAAGAGATGATTCATTCATCTAAACTATTTCAAATATAAACACCTTGCAAGGTCTATTTTCATTCCTCTATATAGTCTAACGTAATGAGCATCCTGCCGTAGGTTGTGGATAGAGCTCGTCCTGCGGAGCTCGAGTTAATGAACTTTGTTTATGTGCCGAGCCCAGTGTCAGGCCCTTAAGAGTCCCAGACATTTCCATAATAAAGATAAATCATGCAAATCTGGGGTGTTTGCACAGGACTGTGTCGCTCGCTGTGAATCTCTTCGCTCATTATTTACCTTTACCGTGTTGTCGGGAACAATGCCACATCACACAGAAAGCTAAATAGATGGATTTCGTGTTACTTAAGTAAGACAAATTTCCTACTGTTTTAACGCATACTTTTTTTGCACGTAAACACACATAGGTTTTTAGACAATCGGAAAAGCAAAATGTTGAAGGATAGACTGGACCTAGGCTTCAAGTGGCTTTAATCTGACAGTTCTTCAGGGATTTTTCTCACACTGAGTTGCCGTTAGCACCGCTGAAAACACTGTGGAGCGGAAGCACTATTAGCCGCGGTTGCATTCTGGCTGCCATTTATGATTCTAATGATTACAGCTGATCTTTTGTTTGCAAGTGCCAGACGGTTTTTGGAGGCAACTCAGCATTGACCATACAAGGAATCGCAAAGGTTTTTATATTATGTAGGAGATAGCAGGAAACGTGAGTTGGTTGAATGGCGTTATTTGCCCTTACCGAGGCCACATTAACTCTGCAGGCAGTGCAGTCTTTGAAGGAGCAGATGTGAGACTGGAATAGAGCAAATGCTCTGCACTGTACAACCAGCTGCGGCATGGTGAGCGCTGATTGGAGCCTTTTCTGCTTTAGAGCACTTATTCATTGATTGATTGATGCATTCAAACCCAGCCGTTCATTATGGGCACTTTTTCTGCTCCCCCTGTGACTGATATTCAAAAGGGGATGTGCGTGTCCTGAAATCGATCGTTGAATTTTCTGGCAGTGAGAAGGGCATTGCCCACACAGTCAGTGTGGGCAATCGTTTGCCAATTAAATGTTTGTTAATGAGCTTATCAGTGGTTTTGAACTTTTGATATATCCATTTTGTGCCTGATCTATACAGATAATAAATATCTTCTCAAATAGACAATGTATGTGCACATTATATAGTGATGTTTTAATGGGGCACATTGTATGGCTTTTATTTGAATTTGAATGCATTTCTCAATGGCATCTTAATATTGAACTGCAAGTAAAGCCAGGGACACACCTAACAACTGTAAGGCTGATTATGAATGTAATTTGATAATTGACCTATGGCTAAGCCACGCCCCCAAACGCGATGAGCCAATCACAGTGCGCCGCTAACCCAATACACTTGGACATTCTCTGCTTCCACGTCCATTGAAATGCATTGCAGTTAGTCAGTTTTCATTCGTTTTGTTTCTTGTCATTTTAAGTTTAAAATGGTCAAACAGTGTGCATGGGGTACATGCAACTCCGACACTAGGTTCCCAAGAGGCTGGGCGATGGTGTGGTGTTTTTTTTTTGTTTTTTTTTACCCTTTCCCAAGCCACATCTCAACCGAGATAAGCGTCTGCGCTGGATTAAGTTATGCGATTAAGTTATGCGGTTGACGACAACACCAACTAAACGTGGATAAATTAAACAAGGATGTCTACATCTGTTCTAAATTAAGTCAACAACATATTTGAAAGTTATCTTTAAAATCTAACGTAACGTTAAGGCTAACGTTAGCCTAACATTAGAAAACCGCCTTCTAGCTGCGGTGTACATCATGTCACTTAGCTTCATTAACGTATCCGAGATAACAAATGTTAACAATGTTGTGCTGAATGATTCATGTAAATACTGTAGCACCAAACGCTGATCGCAACGATATGCGGTTTATCACATTTACACTGTGACCTGTTACATCTTTGCCTGGAGCTGAAGCTTTTCATTGACCTTCTCAACAATAAAATGATTAATATAACCCTCCAATGCATAGTTAAGGCCCTTTAGGTGACTTCGAGATGATATATAATCTTTCTGTCTCCAAAAATCACCAATTGCCTCCTGTGAAATGTCTCTTACTGTGACCGCTGCCATAGTGCCTGTCCCTGAATGTTGACTGTGTTTCCGAGTGAGTGGAGGGGGCGTGGCTTAGCCATAGGTCAATTATCTGCTCCAGTCGTTGGAAACAGTCTGTGTGTTCAGTTCAGTCTTAGAATGTTTCAGCTAGTCATTAAATGTGTCCCCAGAGTTATTTATAGATCGTTTCTTCCTAAAAGCACTATGCTATCCCGACATTTTGGGGCGGGACTATCTGTTGTTTGGCCAAAAGATGAAAATAATTGTCATTTACGTATGTATGCTAGAATTTTAAAATTGATACATCTCTACTGAAATTATAAAAATAAATTTAGAAAATTTGTTAGAATGGCCTCTTTAACACTTGAAACTTTTCTTTTTTATTCAGTATTTGCAAGACAAACCCTCGGCTTTGGGGGGAAAAGCAAAATGGCCGACTTGTGAACATCAGAGTGAACATCACAGCTCCTATATAGGCTTTTAAATGAATTGAGGGAGACAAGTGACGGTCACATTGATTACCTTTTTCGTCCCATGCTGTTCATTTCTTATTGTGTTAGTGGCTAGCAGCTCTGGGTTTTGATCTCGCATGTAATGACTTACAGTTTGAAGGTTTGCCAGCCTCTATTCATGAGCAGTGAGACACTCCAATCAATGTTTTCACACAGCTGTTCCAAACCTAGCATTATGAAGACATTTTTGTTGTTCAGAAACCGTAAAATGCCAGTTGGTACAGCGGCAGGATGAAGTGGCATTGACAGTAATGACTACATTAATATTAATCCTGGTGTTTGCCATTTATTTGTCATTTTTGGTTTGGCAAAAGTGTAATAAATGACTCACTGAGGAACAGCAGGCTGTGGTTGGTATTTCCTGTGGGTGTAGTTGCCCTTCTGTGGGAGCCAGTCATGTTCCACAGAAATCTCAGCTGTTTAGCCCTTGGGAAGTTCAGTCTAGATGCAGCCCTATAGATGCTGCATATTGATGAACTTGACAACGGCTCTGGGTTATGTAAGTGTAGTGCATCTGAAGTTGCTGATCAGATTATACTGTATCAATAGAGTAGTACAGATAATCCAGTACATGTTGTTTGGTTTCTAAATAAGCAAGGCCTTGTTGGAATTAAGGGAGCAAAAAAAGTTGAATTGAGGGGGTTAGCCAGTCCCCTGATGCAATAATATTGAACTGTGTGCAATGTATCAGGATGACATCAATCAGAGTGAACCGCTTAGTTCTGGTGACACTGCACTTAATAAAATCTGTGAGTGTGATGCATCTTTTCGCATAATATGCCACACTGGCACAAACAAATGCAGAGAGACACTATTAAAAATGACAATATTAAAAAATAAAGAGAGAACGAATGTGTGCAACCAGGAGAGAAGAAGAAATTGTTTTTATTTTGTTTTTGAAATGTCCTTGAGCCCTTGTGCTTTGGGGACTTTTTTTTCTTTCTGTGCTTCAGAGTCGGAGATCTTTATAATTAGTCTCTGTTGTGAAAAATGTCTTTGGATTCAAAAAATGGTTGTCTTAGATTTCTTTGAAATGGAAATGTGACTAGTCAAATATTGATCCAGTTAAAGTATTCATTCTGTTTGTTTCAACCTCACTCTCTGGTTTCCCTGATGTGTTGTAGTATGTTTTGTTTCAAGGACATACATACATACATTCAGTGTAGATGGGATAAGAATGTCAAGAACATTTATGGGTTATATCTAAAGGGACAATGTGTACTTTTTTCAATGTATTTTATTATTTAAATTTTAAATAAATTCAAATACCTCTGCCAATTATCTTATCTTCGTAAACAAAGTATTTTTATTTATTTTTACCTTTATACACATGGGACGGGTAAGTCCACGGAGGCTTCCATGTAGTTCCAGCATCTTGAAAAACTATAATAGCAGAGAGGGACATCAAGTACTAGGCCAATGCATTTCCACAACGCGTTTTCGTTCAGAGCCAGCGTCACGTGACTGAAAGCAGCAGAAGTGGAGGAGCAGAGCGGTGAAAGGCACTTGTCACTGCCCTGGGAAGTTTAAAAGGCTGCATTGCAAATCCTTGTCGCCAGAAAAGTCGAAAATAGATTGTAAAAGGAACCATGACTGGAGATTACAAAAAACACAAGTTATTGTCGGGATAGCTTTTTCCAGGTAGATAGAGATAGAGAAGTTTTAGAAATTTTCAGTGCATGTCTGTGTGAGGTAAAATGACACAAGCTGTTGTAGCTCTCCCCTCTGTGCTGGGAACAGTAGCTCATTTGCATTTAAAGGAACAGACTCAAAAGGTGTGTTTTTGCTCACCCTCAAAAAGTGATGACTTTAAAGGAGCTGTATGTAAGAAATGTATTTCAAATAATCATAAATGGCCCTGATATGTCACTAGAATTAAGAAATCATTTTCATTTCAAAAACTTATATCACTGACATCAGTAGTCCGGCCAGGATATTGTCATTTAAAAAGTGAAGTTGCAGCCCTCAACTGATGTTGATGTTGTCATGTTGTGTTTTGGTCTGATGCTCCACCCTCCACCTATCTAGCAATGACAAAGTCAGTAGTGTTGCAGTATCCAGGTTGCCAGCTCTGCTCTAGTTACCACAGCTGCAGATACAAATGTGTTGGATAAAAAAAATGGTTGATCCTGCAGCCCATCTGGCAACCTCGAGTCAGGGGGGAGGGGGAGGGGATTCACCGCTAATAATTTACAGTAATTTGAAAGTGAATGCAGAACCAGTTTTGGCCACAATCTTACATACAGCTCCCTTAAAATATAAGTGGGAGCTAAAACCTCACCTATACACTCTGGTGACATCGAAGACATATTTTACATCGTGTGAAAAGGACATTATCCCACTCATTTAACCTAAAAATTCCATTGAGATTGTATGCAAATGTATTTATATTTTCCCTCTACTGTAAATGTGTAAAAGATATTATTAAAGTAATTATTCATAGTTCCATTGTAGTATTTTTTTGAGAATTAAGAATTTTGAGAATATTTATTGAGGATAGTGGGAATTAATGAAGTAAAAAAAAAAATCATTTAGTAAAACAATCTCCTTTGCCATTATGGTAATTAGAATTTGGGGTGGATGTTCTTAATTGTCATGAAATGTTTGTTTTTTTTATTTGTGAAATACTTTGTGAGATTCACCCAATTATCTTTTTGTATTCACTTACACTGCTGTGGCTAATTGCTGGTATGCTGGATATTGTGTGCAATTCTCCAATATTCCTTTGCTTATTTTGAATGTTACCTCATATTTTTTTGAAGGAAGATGCCTGACAAGTTTCATTGTTGATTGACAACTCCGTGTGTCTGAATAAATCAGCCATATTCAAGAAGTCTTATATATTTTGACTGACATGCCGTCACTCATGGGTAAAAAAGGAAGACTTTCAGGGTATGATGGCAGTATGTAGATCACTGTGTTATGTTTGCCCCCCCACACTCCGCCTCCTTTCTTCCACATCATGATGCTGCATCAGATGGGGATCTTTTCATATTAACATTAATGAGATGCCCAAGATATTCAATGCATGAACAAGTACGGTTCATGCTTGGAGCGCCTCACTGCTGTTTTGTGTGTTTTTGAAAAAAAAAAAAAAAAAAAATTCCTATTACTGTCGGGTACAGCTTTTTTCATATGTCAGCTTAAATATGATTCACTTTGACAGCATGCTGTAGCGAAAATGGAGAAATCATTACAGCACAAACGGTTGATGAAAACCCTCAGATCGTAGGGGTATAATGTGTGTGTGATTTGAGTTAGATATGTTGCACTGGGCTTATAACACGGTTGTACGCCGAGAGTAAAAGAGGCTTGGAGCTGACCCCAGGCAGCCTTTGGAAATGCAGGGGCTGAACAGTTCAGCTCACAGGGAAATTGGCCGGCTCGCTGCAGACCCCCCAGGCCTGCCCTAGTAAAACCTTCATTAAACAATGTGTCCGTTGTCAACCCTCAGCCATCTCTGCCGCGACCCCCGCCAAACCCAATCCTATTGGCTTAACCAGTAAGAACAGGGGGCGGCTGACGCTGTAGGGTTGTCATTCTCTTTGGCGTTCGGTACAGTGAATGCTTTTTTTTAAGTCTTGTCAGTTTTGTGGTTGAGATTATTGCCACAGTTAGCTTTATTGCTGTCTGGAGGGTTTGTTCTGGCAGATGTGGTTGGCTAAATGTCATGCTGACCGATCTGGACTGTCTAAATTGATGTCCAGACTGCACGCAAAGTATTAAATTGGCCATTACAACAGGCCATTGAACAGTTTGTGCCCACAGAATTCCACGAAAAGCTCAGCAGATTGAGCGGCCATCCATCACGAAGTCCCGCATATCTTCCATCCTTCGTTTTTTCATTTATGAAATATTTATAGTTTTTGTTGGTTTTCTCTTAGAAAATATCAGGAAAAAATGTACAGGTTCTGTGTGGGCTTAGCCATGACAGTCCTGGTTTCTTCTCATCTCTTTGTGTCTCAGTGGCTGTAATGAGAAGAGAGAATGGAGTTCTTCAGAATGTGCAGAGGGTCTGTAAAGCTCTGAGGCTCAGGAGAACAGGCCAGTACTGTAGGATGACAGTATGGCTGGATCTGAGGATTAATCTGAGATTAGACGAGCTCCGAGATCAGGGAGACCTGGAATAAAGCTGTGCCACATGGATGAGACAGGCCTATGAGAGAGATGGAATTTATTTCAACAGTAAATCAAACACTAAATCTCGAAACTGGTGCTAACATATAAAGAAACTAGTACAGTTTGGGACCTTTAACACAGAATGTGGTTTTGCTCTACTTTTCCGTTATTTTTCTATGTAAACACGTGCTGGACTGATGTGTTTGACCGTTGTGTTTGCTTCTTGCGTCTTTTGCAGCATCTCGTACATGTGGTGAAAAAAATGTGGCGCTCAAGTTAAAATAAGTTTAACTTTTGAAAGATGCGCCTCTAGAAAAGTGCAAAGCAAAAGTGTGAACCAGCTGCTAGGATTAAAATTATATAAAAATTTGCATAAAAGTACATTATTTGTTCATGTATTATACAATGATATATTTTCAAAGCTTTTATAATAACACTATACAGTATATGAAGAGTTCAGATGCAAAAGCCTCTAAATGCCATTTGAAAATTTCATCTTTAATGATGATTTTTATCAAACTTGTATATTTAAGTTCAGTAATTTCACTTAAATAACAATTAATAGATAATTATCATTGCCATTTAAGTGAAATTACTGAACTTAAATATACAAGTTTGATAAAAATCATCATTAAAGAAGAAAATTTCAAATGGCATTTAGAGGCTTTTGCATCTGAACTCTTCATATATACTATATAACTATATTATATATGAAATAAAATAACAATATTATTATTATTATCATCATAAAATGTATTTTATTGCATAACACATTAAAATATCTATATTTATGCAAGTGATTTGTTATTATTATTGCTGTTATTTAGATTATATGTTATATAGAGTCATTTATTTATTTTTTTACGCATTGCTAAGCACAATGCGTGGATTAAACCCTATTTTCATTGGAAACTGAAGCCAATATTATACTCTGGATCATACTATACAGAATACAGAATTACCAATACAACACTGCCGTGTTACTATTAGATTTGGTGTTAGTTAAAGGTAGGGTAGGCAATTTTTGTTATACTGGTTGAAACTCTCTTCACATCTGGATAGCAATCAATAATAGAAGTGGTCTAAATATCTAAAAATGTCTTAGGACCAGAAAATGTCTGTCCAATCATGCAATTTCTTACCTGCCTTTCAACATACTTATTTCCATACCTTCTCGCACCCTGCGCGTAGACATCACGCATCATCAGCGCGTTCTGTTAAGCTATGCAGAGTTGTAGGCTATGCAGTCATTGAGCCCCAGGGCCAGAATCAAACAGCAGCCGCCTTTTACAGTTCCTCCTGAACCAAAACAATGAGCTGAGCTACGTTCACGTCATGTCATAACCGTAATTGCGAGATGGCAACCCGTAACGTTCTACCAAGAGCTGTTCACGTCCTTAGACTCGGATTTTTGCGTTTCTACGTCAACGCCGAAATGAAAAAGCAGCAGTCAGGTGGTACAAGTAAGAGCTCTGTAAATTACTCTGTAACAATTTATTGTAATGTTATGTGCTTTGAGACATGAGGTAATTTAACTTGTCTCTCATGGCGGTTTACAGACTCACCTCTGGCCGAGCGTATTCATGTCTTTTGGAGGAGGCGTGGCTTTCCGAGAGCGTTCTCATGGGCCATTATATGCTTTCAAAGCTAGCTTGCTATCGCTAGCCTCTCCGAAATTGCCTACCCGTCTGAATTTTTTAATATAGTGTAAATAATAAAATTTGCTGTTTACCCGAGGTGAAAATCCAACTCTACACCCCCATAACAGGCTTAGTCCTTCAGTATAACAGAACAACATAGGTTCACAACCCTTCTTGCTGCACTGAAAGGAATGAGTCAGAGAAAGCAAGTGAAAAATACTGCTTTTCTCTAAATATTTGATATCTTTTGCCTTTTGCACTGTCCTCACATGCTGCACTTTCTGTGCCTGCTTACCTGCCGCTCGGCATTGGTGAGGCTGAGTGGGCCAGGCTGTGTTTTAAAGCACTCAGAAGCTGTCACTAAGTGTTTTGTCTTTGTACTTGTACATATTTGCTTGTGTGTAGCGTCCCCCCGGTGCGCTGCGTCCTTGTACCTGTGAGAGGATGAGACAAAGCCTGTCTTTCACATAGTGATGCTCGGAGGATCTGGAGCACATGGCTTTGAATGGGCTAGAATGAAAGAGAGGAAATGAGGTGACCCTTAAGTTTGTTTACTGGCCCGCAACTCCTGAATCGTGACTAATATATAACGTATCTTCCTTGACTGTCTTGTTTTGCCTGGTGTTTTAAAGCTTTACATCTTGGTTTGCAACCAGACATGATACATAAATCCATCTATGAGAAATGTTTCTTTCTACACAAAAATGAAACTGATGCATGATGAGGTACAATCAGGGATAGACAGTATATCTGTATCAAATTATTATTTGCTTTTTTATCCTATTTTACCCTATATATATTTTGATTGATTAACATTGCTGTTGTCTAACACTAAACTTTATTTTATAATCACAGTAATCTTTAGCAAATCCCAAAATGAATATATCCATTTTTCATATCCAACATTATAATGTTGTGATGACTAAATATTATTAAATAGTATTGCATTTTAATATAAGCCATAATTATTGGCCTTAATATGAGAAAATCAGCTTATCGCATTGGTAAAAAATATCAATGCATTCCTAAACACAATCACAGTCAATTAGGAGGTATTTCATGTTTAAATGTACAATTTTTTGGAGAAGAGGGGGGAGGGGGGATCTACATAATGGCAAAATCTGGTTAGGACATATCTAATAATAAATAACAATAAATTATTACACGCATTATGAGGTCTTTTTCAGTGTACACATACAAATGACTGTAAAAAACTAGAGTAAACCTAGTTCTGTAACCTAAATGGTTACTATACAATGAAAAACTATAATAGATGGGACATTTCATGTAATTTTACAGTAAACTATTAAATGTATTTAAAAAAGTCATTTTAGAATTTACAGTGAAAAATGCAAATAAATTCTGTCAATTTTAATTTTTTTAATGATCATGTCTTATTTTATATATTAGTTTTGCAAATTAGGGTTTTATATACAGTACATCAAGATTTATGACTTTGGTCTATTGACATTATAACAGGTAATGAAATATATTTTTACCGTAAATTTAAGTTCCGCTGAAACTTCTTTTAAATATATGCTTGAGTATTTGTTAAATGTCTTAAAAATATGATTTTAAAATAGTTTAACAGCTTTTAGAATCAAAACAATGCCGAACCCTAATTAAATTATAGAATTTCTCCCATCACACTGTTCTGTATTGTAAAGCATGGGAAAACTGCCAGGCTGCCCTTCTTGAGTGGGCAGGTTTTAATCAATTTGTGAAAGGCCAAATGCAATCTTACCGAGGAGAATGAAGCAGTGCCTCCTACATAGAAGGTCAGCAGAAAAGAAAAAGAAAAAGAAATGAGCTGAATGTATTTCTCAGGCAACTTTTCTGCAGCTCATCTCAGCAGTTACTTCCATAAAATCGCCCTCGCTGTATTGTTTGTGGGGCAGATTAAAGAGACAGTCATTGAGTGCGAGACAACCCAGAAAGTGACCCACTATGCCGCTCTGCTCGCCCTCAGACTTGTTTTGATTTACTGTACGCTTCATTTTAAAATGCCCCAGTGTTTTATTCGCCGGAGGGATTTGTTGGTGAATGGCGTGGGCCGCAGAGCAGCCTGATTGGACGTCAGCCTTTCACATTTAATTAACAACCTTGTACGTTTGACATAACTGCCATTTTTACAAAACTCATTACAAGAAAGCTGACACTTGCTCTTTTAATGCACTCTCTCTTTTTCTCGCTGTCACTTTCTCTTGCCATCTCACCTCATACAGTATATGCGTACTTATCTCTTTATAAATCGGCGCGGCACTGTTCGGCTTGCTTCGCTTTTCCACTATGCGGTACGACTCGGCTCGGCACGGCACGGTTCAGTTCACTTTAGCTATGTTTGCTTTTCCACTGCAGTTAGTACTGCGATTCAGCTATTTTTTTTTTGTGGAAGTTTTCGTTCTTTCTTTTCGTTCAAACAGGTGCTACAGTGGTGGCTGTTACTGGCTATTTAAATCTAGTGGGTTGGTTTGATGTCTCGCAAATTCTGTCTGACCAATCAGTGATCTGCAGTGTGTTCACATCACATTTTAGTATTGGTACGGTATGCTTGGAACCTCAACAGAGGTGGTAGCATTTAAAGCGAGCCGAAGCGAACTGTACCATGCAGTGGAAAAGCGCCACAAGTGAGCCGTACCGAGCCAAGCCGTAGCGTACCATGCAGTGGAAATGCGGCAAAGTGTGCCGTACCGAACCGTAGCATACAATGCAGTGGAAAAGCGCCAAAGCGTGCCGTACCGAACTGTACTGTACCATGCAGTGTAAAAGCGACACAAGTGAGCCGTTCAAAGCCGAGCCGTACCGTACCATGCAGTGGAAAAGCGGCAAAGCGCGCTGAACCGAACCGTACCGAACCGAACCGTACCATACCATGAAGTGTAAAAGCGCCACAAGAGAGCCGTGCCGGGCCGTACCGTACCATGCAGTGGAAAAGTGCCAAAGCGTGCCGTACCGAACTGTACCATACTGTACCATGCAGTGGAAAAGCTGCAAAGCGTGCCATAACGAACCGTACCATATCGTATCATGCAGTGTAAAAGCGGCAAAGCTTGCCGTACAAAACCGTACCATACCGTACCATGCAGTGGAAAAGCAGCAAAGCGTGCTGTACCGAACCAAACCGCACCGAACTGTACCGTACTGTACCATGCAGGGAAAAAGTGCCAAAGCGTGCCGTACCGAACCGAACCTTACCGTACCGAACTGTACCATGCAGTGGAAAAGCGGCAAAGCGTGCCGTACCGAACTGTACTGTATCATGTAGTGTAAAAGCGCCAAAGGGTGCCGCACCGAACCATACCGTTCTGTACCATGCAGTGTAAAAGCGCCACAAGTGAGCCGTACCGAGCCGAGCCATACCGTACCATGCCGTGGAAATGCACCAAAGTGTGCCATACCGAACTGAACTGTACCGTACCATGCAGTGGAAAAGCGCCATTAGAGGCACTGTGTGCTGTTGGGACTTATGTATTAGTGCCGCATCAAATTGTCATACAACACAAAATTCATTAAAATATATAGCTGGGTTCTTTGTCAGCTGAGCTGAGGCGAATGGGTGTGCTCATGAGAGATAAGTGAGCTTGATGAAGTGTGCGCTACCTGCTGAGCTGCTCTTGGCCCTGGACCAGCAGCCTCTTGTTTTTCTGCTGGGAGCTTTAGGTGAAGGCAGAAGAGACAGCTTTGTGTTGGGCTCCTGAACTCTGTTGCTCGCGTGCTCTCTGTCTCTTTGTATCTTTTTCCCCCTGCCCTCCATGAGCTCCTCTCAGACAGGGCGAGTACAAATCTTCTCAGCTTGGCTCAATCCAGCAGTGTTGACAGTCTGAGTAAATATGTTCAGCACGTCCAGCATATTGTCTTTTAAGCTTTGTGTACTCTTTAGTATGAAACCTTCAGAGAATCATCCTGTTTGTTCTATTTATCACTCTATCTATTTATCGTTTTATCTATAACAAAATATTTGTTTTTATTTGTTATTCA
Organism: Pimephales promelas; assembly: GCF_016745375.1. Next base: position 6,837,054 of record NW_024121166.1, read on the forward strand.
TATTATTTATGATTCAATTAATTTTTATATTATTATTTTCTTGTCCATGATTCTATGGGTAGTGCATCCACATGATTTTTTTTTCTTGCATATATTTATACAGTATATTACCATATTGAAAGTATACAAAAATAATACAACATTGAATATTTGTACATTGAAAACTTTCATTGCTGCATTTTTTTTAAATGCAATTATAGTGGATGTCTTTTCTGCAATGAGCAAGTTTCTCTTTAACTCCTGACCTTAACTTCTCCACCTCCTCCTCTCTTCACTTGAAATGCAAGCATCTGGAGCAGCAGACAATTTAGGGCGGTATTAGCAGTTCCCTGGCCCTTGGCCTAGCCTTTCTGGCCTAAAGCTTGTGTAGTCCAGGCAGTATTGGTTCCTGCTCTAGCCCTGCCTCTGCGCCCTACACAACCATTTCACCCTCTGACCCCACTCAGAGTGGAGGATTATCACAGTGCGTGGGGGGAATACGAGAGCGAGCTGCTGACCTTGTGTGCAAAACTTTTTCACTCTCGGTAGTGTGGCTTGCATTTGCGGACTTGCGTTTGACGCTGGTGTGGGTTTTTCTTTTTTAAAGCCTGAGAAACAGTTAATATTCTGAAGGCCAACAGCTGCCAGAGAAGCGGATTAGAGGTTCTTTGTTGAGCTGTAGTTTATCCCATCCTGACAGTGGTCCAGTCCCATGGAGCTCTATCCCTTCTGTGGTGCACGCTGTCTTTTCTAACAATGGACAGTAGATGTGTCTAACATAGGGGGTTTAGGCTGTAGATAAACCACAAGACTTCCAAGTAGCTTGATTGTTAAGCTAGCATAAGACTTTAATACAGTAGCACATCTTTTCTCTTCTTCAGCTCTAAAAACACTTCATAATGAAAGAGAAAAGCACGCAACGCTTACTCAGCGTGCCAACGCTGTCCTCATAACGTCATTGAAATTAATGGCTTTCTGCTGGATTAAGGTAGCAATGTCAAGAGATCCAAAACATCGCAGGTTAGTATGTATACTGGTTAGCCAGACAGTGTCCAGGGTATTTTATGTTTAAATAAATCTAAGACCTTCACACCTTAGGCATTTGCCCTGTTGTAAATAAAAAGAAAGCTTGAAAGCTTAAAAGGAAATACATAGCTCGAGAAATACTGCTCATAGTGGGCAAAAAGTGAGGAGAAAGATAGGAACTCTTTCAAAGTAGTAGGCAAAATATCTTCTCTCAAAATATTTACTAGTGGGAGCACTTTACAATAAGGACTCATTTGTTTAATTTAAACAAACAATGAGCAATACATTTATTACTGTATTTGTTAATTTCTTATTGTTCGTTAATACAAATCCAGCTGTTCATGTTGGTTCACAGTGCATTAACTAATTCTAACAGATACATTTGATTTTAATAATTTTTTAGTAAATGTTGAGATTAACATTTCACTAAGATTAATAAAAGCTGTAGAAGTATTAATTCTAAGGTAATATTAACTAAAGTAGTTACTATGTTAACAAATGAAACCTTATTGTAGTGTTACCCAAAATGTTTATAATAATATATCAAATATTTTTGCATATATTTTGATTATTTTATATTTTTTAAACATTATTAATATTATCAATGATTAAATGTTCATTTTATTTAAATTCATCATTTATTTAATTTGTTACTTACGAAAAATACAGCTACTTCTGAAGGATCGTCAAAGTAGAAAGGGCTTTTTTCGTTTCGCCATCTAACCTATTAAAACTTGACCGCTTGACAAATAAGAGGACCATTTTAAAAAGTGACACTGACGTTACAAAAAATGCTCTTGCGTAGAGAGGTGATCGCCATTATGCAGTCCATGAGAGTCAAATGCTGCGATGTTCACGTTCCCGAGTGGGAGCATCATCATAATAGAACAATGGAAAAGGCACATGAAACTAATGAACTGAGGGTCTGTCTGTGTTATTGTCTGGCACTTCTTATCCTCCTGTGAACTGTAGCTAAGAATGCTTCTGTATTATCAGCAGTTTCTCACAAGCAGTGCCCATGCCTGACCTTTAAGCTGGAGCTGAGCGGCTGTTAATTCCATCGGTGTGTCAGAGAGCCAAAGGAGCCGGCCACAAAGAGGAAGTTAACCTGAGGCCCAGAGAGCACTGACTCCATTATTTTAGCAATTACCAGGAGCTGTTAATTTAAAAAAGGACTGGATTCAGCTGTGATTAGATTCGGCTGCTGACTCTGGCAGAGGAAATGTATTTACACATTAAATGTGACATACGTAGGATTTGTCGCAATTTTTGCAAATGATGTTTGTGATAGCCGCGATTTCTGCACTTTAAATTTCAGCCACATATCGCCATCCAAATAAGAGAAGAATGTTAGGAGCTCCAAATGAAATTGGATGCTTGAAGAAAGTGAAATGGTAACACTTTACAATAAGGTTTCTTATTAGTTAACTAATGAACAATATTTCTACAGCAATTTTTGATCTTAAAAATGTAAATTTACTTCTGTGCAGTATTTGTTTACAAAGCCTTAAAGAAAATCATACAATTTAAGGTGTCCAACGTTTTAAATTTCTTCTTTAAATAAAGTAAAGTCCTTTGCAGTTACACTTTTTAACAAAGGATAAAAATAAATGTAATTATGCAAGTAATAACCATATAGTATACAAATTTAATTTTAAGTTAAATAACTTCAAGTCTTTCCGGTGGCTGATTGTGGAGTCCATCTTGCGGTGTTTACCCTGTGACTCTGCTCTTGTTCACAGTGGCTGTAATAATAGTGTAATGAAAACAGCTTGAGTCTCCATAAGTATGAAATGCACAGGCTGGATTTTTTACATTAAAACAACTGTGAGTTTCCCGCCTGCCACCAGCCTATAAATATATGGTCCCCAGAGTACACCATATGCAAAGCTTAGTACAGGTATTTTGTCAAGCCTGGTAGAAATCTGCAAATTGGACATGGGAAAGCATGCGAGTCTAGGAGTGCTGATGTGGAGTGGAATTCTTTATGCTTTCTAGTGTTTGCCATAGAAGAATAAATATTCATCTATTGCAATACCTGTGAAAAAAGTGTTTGGACAGATTGAGGTTTCCACTTCTATTATCAACAGTCTTTAAGATGTTCAGGATCGAAAATGGAAGCTTTCAATCCATTTATTACACAAACAACTCGCGTCATGCGGGCACCTTTGATGCTACTCTTCTCTCAAAGCTCGTGAGTTTGATAGAACCTGCTTGCATAAAATAATCAGGGTGTGTAAAAACATTTTTTTGTAGGCAAAATGCATGTAAACCTGTCTGGAAATGAAATGTTTGGAGAGTAGAATATTGGTTTGACGAAACTGTTTTTTCTGCTGATTTGTATATTGTGGAATGCAATTTGGGAATTGAATGATGAGACAACATCATCATTTAAGGATGACTAAGAAAATCCTGTTTAACAAAAACACAATGAAGCTTACGTTCGTCTTAAGGAAGGTGTCTTATGTTTGTCTTAGGCCAAGTTGTCTTTGTATTTCATGCTACATTTCTTGTCATCTGGCACACGGCACATTTAACCCTCAGCTCAGTGCTGAAGAGAGGACGGAGCGGAATAATGGCTGTTTTTACACACTTGCATCCAAACGGCAATTAGCCTGCATTTCACGCCACATTGGCTCCGTGCTTATACGAGGGTGGAGGGCTCTAGGAACATGTACTCCACCCAGATGGAGGGGACAAACAGCTCCATCAATTCCCCATTACAAAGTCATTTGTCCGAAAATGCTACTCGTATCACTTTTCATCTGTTACATCTAACAAGGAAATGGAAGGGCAGCCCTCGCTGTAGTCTGCTATGATGTTTTCTTTCATATGGTCTGATACTCCCTCAGACATCATTTTCTGTCGTTTTTGTTTTATTCTGAACAAATTGACTAGTTTTAGACTCACATCTTGTACTACATTCAATTGAGGCTAACTGGAAACAGAGATTCTACCTTTCGTAACATGACTTAATTTGTAAAAGGGAATTATAAATGGCTAAGCTAGGCTAAGCTGTTATAGCTTGCAAATCAACTTAAACACAGGAAAAGGAAAATGTTTAATTTTACAACATGGTATGTGATTAAAAAAAGGCCAAGCTTCTCTAAACTATTAGCATTCTAACTGAAAACGGAAACTATTCTTGATAATATAATGTGATATGTAATTTAAGGGAAAGGCTAAGCTAGGCTAATCTGTTAGCTTGCTTATCGAAGGCTAACTGAAAGCACAAGTAAAGGACATGCTTAATTTGACCATTTCAGGGCTGCCAACTTTTGAGTTCAGCTTGGAGTTTGAATTATTCCTGTGGGGGGATTGTGATTAATAAGCTTGTGATTCAATATGATTAATATAGGCTACATGATAATTTTTCTCCATTAAAATAGATATTAAAAAGATTTTAACAACTGATTTGTTGCCAATAACTGACAAGAATACCCTGGGGGGTGGGGTTTGGGGGGGTCAGTGCGCAGATGAGGAGGAGGGAGGGTCTATCTAGCCTCCGTTTTGTTTGAAAACACTTTAAATGCCTACAAGAAGTCACGTCACCTGACATCTCTTAGAGCACCTTTAATCTAAGCCCTGTCTGTGAAATCAGGCCATTATGTGCTAAGGCAAGGCTAAACTGTTGCTAACTGAAAAACATATATATATATTTTTTTTTACTTTTTTTAATATATATGTAGACATTTTAATTAATTTATTTGTTTCCAATTACAAATAAATGCACTATGCCTAGTGTTTTTTTCAAGGGCTTTGTTGAGGAGGGTATAGTAGACTATGGGCGGATAGGATCTTAAATGACACTGCTATCTTAAGGTTATCAATACAGTGTTAACTCTCCATGGCTGTCAGCGTTTTAAATCCTGGTTATTATTTATCACCCTTTGAACAGATTTGTCATTCGAACTGTCTGTCCTTTCAGATTTCAATGAGTGTAATTGGAGGAAAAGGTCCCAAGGAACAGATCAGGTCTTATCAAAGTGAGCAGAGCTTTACGTACAGTCTCGGTAGCTCCTGTGCTGGCTCAATGACTTTCAAGGTAAAGCTGACTCTTGATCTACAATTGTGGTGCCGGCCCCACTGTGGAAAGATCAAGTTGGCCATTAGATCAAAGCGGCTGGTTTCAGAGCAGCTGTGGATTGGGAGACTGGAAAGGGGAGGACAGTTTGAGGGAGGGAAGAGAGACTGACATAGAAATGACTTCTTTGTATAGCCTAACTCTTTGAACTGGAGCTTTACCCACAGCGCTGATCAAATGGAGGCAGCATGGTGTGCCGTGATCATACGCAATTTATTAAAGTGTAATTTCAGCATCAGGAATACAAGATGGGTCACCACTTAAAGTTGCCGACTGGACCGTTCTGTTCCCCAGAGTCAGAAGCATCTGAATTATTTACTGTAGATCATGGAAGTGCTTATGGCTACAGTTTAATGTATGAGTTGTGAAGTGATGGCACTGAATATATGAGACAGCTGACAGATTCATGGCAGCACCTGAGGTGCAGAGCGAGCCAGTCAACTGCAGCAATCAGCCAGTGCTCAACATTCCTACGTGGATCTTAAGTGATCTTAAGTCCTCTGCAGGCTGCCCCCTCATGGCCTTCCGTGACACTGCCAGTCTACAGGGACCTCATTTAATGTCTGACACTTATCGTGTGCTTGGCATGGTTTCTAGACCCCTGAGTTGAGCCCTTAGGTGTGCAGCTGAACAGTTGTACGCTTATAGGCTTCTTTTTGTAAAACGAGCAACATAACACAACAAAAAGTTTACTGGCAACACTTTTAGGTTCCTGTTCTGATTTACATTTGCTTCTCTTTTGAACTCAGCTGAAAATGGCCAAGCAGTGTTTCTGGTGGGTTTAAATAACACATTTAGAAAGGATTGTTAGAGATGCGGTGGTCTTTAGATTTTCAGATGGATCTGTGAATTATGCCAAACTTAGGATTTTACACAAATTAAAGTAATTCACTGTCCATGTCATCTACTTTTCAAAGACTTTGTCTTGTCTTTGTAAATGGACATGGAGATAAATAACATGCAGTGCTAGCTTTATAATATCTTTCTTATTTTTATTGATAAATATAATCTTTGCATAATTTTCAACTTAGTATAGTCAGTGCTACTATTCAAAGGTTTGGGGTCAGTAAGATTTGTTTTTAAAAGAAAATCATTATTTTTATTCAGGAAGAATGAATTAAATTGATCATAAGTGGAAGTAAAGGCTTTTACATTTTTTGAAATTTCTATTCTTAATAGAATCTTGGAAAAAATTTCACAGCTTCCACAAAAATATTAAGCAGAACTACTGTTTTCAACGTTGATAAATAAAAGGTTTCTCACAGGATTGAATTAAAAAAAAATCATACAATTAATTTGACTGTTTTTACTTTTTAATTAAATAAATGCAGCCTTGGTGAGCATAAGAGACTTATTAACATAAATCTGTATTATAATGTACACCGCTTGTACATTATTGCTAAATTAAATCATATCATGTATTATAGTATTAGTATTATATCTCTAATATCTGAAATAACAGATTGTCGGTTTTGAGTGATTTCTTTTATGTGTGAAAATATTCTTGTGCTGCTTTTCACTAATCCTAGTCATTTTATATGGGATGAATTAAGTAATTTATCTGATTCCTTATGCTTGCAATTAGAATGGAAAAATGACTAGATGCCGGATGGAACGTAAATGGATGCACTCAAGCTATATATAATAAATGGGGATGTAATTATACCGCATCATTCTGTTTAGACTATAAATCTAAAACACTGTCAGTGAAATGTATAATTAAAAGGTCATTATTCTGCATGCCCACACTCTACTATGTCAACACTTTCATGAGGAATAAGAGTTCATGAACTGACCTCAAGGGTTTTTGTTTGCGATAGAACATCACTTCTAGCTCATTTAAATTCCTCATTTCACTTTCTTTGGCAAAATTTCCATCTAAAATGAAATTGGATGTATGTGGCAGAACTAGAATTCATCTGGGCGTTTAATTATTTACATTAAGTAATGTAATATAAATAATACATATTTAACAGCAGTTCTGTCCTATCTAATAGTATTTGATTTAGACTACTTTAGCTACTACTTCTATGTGCCGATATTGCAAACTCCAGATACTTCCTGTCAAGCAAGAACCGATGCTATAGTTTTGGATAATAGCGTCCTAGAGCTAATTCAATCTGCTGAGGCTGAATGGACTGTGTTGACTGCACTCTCAGGAGTAAAGCATTTGGGGTAAAACACACACTTAAGGAGAAATAAGGTGCACATACATTATCTTACTTTAGAAGAATGATTGCTGCAGATCACTGAGCGTGGCGAAGAGTAGCTAGCGCAGCGCGATTTTGCTAATGTAGCAGGTTAATGTAGCATCACCTCTTAGCATAATATGTTTTTACTGCCCTTTTCTCCTCTCCGCTTTAGTGTTCATTGCAGTTTTCAGTTCGGCATGTTTTGAGAAGACCATCACACAACTGGAACGTTAACGTCGTCGAATAACCTCTTTATCGCTCTGAGAGAGTGGCAGTCTGGCTGATTGAAGTCAAGGTGCCCGTCTTTGCAAACAAGGGAGCTGGGCTTTTACCTCGCACTTTATCTATAATAGGAAAACCTTTTTAGAGGAAATGAGAGATGGAGATAAAATGGCCTTTATAATTCAATTAATGGGGGAAAAAATGAGAATATAATTCACTCTGGTCAAGCTCGCTGACCACAGAAAATGATTGCTTTGTTTTTTTTTTTTTATGTAAATGTAAAAGTTATATAGTGCAAGATACAGAGATCACTGTTTTTTTTTTTGTTTTTTTTTAGCATTATTAAACTTTGTCCTCAGTATATGAATTTGTGGCTAATGGATAACAGTGGTTTTGTCTTTTGTAGTAATAACGGAGCATTTGTCTTTGTCTGATTCTTAATATAGCACCGAACAGAATACAGAGGAGAAGAGATATGGGCAATGACATCCTCGCAGTGTATTGTTTGTACCCTGCGATCCAATGAACATACGCTCTTGAATGTGCACATTTTATGGACACAGGAAGGCCATCGCAGTTAATTAATGAGCTTCATAATTATGGTACAGCATTTGCAGATTTAATCTTCACTTACAGGTTGTATTGGCAGTTTAATGTTGTTGGCTGTTGCTAAAATGAGCCTTGTCCATTAACACAGCAGCACAAAATTGAATCCCAATGGCAAGGAATGTTAATTTAATGTCAGGAATGCCAAAGGCCTCTGTTTACATCAATCATGCTATCATGAAAGCATACTCATGTCGCTAGTCAGCTAGTCTCCTTCTTGAGATGCCGTTTGTCCACGTCTACACATGGAAAGTTCAAGTTGTGGCTATGTTCGGAATGGCATACCAGCTTAGTGCTTCCTAAATACTGTATACATAGTGCCTACTGTTTTAAAATATAGTATGCAATATGCACACAATATTTCACATAATAACTGTAGTAGCATGATAAAGAAGAGTTAACAAGGAGTTGTTTTTTCCACACACGATTCATTTATCACAGTGGAAATGTGGAAAGTTTTGAGTGCAGTGTACTGTGGAATACAGTATATTGACTGGCCATATATAGATTTTTTTATAACCAATACGGAAACAGATTATTATATGAATTGTGTGTTTGTTTGTTTTTTGTCTGAGTTGCCGATAACTAATATGCCAAGGTAGAGATTTTAGGTACATACACAAACTTCGAACTAGAGGGTGACACGGGAGTGGATTTTCAAACCTCTCCCATCCCACTCCCACAAAAAAAATCCTGTCCCATTCCCACGAAAAAACATCCAATCCCATAAGAATGACTCCTATTCCCTCCCACTCCCGTGTTGTGTTTTTTTAACCGGAATCTGTCAGCTACAGTGAAAAAAACTGATGTGCACTCGCAAGGTCTCTCGCTCGCTTTCTCTCTCTGCTGTGTGTGCGTATGGTGGTTTGAAGCACAATCTCTGTCTCGCGTGCACGCTCGTTCCGGGAGAATTTGCGGCATAACTACTCGATCACAAGTGGCTCAACAGGTAAATATACAGGTAGATACAGTATATAGAAAAACTCATCTACCAGGCATTTGACTGACCAGGTTGACACTTCAGTGTGAGAAATCGGGGGTGTGGCGAGTGTGCGTGTGAAACCAATCAAATGCGGGTGTGTCTCACGGCCAATATGCTTGAAAGTTGGCAGCTATGTATATTACGGGCACCGGGTACGGGTGTGTGGAGTGAATGTCATTCACTTTACCATCCACACCAAAGCAAACAGGTGAGCATAAAGAGAGAGGGCAAATAGAATTTAGTTCAAAATTTATTTATAAAAACTGTATATATGTGTATAAAGTTGGGTATCAAAGTTTTATTACGATTCCCGGTCCTGCCCACTCCCGCTGACATTTTTTCCTTTCCCATCCCAATCCTGTGATACATAGTGATTTTTGTTTCCCATCCCACAGGATTAACGAAAAAATATCAGCCTCTACTTCGAACATAGTGTTAATAATTTAAGATTAATCGCTTGTAACGTGAAAATAATTAATTGCAGTTGGTAATCCGTATTGGAAATTGCACACAAAGTAGAAGCTATATATCTATAAATCTTCATCTATAGAAATCTATAGATGTACCAAATGATTTATTGATTACCATTTATGTTTAGGGTTAGTGACGTGGATTAATTTATATGATGCTATTCATTAGACCTGCCAGATAGATCTATTTTTGGTACATGATATTTAAAAATGTATATCCAAAAAATTGGTCATTTATAATCTCTAATACTCCATGCAGTGTTCATTTAAAATGTAGTCGATTATCCAGGTTTTCCATGGATACAGAACATTTGCATAGCATGCGCCATATACATCCTACATACTGCAGTAAGTGTACAGTAGGAGTAAAATGCTATTCTGAGCATCTGAGTTTGGCTTTGTGCTGGTGCTGCAAATGAAGCACTACAGTATGTACAGACACACAAATCTAAAGAGCCATCCTCATGAGTAGTAACATATTACACTTGAATTTCCAAATGAGATTCTTGAATTGAAAATGAGACTGATCCACTCCTCCCTCTTACCTCCGAGTAATTTCTGTCTTATGGCTGTAATCAAGACAAAGGCGTGGTACGATGCGGAGGAGACGTCCCCCTCCCTCCCTCTCCGTCTTCACACAGATGTCTCTACACCCCCCTCGAGACAGACATGGTCCCTTGAGTCCCCTGCAGAGATTCGGATGCCCAGAGAACAGGCCGTTTATCAAAATGCCTTCAGTGGGCCACGTCCCACCGAGACTGCTTCTGGCAGTGAAGACACATCTGTGTTAGAGACGTTCATTCACACACATCCACATCCACACAGGCTTATAATTAGATTTTATTGCAGGGATCTGACACACTTACAGTAGAGTGTGGTATACCACCCACTCCACCATGACAGCAGTGTGCCTACAACAGGGGAGTAGAGTCTTTTGTCTGGTTTTGTCTGTGCAGCCACTACAGAGCAGGAAACCTTTAGAAAGCATGTGTGTGCGCCGTCATAAATATATCCGCAGAGATTAAGGGATTGTAGATAACTCAAGAAGCTCAGGAAGGGTTTTATTTGGGAAATATTTAGAGACGTTAATAAAAGTGATTGTGAAAAGCACTGTAGTATCGACTGTATTGTGTATAGATGTATGGGTTTCTATATGCTGTACTGCACACTCTTAAAGGGATACTTCAGGATTTAGCATTAAGCTTTGTATTTGTAGGAAACCTGTCGTATTTTCAAATTACCATGCTTTCCATTCTCATATCCAGATGAGAGATGTATGTATTTTTTGTCTGGAAAAAATCCTCCAATGACACAAAAATCGTCATTTTGCGTTATTGGAGGATTTTTTGGCTAGAGGCTAAAGACTATAGCCAGTAGAAGGGGCTGTTCCGCATGTTCTCAACCCGCCCATAGAGGGTGGGATCTCAATCACAGCATGTACACATAGTGTCAGCCATCTTTTTTGGAAGCTAAGCTAGCAGGCTCTTGTTCTGTGGAGAAAGCTGAGTAGTAGGGGTTACCATACCAGTAGTAGGGCATACCTCCGTGAGATACGAGACCGGTGCGTCTCAGAGGTGTCACTCATCAGCATTCTCCCGCAGCCCTCAGTCTCGTCCTGCTCATCAAACTAAATATAATGAATGGCGACTGTAGAACGCCATACATTTTCGCTGTACATTTTCTGGCTTTTCTCAGTCTAGAAAGCTCCAAATTCAAAAATGCAATCATTTAAACGCATCTATTTATATTGATCCTTTTTGGCATAAATAGTTTTTTTCTTGTTTTTTTTTTTTTGTTTTGTTTTTTGGCCAAGAACCCTAGAGTTTTTTTTAAGAGTGTAATGTTCATTGTCAGGCCATAAATATTAAAGAAAATATTTAATATTAATAATAGTACTATTGTAATTCTGACACTGTAGCGATCATTAGCTTTTTTTAAATGGCACAGTGGGTCATTTTAGGCTTTTCACAGATTAAACCTAATTGCAGTTTCACTGAGTCATTATACTGCGAAAAAGCTAAGAGAGTCACAACAAACATAATTGCATTTCAGCACGCAGCACGAATTTTATTCAAGCAATCCTGAGGACCTCATTTCACAAGGAGCAGCGCAATTTTTAATCAGCGTCATCCTGATTATGATATGTTGAGCATAAGTAGTGCTGCATATTTACGGGGCATATTATTAATAACTGCGGGGGGGGGGTTCCAATTTGCGTTGAAGATGGTGAATGCTCCGCGACAGCACTCGTTTCCATCAGGGTGATACATGAGCGGCTCCAAGCTGGGACGTGCGCAAGAACCGAGTGAGGAATGAAGCCCTATTTTGCTTTTCTCCACAGGCAATTAAAATGTTTTGCATGCTGTGGGTACTGTGGAGGAACAATTACTGAGACAGTGATTTGAGTTGGATTTAAATTTGAAGATCTTTTGATATGAGAAAATTGTCCAAATCGAGCAGCATCCCTTTGCTTCTGAATGAAATTAAATGAACCGTATTAGATTTATTAGGCCACGTTAGTAGTGGTTTCTTCCAGATGGCGTTGGTTCTGAATGTTGATATGGATATGTTCTCCGTCTAAAAAGTTATTATTAATAACCTGATGGTCATATTGGCTTCCCTTCATTATGGACTTATTATCTCTTCTCCTTTTAAATGTAACTGAAAATCATGTTAAAATGATCAGCAAACAACAACTAGGTCAATTTTACTTACACACACACATGATTATTTTATTTGGAATGACAAATACTGATTAAAACAACACAGCATCCAAATATTCATAAAGCGCCTATTATGTTTACATCTATAATAATAATAATTATAGGTTTTTACTTTGTACTTTCTATAACATGGTTATATATTATAACATATTTCATATATTTTTTTTAGATTTAATATTTTAATTATATAGGCTATATATATATATGTAGTTGCAAGTTACCTTGAATGGATAGCGTTGTCAAGGATATTGTTCATAATCGTGAGGAGTGGAATCTTATAATCAAGAATAAAATACCACTATTCCTCCAGTGGTGTATCAACAGACGTTTTATTGAATGATTTCTTTCTTTTTATTCTCTAGTCCATTTGCACAGGCACGTGTGCACAGGGCTGTCAGTTATAGACCTTGAGAGGAGGTTTAGAGGAGGGGAATCTCGTCTTACCCCTCTCTCGGTGCATTAGTTGTTTCTGCCAGCTGAAGGTCAGATGTTTTCATTGCCCCTCTGAACAGGTCCTGACAGCTGCTCAGGAATTTGATGGGGGGACGTAGAAGGGGTGGATGAGACTTCCAAGTGTGTCTGTATGGTAAAGTGAATGCTTTTGATTAGAGGAAAGGGCATCTCCATTTAAACATGAGCTTGCTGTCTCCTCAAGTCTGATCTCTGTTTCTGAGGCTTTTAATAGTCCTCACAGAGGTCAACATCTGATTAGTCTAGCATGGCCAGACCTTTGACTGAACTTCACTCTCCAGATCTAGTCCACATTGCAGCTTAAGAACCACCCACTTAGACAGGAAGAGACATAATTGGTGTTAAGTGTTAATGTGGCATTTATATAATGTGCCCCCATCCCCGCCCCCTAATATTTTCCCCAATATTTCAGATAAATACGTTGTGAACTATCTTTTGTTAATAAACAGAAACTAAAAAGAAAACTGAAATATATAGATATAATATATAGATATAATATTAAGTTATTTTAAATTCTTTTAATTTATATTTATATGAACTAAATGTAATTTATCTGAAATATATTATTCCACAATCATAGACAGGTATATAAAAAAATCATATTAAATAATGGTGCGCTATAGAAAGAAATCAAAGTTTTGAATAAAACAAAGAAAAAAATTTTACTGCAACTTTTTACCGTTTCAGTATTTTTACTTCAAAATTTTACCATTTCATATGAACATTTTGTCTTTTCTTTATAATTAATTGTGAAATGCACTAGCAAATTCTAAGTGAAAATGGTTTCTAGACTGTTTTTTTCAGTGCCCTCCTCCTTGCCAGCTCTAATCTGATCTAATCTTGATTTTAGGTAACTTTATATAAAATCAACCAATCAGATTAGAGCTTGCCAGATCAAGAAAACACTTTCCAGTTTTGTGTGGGTTAGAAGATGGACTCTAACCGCACACCCATTGACCAAGACTAATATCTGATATTCTCACATTTCCGGATCATTGTCACTGACACCAAAATCTCCCATCTGTATAGTCATGAGGCCAGTCGGATCCTGCTGGATTATCCTGAGGCTGAATAGGACTGTATGGGGAAATAAGTAGAGCTAAATCCTAATAGCCCTCAGGGAGATGGGGAAATGACTTAGCTGTATTCATAAAGTTTAAGAGATCTCTGCCTTATGCTTCCGTGTGAGCCGGCAAAGACCAGCGTCCCCGGAGAACCGCAGCCGGTTCCAGAGGTTGTTTAATTAAGGGAAATCATTGCCCAGCAGAGCGAGCCGGAAGTCTTTACTTAATGTTCCAGAGTATGACACCTCCTTTAACTTCTATCAAAGGTGTTTTAATTGTTATATAAAGCCTTATTTATTAGAATTTATTAGGATTAACCCATTGAGATGTATTATCTTGTTTCCGAAAGGGTCCTTACAATGAAACACAATAACAACTTAAAAAACATAAAAAAATTAAAATTAACAAAACACTAACAATAAATAATAAATATAAAAAAATATTGTTATATAATTTTTAATTAAGCAACAGTACACAAAACTACAACAGTTTCAATGATAGCATGTGCAATCTACTTTCAAATAAAATAATAAAGATTGTTTAAACAACCGAAGTGCAGTAGTGGATCTAAAATCTATACATTATTCCAGTCTAATATACAGTATAGAGCTTTAAACATAAATGTTTTTTTGAACACGAGGAACGAGAAAGTAAGTCTGGACAGAATGCCTAACTTGATGGTTTGAGAAAAAGAGTACAAAGTATTGTTGTAGATAACAAGGATAATCAAAGTAAATACATTTAAATATATATTGGAGCCAGTGCATCTGCCTTCTCACATTCAGGTAGCCACTGAAGTGCATCATACATTGTACAGTGGTGAGTGGAAAAAGACCATCCTAAAACATCCTGCTTTGTCAGAAAGTAAGTCCTACAGATTAGAAACATGAGGGTGCGTAAATCAGAATTTTAATTTCTAGGTGAACTATCCCTTTAAATGATTTGCTATAGTGAATCTGCCCTCGGAAATGAGTAGTCACACATCAATACACAACAAGCATGCTTTAACACTGACATCTGCTGTCTAATGCATCTTTATGTTCAGTCTCTTCCCTCAACCGCTGAATTTAATCATCAGCAGAGGCTGACGATATGAGTAAGTCATCTTACCCCCCGACCAGCAAAGCCGATTGAGAAATCTGCCTCTATTAAGAATATATCTCTGCCGGCCCACTTCTAATCTGCCTCTGTGGTGTCTCTCATGGTGAATAATGACAGAAAGCACCTCTGGAAAACAGAATTACAGTGATTTTCAGACTTCGACTACAGCCGGCACCACTGACAGGCGACAACCTAATGATTAATCTTTTTTATTTTGACAAAAGGACCTGAGCTGGGATGGAGCCCATTGAAATGTCAGCAGGATTAAGCTGCAGAAGGAGGCCAGTCATGCCCAGGCTGGGCCGTAGTGCCTTTCTGCTAATCCCAGTGAGGAGTGGAGATGTCAGTGGGAAGCGTGAGCCCCATCTATCCCTGGGTCTTTGCTCGGAGAAGGCACGAAAATGGGGAATAATTCATCATCATCATCATCATCATCACTGCAGCTCTCCAGCAATGAGCACTAGTTTTAGCGTACTGCTCTTACATGTTCATGCAGTCAGAAAGGGTGAAGTGTACAGCCAGGGCTCTTTGCTGTCTTATTTTTAAGCATGTTAGGCAAACAAATAGAGGGGGAAGTGGAACCCTGTAGCACTCGCGATATACATAATGAGATGAGACTCCACTGGAGCGGATATCCTGAAGTCATGCATTAATGCTTTAATTAGCATAGCCAAGCAGAGACGCCCAACAAGTTATTGCTCGGTGAAGCACAAACAGAAAATCCAATCATTTACACAGCTACTTATTGGACATATAAAATAAGGCATAAGTACAGATATGATTTTTTTGTGGAAAAAGGGATTGTTCACTTAAAAAAGAATCCTGTTACAATCTACTCAACCTTTCTCAAAAGAAGATATTGTTTTGTTTTTGTCCATACAATGAAAGTCAGTGAGGTCCAATAACAACAACTTTCATTAAATGGACATAAAAACAGAAGTTCATCTTCAAAATTCTTCTTTTGCGTTCCACATAAGAAAGTCGAACAGGTTTGTAACAAAACGACGGTTATTAAATGACAGAATGTTCATTTTTAGTTGAACTATCCCTTTAAATTGACAATTCTAAAAGCAATGGGTCATAAACCAGGAAAAAATCTCCCTGTGGTTTTCTCAATAACACAAATTTTGATTAACGGTATAATTCAGTGAATGGCTGCAGTGCGCAAATAAAGCACACAGAATGATGCCAACTGTATTTTTGTTGTTGTTTTTTTCTTGTCTGAAAGATTTCTCCTTTTTACCCTCTTGGGATCTATGATGATGAATTATGCTGCAAAATTTACACTTCTGTAATGACTGATAATGATCATAATGTTGGCAACAAGCATATTGCTGGAAGTTAGCTTTTGGCTTAGGCATCTCAAGTGAGCCTTTGCATGCAGCTTGAGTTTCATCGGTCGAGTCATTATCATTTGGGTCTTGCCGCAGGGGTGTGGAGGAGATTTGCAGTATCTGCCCCAGGAGGATAACCGTAAAATCCCATTAAGCCGCCTATATTTCCTGAGACAAAACACTTTCCTAACTCAATGCTTTGCTCTGTTTAGGCTCAGATCCTCCTTGTATTCACTGAGATTGCTAAGAGCCCGTACAGATGTGCCACCCCGTGTTACACATTGTGTATTCGAGCTGCTTGTGTGCTGACAATCATTTAAAAGAGAAAAACAGGATAGGTGATTTTTAGGCTGTTATTATTGTGTTTGTAGTGACTCTTTGAAGCATCATTTTAATGAACTGCATTTGTTTCACCTTAGTACTGTATCACAGGTCCAGCCCTACTTGACAAATGCCTCAGATCTCATTATATGGAACGGTGTATTAAATTGACTGTTGACCTCAGAAAGGCAGACCAATTATGTGACAGTAAAGGCCCATGTGTGGCGTAAATACAGTCTGACTGCAATATTTGCCCAAACAGACAGTAATAATTAAAATAATTAGCTAGACTGTAGCATATGATTCATACTTCAAACTCCTTCTCATTCTAGCACCATTCCCAGACTCCTCTGCTTTATCTCGGCCTCATACTTTTATGTCTTCATCAGTTTTGAAGGCAAATCCTGTAGTGGTGTGGATTAGGAGCTGAAAGCCAGAAATTATAATTGTGTGAAAGTTGAAAGAGCCTGAATTTCCTCCCTCTTCAAAGGCTCTCAGCAAGTTTCAAACACAATCTGATAATCTGTACAATAGAAACTGTGCCTTTATCTGGCGGCTTTACTAAAAGAAAACACGGAGAGCAAGTTCTGATTTGAAAATGAATGTGTTACCTTAATTGCTTAATCTTATAGAACCTAAAGTTCAGTCCGTCTGTTTAAAAGGCCCTTTGATCTGCTTGTTTATTAGTGGTAATTAGGTATCTTAGCTACTTTAGACCTGGACATTAAATTTTTTTTATGAGTTTTGTAATCTTGATCTGTAATTCAGTCACTTTAAAAATCTAGAAATGCTTTTCTAAAATAGTTAAGGAATTGCCATCTCTGACATATATATATATATATATATATATATATATATCTTTTTTTTTGATTGGATATATATATATATATATTTACAAATTGTTTTGTTATCAAAAAGAAAGGAATAAAGAATGTCATGAAGATCATCCTATTTGATTATTTCTTTAAAAATGTCCATGTTTTATTGGGACTTTCCATAGACGTAATATTTTTTATACTGTACAACTGTATAAACCTTATTTTATATCGACCACCCCTAAACCTACCCACCACATAAAACTTTCTCCATTTTTTTTTTTTGTGTGTGTATGATTTACAAGCTATTTTCCTCATGTTGACCAAAAAAGGTGGTCCCCATAGGGAATACCAAACATGCAAATTCATGTTTGGGGTAATATTTATTTATTTTGTGATTTTGAAAATCCAGAATTTATTTGATTAAAACACAGTAAAATCAGTAATATTGTGAAATATGATTTAAAAAAATGCAAATTTTTTAACTTTATATTTTATAGCTGAATTGTATAAATATCTTTACTGTCACATTTGATATATATATAGTAAATGTTTTGACGCAGCAGTTTAGTGATCCCGTCTCATGGAGAGTGTTTGTGTATATTTACCGGTATTGCTGTAACCCAGGGCAGAAGAGCTTATCCTACATTTCTTCTCCCTCAGTGTCATTAACAGTGTAAACGGGGATTTAATAAGGCATACTGGTGTGGTGTCTGGACTTGTGCTGCTGAAAATAAAAATGTATTGACCCGCATTTAAGGAATTATTCCTGGGTCAAGCTAGATATTAGAAGGTGTGAGTCTCAGAGGTAGAACTTTATCACGGTTTTGCCCAGCTCTTGAGGATTTTGATCGCATTTATAATCATTTACAAATGAAAGCAATCAGCTTCCTTTTTTTATGATTAATAAGCCTTCGGTGTCAAGTGCTCTAGTTGGGACTATCATTCCTCATTGATAGAATTCTCCTTGATGCTTGTGGAGGCGTAAAGTGCGCTGCAGTGATCTGATAGACATCAGGAGGCATCTTGTGTATGCAGAGGGTGAATTGTACAAGGTCAGAGGTACAGCGGTGGGAGGAGATGTGGATAATCAAAGCCAGCAGTGTGGCTTCTCTGTGTGTCAGGTGCAAATGAAGTGGAGAGCCGCTCAGCGAAAATCTCTCTTTTAAAAGATTGCTTAGTTTATTTCGGCGGGGTGTCAGTGTGTGCAGCCAATGCAGGTTTAGGAAATGCTTTTGAAATGCGTACATATTCACCAGAAGAACTCTACTCTATAGTGTCTAATCGATCTCATTCTCTCACAGTCCAAATGTGTAAAATGACAAGGTCAATGCAATCGACTGATATGATTGTGGTGGGCTTTTGTGTGAAATCGTCGTGAGTACTGAAGTAAACCCCTTCATATTGATGAGTCTCAAACTCAAGACCACAGAAAAACTTAGAGAAATTAATATAATCAACCTTTGAATCTCTCTTTAGAATCAGACATGATGGTGTTTTTGTAGCCTCTGTCTTGATGCAATAAACCCTCAGAGATAATGTGATCCTCAAACAAAGGGAGTGGTAGAGAGCGAGCGGGTGTGAGGGAAGGCAGCGGGCTCACTATCTCACAAGCAGATTAGCACGCTGTCATCGATCACAGTGTGACTTCATACATTATCTCAGCCTGCATCACTGGTCCCACTCACAAACTTCACTGGATATGATGCGCGTTACCACGGCGAGGCCTTGACAGCCCCGTAGACACTTCAGTGCTATGGGGCTGTCCTTATATAGAGGATTATGGCATTTAGTGGAAATCAACAAAAACAAGTAATCTAAGAATGTTTTTTTTTAAGTTTAAAAAAAAAAACGTTGCTCACCAAGGCTGCATTTATTTAATAAATATACAGTAAATCAGTGATATTGTGAAATATGCTATGAATTAATATATATTAAAGTAGGTTCCTTCAGAAATCAAGTCAAGTCACCTTTATATAGTGCTTTATACAATTTCAATTTGTTTCAAAGCAGCTTTACGGGGATAACAGGAATGTGATGCATTTCGGCTGTTGTTCAGCTGAAGTCAGTTCAGTGTTGATTCAGTTCTGTTGTAAAGATCATCAGTTATTAAATAGTTCATTTCATCTATAAAGCAGTTCTGCAAAAAATGATATCAACCAGCCCAGTTGTTCTCATACAACAGCGTCAGTACAGTCAGATGAATAATATTATTGAATTAATATGAGCTCTTTCCCCACCAGCATTTTTGAAAAAAATTGCATTTCATTCAGTAACATTAGGCAGTTTTGATGTTGACGATCACATTATTTTACATATGCATCTGCTCACATATGCTATCGCTTGTTTCTGCTTCTTTTTTCACCTGCGTTTTGATCAGTAGATGCAGTACTATTTCAGAAGATGCGTAATTGCAGTCCTAACAGTGAAAACGCAAAAAGCTGATAATTTACACCAATAGCAGGGAAGCGTGTCTTACAAATTATGGAAAGTTCTGTTAATGACAGGAACGAGTTAAGAAATAATTCTAATATGCTGATTTGGAGCTCAAGAAACATTTCTTATTATCATCAGTGTGATCAATTTATTGTATCCTTTTTCTTTCCTTTTTTTCTCTCCAAGCCTGGAGACATAATTAAAATTATGAAATCTTTAAAGGTCATGAAAATGCCATTGAAGGTAATTTGACATGAAGGACTATGCATTTTCTAATAAAGGTGGCGATTAATGATTTTTCTTGGAATTCATTTGTCATTTATGTTTTATGTCCATTTATTTACTTGTTTCCTAAGTATTCATGTATTAAATGGCATAAAGTAAAGTCAGCCAGTCATTTTTGCTAAATAAACCCTTCCAGGATAACACAAGACCACTTTGTTGAAGTTTACATTGCGTTAATGAGTCTGACTGTAGATTGTACCCTACTTAACTGCATTGTACCAGACAAACTCTCCAGTCAGTTGATGTTTCCTATAGATTCCTACAAAAACTCAATTAATAATCAGTTGCAATGCATTCCCTTAAGCTCAATGTCAGAAATGTCTGAATACCAGAACCAAATGGAGCAAATCAGATTGCATAGGTTCTGTGGGTGAACATTTGGGGCTCGATCCTTTATTTGCTGCAGATTTACACACTGGCAGAGCTTCAGATCCCGTAACTCCACACACTTATGAACTGCTGCATGGTTGAAGTCTGGTAATCTTCCGCAGTCTGGGAGAAAGGGCCATATTTGCATCAGTGAATGGATGATCTGTGGTTGGAAGCAGCTAACTGTGTGACTCTTGCATTGTGGTTCAGCTCAGAAAAACTGGAGAATTTGCATTTAAATCCCTAAGTAAACTTCCAAATGCTGGGATATGAAGGTTAGCTTGAGTAAATGAAGAGGCCTATACAGGACTCTTTGAGTCTGTCACTGGAAATGATGATGAATATGACGTACTAGAATGAGCAAGGCCATTACTCGCTGTAATGCCTGCATTACCATCTCAGGGACAGCACCCTGGTTGAGAAGGGATAGTGTCACAAAATGTATCCTTCCGATTTTAACTCATATCCCTAGATGGACTCTGGAGACATTATTTGGAATTTTAAAGAGCCTTAGTGATATTTTAGTTGAAACAGCACAGTGGAGAGGAGAGAAATATCTAGATTCTAACTCTGAAGTGGAGGGCAGTGTGAATGATATTTTATGAGACCTATCCACTAACATTAGCAGGGAAAAGGTTGAGTAAAGAAACAAATTGTCCTTGGTTATTGAATTTAATGGCATCTCCCCTAAGTTTATCATTTTTTTTTTGTAGCGAAGTGAAGCCTCAGTGAGTCTCATAAGTGTAGAAATGGCAGAGAAATTACATGTTAATTAATTTCGCTTCTTGCAATGGCTTCTTGCCTCTAGACCCACACAGCTGTCTCTGAGCCTTTACAGGGTTTGGGTTAATACGAAACATAATTGCTTCAAGCCAAGGAGAGGGAGTCTATTTACAAATCTTTGAGGAGAAATTTAAATCATTAGAAGGGGTAAAGCGGCCGAAGTAGGTGAAGCTCCAGGTCACATCCTCTCAAAGTCTGTTCAGATCTCTGAGCAAACAAACTGAGAGCGGAAAATCATTGTTCTCTGTTTAGAATTGAAACAGCAATTCAGCAAATGCTCAAGCAGACTGCAAGAATATCAGAACTGAATCACAACTGAATAAGCCAAAATAAAACATTAAAATTTGAAGCAGTTTTTTTCAGTGTTGAGGATATTCGTATTTGATTAAAAATTAAAGATTTTGCTGGTGCCTTTATATATATATATATATATATATTAGTTTGTTTTAATTATTTTGTAAATGATTCATTTTTATTTTATTTTACTTTATTTTACTTTAATGTACTAGTAGTGTAGTAGATTGTTGTCATTTTGAGGATATTTAGTTTATTTTACTTATTTTACTAGATTTTGCATGTTGTTAATCTCTTTTACTCATGGTTTTATTTTATTGTACATTTTAATCTTGTTTTGGTTTGGTTTGGATTTGGACTCTTTCATTATTTTAGCAGATTATCCTTCTATAGACTGAGTTCTGTTACTTATTTTTAAACCATTTGAAAAAGGTTACAAGGGTGAATTATTTCCTGCCTGCCTGAGCTCTTGGGAGCTCTTAAAGGCACAATATGTAAGATTTCTTCGCCACTAGAGGGCGAAGTTTCCAACAATAACAAAGGTGTAGGTTGATGACGCAGTGATGAGCTGAATGATGGAACTTGCTGCCAAGCTGATTGATCTAATAATGTTTGTGGAAGATTGCAAACATTCATGTTTTTTAACATTACAGTGGTATAAAGCAGGTTGCGATTGCTAAAGAGAGGACATTTAATTCTACCGAACTACCTGCAAGTGCTGACCTCACACAGGTCAGTTTATTAGACAAATTAAACCTGTGAGGTAACGCAGCGCTGCTTCGGTCTAATGTTACACCATCACACTAAACGGCATTTAAATGTGTGTTGAAAGTTATAATGCCATACTACGTGTTAGGTCGTTTGCTATACGAAACTAGCAGCTAGATCAACATTATAATAAAATACTGACCATATTCTAACTATTCATCATGTTTAGCTGACGTTATATAACATTGATTTGTTTTATGTACATTTGCTCACCTGTCTAATAAAGCTGTCAAGTCGTGACTCGTGAAGCTCTATCGAGTCCAGGTCGCGGACGTGGAGCTCTCGGCATCTCAAAAACGCCACGCTGATATTGATCCTCCTTTTAGTTCTCCTTGTTTGTCCCAAAGTCTGCTTGCCATTGTCTATGTTTGAAAGAAACAAGAACTGCGTGCCGCTAAACGTTATGCACTACGCAGTTGTCCAAGTCTGTTGCCATGGTTACATCGTGGCATGGATATTGCGTCATTGACAGTTGACATTTTTATTTAAAATAAGGCCACTTATTTAAAATTTTTGAATTTAACTTCAATAAAAAATCTTTGGAGACTTTTGGGATAATGTAAGTGCATAACTGCAGAAAATATATCACACTGCGCAAGTGATTTTTTTTTAATATTTAATTACAAAATGCTTACATGTGCCTTTAATAAGCACTTGAGATGTTCTGAACAGTCAGTGATTATTAAACACATCAGAGGGAGAATGAAAAGCACAGTTATTCTTTTTTTTTAGTTACAGATTCTGCAGAGTGTCCCAAATGTACTCCACACTGAAGTGAATGAGTAGGATGCTGAAATGATAAAACGTCTGACAGAAAAGATTTACATATGTATACTAGAAATTATTTCTGTTTTTATTAACAATTAAAACAATTAGATGCTCATTCTGATTCTATGCCTGACATCTTAGGGAAGCACTGTCTCTAATCCCACAATCCTGTTCAGGGTCCTCTAAACAGTCCATGTTCATATTGTTACTTGTTTGCTTCTAGAGTGACTCAGTGTGTCGGGGTTGTTTTCATCAGGAACCTTGAAAATCCAATACGCTGGTTATCAAATCACATCACTCAAGGGCATCTGCCGGTCAGTGTATCTGGAGAATCGATCAGCTTATCAGTTCAGCTACTTTCATTTACTTCAAGCTTAACACATGAGGACTTCCTCAGGCTCCACGTCTGATTTTCCAGCCCGACAATAGAGCCTCACCACCTCATATGAGCCTTATCACATACTTCCTGGTTTCATCTCCCACTTTCAAATGTCACTGCCTCGTATTTTACCGTACGTACAGTTTCTCTGAAAAAAAAATTATATAATTGAAATTGAATAATATAATAATTATATAAAATAATAATAATTGTGATTCCTGATAGCAATGACTAGGTCTAAAAATATAGACATTACCATTTAAAAGTTTAGGGTCCATAAAGCAATAATGTTTTACGCTCACTAAGGCTGAAACAGACGAGTTGCTTTGATGAAGCCAACAAATTAAATGTCATGAATATATATATATATATATATATATATTTACTGAATAATCCACTAATTTTTTGAGTAAGTAAAATAAAATAATGACGCTGCCATCTTTCTAAAGGAATTTTACCTCCCTGTAATTGTGCTCCAATTTTAAGGTGAAAATTGTAATTTTGACCCCCTCTCTTCAAAATATTTGATTACACAAATATATCCATGACATTTAATATTTTGGCTTTCTTCCTCATTTATGTATGTCTTTCAGCAGAAAACAATTATCAAAATTAAAATTAGCCCGGAACATCTTGAGTTGGCATGGAATGACCCAGTTGTAATTTCCTTTAAAAAATAAAAATAAAAAACATTTTAGCTGCTAAAGTCCCTTTGTCCTGCTCTTTTGTGCAGAAAAACATTTACTTAAAGGCACAATATGTAAGATTTTTGGATTAAAATATCCAAAAACCACTAGAAGAATGTTACATATTTTGTTGTTGACTTGTATACTTACATTATCCCAAATGTTTCCAAGAATGTTTAAATCCAGAGAAATAAGCTATTTTAACCAGGACATGGACCGTGTCTGTGTTTCGCCTGTCAATGACATCATATTGGCGTTACCTTCGATTTCCATGGAAACACCAAAGAATTATCATATTATGTGTTTTACTGGACAGGTGAGCAACTATTTGGATAAATTCAGTCGCCTCCGGCGTAATAAATGCTGCACTGCTCTCCGGCCGAAATCACAGCTACGGTTTTTGTTTCGAAAAAGCAACCTCTAGTGGTGAAAAATTACCACCAGTGTGCCTTTAGATGAAGGAAAAGTCATTTGCACTCCAACAAAATTACTGCAGCCAAAACTTCTCCAGTGATCTCTTTTCAAAAAAACTAAGTGTGCCTATACATTTTTCATACCTGTATGTTAAAGTTATTTTCATGCCAACAACATGCCAGGCACAATGAAGAGCACGAAGATGAGATACTCCTCCTCTCTGGCTCAGTTGTGCTCTTGTTCTTTGTACCTCATTGGCTCACCACCTCTAGTCTCCCAACATCACAAATGATATTAATTGTGCTTGAATCCACTATATGAGATGATTTATAGAGTTAAATTTACCGTTGCCTTTCTTCGATTGAGGGAGTGTTTACTGTAATGTGAGGAGCACGCTCACGCGTTCTTTGGGTACATTAAGAATCCGTTTCCTTTGTTTGAATATTAACTCTGATTAAATTTTGTGACTCCACCAGCATTCGGAAAAGCTAATAAAATCTCTCTCTTTTTCTCTCTCCTCCCTTTCATGAATGCCTGTGGACACAATTCATCAGGTGAGTGAATTCATTACAAATCCTTCACTACAAATCATTGCACTTTCACACTTCATCTTTCCAGAACTTTTTTATCTGTTGTTTTTTTATTTTTATTATATGAATATCAGAATGTCAAACTGCACTATAATTTAAACATCTGCATGAGACATCCGCTGTTTTTACTTTGGCCGTCCACACAATAGTGAGGTTTGAATGCGCTGTGTATAATGGCACATCAAGGGCAAAACTAATCAAATGGTTGCCACGGGGCCTCTGCGTTTCTGTGCCTATGCTTTTCTGAAGAATCCTGAATCGGCCCTCTATGAAATTACTTCCCTTAAACCACAAATCATTGCCTCACCTTCAGATGGCAGCTCACGGCTATTGCTGACAGCTGAGGACGGCACTGGAAATGCTACAGTACTTTAATCTCCTAACTGAAAACTAAACTCCGGCCCCGCACGCATAATCACACATGCTAGCGAGATGAGTCCTGCTGAGCGAACAAAACTTTGCGCTAGCATATCTGGACGTCTTGCTTTTATTTTTCAACAAAACTTTCAACACATTTGGCACAATTTCAAGTCTGTGCATCTGTAACGCCACCAAACTGCAAAGTGCCATCTGTCAGTCAGCTCACAATAAACATTTATTGAATAAAAGCTAAACATGGAGACAAGGTAAAGAAGGGTAATTACGAATCAGAGCTGATCAGAGTGACTGAATGGATGTGTAACTATGTTTACTATCTTGAGCTAAACCTTGGGATTGTTAATTATGCTTTTTCTAATGAGTAAACAAAACCAGGCCTACATGTGACCAAAACTCCAGGTACTCCAGCGGTTTTAAGTCTCATATCGTGCCGTTACATTTGAAAATGAAGTAATTTTTGTGTGTATTTGAAAGCCAGCACTTTTGTATTTGGGCAATAGACTTTTGTCAAGAAATTTGTATCATTAACATCCAATAAACAACACACTGTGAAGATAATAGTTTATAATTTAGAACCATCATCGCACTATGTCGTTTATTAGCTGTTAATGATTTCTCAATATGGAAATAGACCTCCACCATTCAGAAAGATCATTACCGTAATGAGCCTTTAATTTAAGCTTATCACAGATTTATCACCTCTGTATGACATTTAGGCTTCATTATCCTCTAACGGAGCACAATAGTTATAGTGTCTCATTACACGGTGCTCTGGAACACTTGATACTGATCGATCAATCGGTGCATTCATCCAATTATATTATATTATATTATATTATATTTTATTATATTATATACACAGAAAAATATATAACTTATTTTATTTTAGCAACATTTCCAATTTTAGTAGTCTAACTACTACTAAATAATTGCTACTACTTTTGCCTATTGTTGCGGTTTTGTTGCTCGGCTAACTGTTTTGTACTTTGAAGTGGACTACTTTTTTCTCTTATTGAAAGTTTTAAGACTGCAGGGAAATGAATTTGCATGCATCCATGACGTTCAGAGCCACAGACAGATGTGTTGCAGATGGACATGTGAAACAGGCATTTGGGTTAAGTGTGTAGGCAGTAATAAAGTGTGTAGGTGAGACCTGTGCACTCCTATTCTAAAATAAGCTCCCCTTCCCGGACATCTTGACATTTCTATTGGCGGGAGGGAGAGGGCAGCTGCAGAAGTGGCACTGGGGGCTGCAGATCATGTTTATTATTGCCTGGGAAGGGATTTCTTCTCCCAGCCGCTTCTGGAGAGTAAACCACACATCACTTACTGTCAGCGCTCCACCTCCCTCTGCTGCGCCTCCATCACCCCTCTTCCTCTGTTTATTTATTCAGTCTTCTTTTCTCGCTCCATCCGTGATGTTTGGAACAATCCCGCGGAGTGTTTCCCCTCCGTCGCTTTTAATTGAGGCCGTAGGTAGGGGCACGCGCGCAAACAGGAGGTGACGCGCAATCTTCCCTGTGAAATGGGCCTGTGTCCGTGTGTGAGAAGTGTTTGTGCTCCTTTAATCTCTAATTTACTGCTTCATCTTTCTGTCTCTCTTTTTCTCTGTCTATCCACCTGTCTGTCTGCCTGCCATCTGTCTATCCATCTAACTATCTATCCATCTGTCTGTCTGTCCGTATATCTTTCTGTCTGTCTGTCTGTCCATCTATCCATCTGTATGTCTGGTGTCTGTCTGTCTGTAGATCTATCCATCTGTCTGTCTGGTGTCTGTCTGTCTGTCCATCTATCCATCTGTCTGTCTGGTGTCTGTCTGTCTGTCTGTCCATCTATCCATCTGTCTGGTGTCTGTCTGTCTGTCCATCTATCCATCTGTCTGTCTGGTGTCTGTCTGTCTGTCTGTCCATCTATCCATCTGTCTGTCTGTCCATCTATCCATCTGTCTGTCTGGTGTCTGTCTGTCTGTCCATCTATCCATCTGTCTGTCTGGTGTCTGTCTGTCTGTCCATCTATCCATCTGTCTGGTGTCTGTCTGTCTATCTATCTCTCTATCCATCTGTCTGTCTGTCCATCTATCCATCTGTCTGTCTGGTGTCTGTCTGTCTATCTATCTCTCTATCCATCTGTCTGTCTGTCCATCTATCCATCTGTCTGTCTGCTGTCTGTCTGTTCATCTATCCATCTGTCTGTCTGGTGTCTGTCTGTCTGTCCATCTAACCATCTGTCTGTCTGGTGTCTGTCTGTCTGTCTGTCTATCCATCTGTCTGGTCTTTGTCTGTCTATCTATCAATCTGTCTGTCTGGTGTGTGTATGTCTGTCTGTCCATCTATCCATCTGTCTGGTGTCTGTCTGTCTGTCCATCTATCCATCTGTCTGTCTGGTGTCTGTCTGTCCATCTGTCTGTCTGGTGTCTGTCTGTAGATCAATCCATCTGTCTGTCTGGTGTCTGTCCATCTATCCATCTGTCTGTCTGGTGTCTGTCTGTAGATCGATCCATCTGTCTGACTGGTGTCTGTCTGTTGTCTGTCTGTCTGTCCATCTATCCATCTGTCTGTCTGGTGTCTGTCTGTAGATCGATCCATCTGTCTGACTGGTGTCTGTCTGTTGTCTGTCTGTCTGTCCATCTATCCATCTGTCTGTCTGGTGTCTGTCTGTAGATCAATCCATCTGTCTGTCTGGTGTCTGTCTGTCTGTCTATCTATCTATCTATCCATCTGTCTGTCTGGTATCTGTCTGTTCATATATCTATCTGTCTCTCCGTCCGTCTGTCTTTGTGGTGTCCGTCTGTCTGTCTGTCTATCTGTCTGTCTGTCCATATATCTGTCTTGCCGTCTGTCTGGCCTTCTGTCTATTCAGTTATGCTGTCTATTAAACCATGGGATTTAATCATAAACACAGATGAGTTGCTTATAGTGCTTTAATGTAAACAAGTTGAATCCGCAAGTTGTGTTAATTGAGGCAACAGCTTATCGTTTCATCCGAGCATCAGTGCACAGAACCTGTCAAACTCACAAGCAGAACAAACTTTGCTGGACAAATTCTTGCCATACTTAAGTCATATGTTGTTGTTTTTTTCCTTTGCTGAAATGGCACTTCAGTTTTATACCCTACCATTAGAATAATTAGTAGATAGAAAAGCCCAGCACTTTCATTAAAAACAAGATTACTTCAGTTATTTGTCTTGACATTTGTAGCAAACATTAATGGTTCAGTGGGTTTATCAAAAGGTTGGTCAAACTTTTCAGAGTGAGTTTTTTTTTTCTTCTTCCAGAAACAGACTGGCTGGAATATTTTTTAAATACGTCCTTATCTAGACTAACTGCATTAATATGTGTTAGGGTGCAAGAATGCATCCACCTCTAGGAGAGAATCAGCTCTGCAGCACCGCTTTTAAATCCGACGTTCTAATGTGTCTGGACGAGTCTATTCCTTTGTGAGTTCCCCGTGCTGCGGCAAGGGCAGGCTAAACCATCGATCGCGCTCTGATGACATTTGGATTACATCCAGGTGGGGCCCTTTAGTGAATGTCACCAGAGGATCGGCTTTTTTGCAACTCCGTTATTTGAGAAATTGTCCCTGGAGTTTCATTTGTGTCAAATTAACAGTGAGTCCAAAGACAATCCATAAAGATGAATGGCATTCTGTTCTAGCGTGGGCGAATGAAACAGCCTATATTGTTGTTTTGACACTTCAGCAGATTGGCATCCATAATCAGATGCACGAAGGTCCACTGTCAATTTGCGTTCCAACTGGGAGATATCACGCCGGTTGATGTTTTTCGACCGCAGCGAGAGGGAAAAAGTCTCTTTCCAGCCGAGAGCTCCCTCATCAGCAGGTGTCTTGCCACCCATGGGTGTGCAGACGTCTGAAGGATAGAGGTTTGCGGTGGTGACTGTGAGGAAATCTGTGATTGAATCAGTTCTGGGCTTGTCATGGTTATCTAGATGTGTTGGGGAAACGGGGTCTCTCTCTTTGCAGGTGTCGCTTGTCCTTCATGTCTGTCTGTCAGATAAAGCATGGCTGCCTGCCACAGGACACAATTACACCTCACCACAGTGATGGGACCCTGTCCCTCCTCTCTTGACGGATGAAAAGATATTAAGTGCTGCATTCGGAATGCCTTTTTAATGAATGATAAAATGCATAAATGAGTTGAAAAGTCAGTTTTTCCTGTGATGAGGAATGTGATGAGGAATGTGCAGAGGAATGTTGTTTTCTGTGCTGAATTTACGGAGATAACAGGCGTAGTTATGCCGAAATTACGGCAGTGGTAATACTCGCCCGAGGCTGTGCTCTTACCGCTCCAGCATATTGTTTGTCATTTAGTTCTTAATTCTGATGCATGGCAAACTTTGCGCAGGAATTTAATCACATTTCTGGAATCTTTTTTTTTTCCCTTTTGCGTAGCGCATTTCTTTCTCTCGCTTCTAATCATCAGCCTTCCATAAAGCGCCCTCAGACATTGTACTTTCTAGGGAGGGGTTGTTGTGTGTTTATTGGATTAATCCCATGGTCAATTTTCCTTTCTTCACACTGTACTGATTCAACTTTCACTTGGGAAATCAAGAGAAAGCAAAACTGTGACAGGAAAACAAAACACTAGATTATAATGACAAAACAACTTTTTTTCTTCCCTTCCTTTCTCCTCCTCTCTCTCATTTCTTCCATTTTCAATTTCTTATTTCTGTCTATTCCTTCCTTTCGTTAACTCTTTTCTTTCATCCTTCCTTCTTTTGTTTCTCCTTCCTTGCTTTTTCTTTTCTTCCATTCTTCCTTCTTTCCCTCTTCATGTCTTTATTGATTTTTCTTTTCTTTTAGCTTTCATTCACTCCTACCATATTTTGTATTTTCTTCAGTTATGTAATGTTCTTTTTACTTTCCTTTCTTCCTTCCTTCTCGCAATTTCTTTTCTTCCATTCTTTCTCCGTCCTTCCTTCCTTCCTACTGATTTTTTCTTCCATTCTTCGTCTTTCCTTCCAGCTTTCATTCCCTTCTTTCTTTCCCTCTCCCACCACTTTTTTCTTCATCCCTTCCTTCTTTTCTTTCACCTTTCTGTTTTCTTCTATTCTTTCATTTTCCTTCATAAATTCCTTTCTTTATTCATCGTTTCTTCCTTTTTTTGCTTTGTTTCTTTTTTCCATTATTCCCCCTTTCGCTTGCTTCTTTCTTGCTGTTTCTTTTCTTCAATTCTTTATCTTTCCTTCAGTCCTTTCTTTTCCTCTTTTCCTCCACTTTTCATTTCCTCATTATGTCCTTCTTTTTCATTTTTCTATCTTTTCTTCTTTTTCTTCTTCCATTCCTATCTTCCATTGTTTCTTTTCGTGCATTATCCCCCCCCTTTCCTTCATTCCATCCTTCCTTCTTTTCTTGCTTCCATGTGTTGGAAGGAAAATGGAAGGTAGTAAGAAAGGAAGGAAATAGGAAGAAAAAATTAAGCAAAAATAGGGAAGAAAGGAAAAAGGGACGGAAAGAGAAAGAATTGAAGAAGAAAAAAACAAATCAAAAAGAAGGAAGAAAGGAAAGATAAGTAAAGAGAAAAAAGAAAAACAGCACAGTTGCTTCCCTCCTTCTCCTTTGGACACTCTTATAATTCGGATACTTCCTTAAGTTCAAAGGTTGCTGTCCTGCTCATATTTAAAGACTGACAGGCTGTCTCCCTGTCATTTCACCTGACGTCTCCCTGATATCTCCTTCCTTCCACTCCACTGCACACACAGATTTCACACCTGCCACCCCTGTAAGGTGGACACAGAGTGCTAACACATCTCACTGCCTCTCTTTGAGGCTAGCCATGTGGAGAGACTGGAAGGTTGATTGACATGCGACAAACCTCATCTGTCATTTAATGGCTTATTATAAAATGTAAAGTGACCTTGCGGCTTTACAGTCAGGATGTTTAATTTTACCAATATTTGGAACAATAGCTGTTGTGCTCATGGCGTTTTACTTTAATGTCAAACGCCATTACCTGTTAAATGATCTTTTATTGTAATATAGCATCCTATTCACTTTTATTTCTTTTGCATGAACATTCTCATTAAATGGTGGTACCTTACTACTGATATAATTAACAGAATGCTTAATTTAGCTGCATTGAAATAATATTACATGGTGTTATGCTTTTTATGATTCCGTCTCCATCTGTAGATCTAGAAATCTAGCAATCTATATCATTTTCCTGAAATGTTCTAGCACAAATGGCACCGGTTTTGATACTGGTCCAAACACTTGTTTATTTCTCTATTTTTTACTCAATGCTTCTATATGGGCTCTGTTAGAATACAGAGAGCCATCTGCAGGCTTGATTTTACCTCTGCCTGGAGCAATACATTTTTATTTTTGTGGCTGTCAGTTTTTTGAAGGCAGACCCTCATATGGCACAAGGCTTCACCTTCAGCAGTAGTAGAGTGGTTTCGTTCCAGTTTAAATGTGCCACTGTTATTATTTGTTTCTTTTGCTGCCTTCTTACTTGTTCTTTCATGGTCCACACAATTTGAGATATGGATGTTTGTTTCTTGGAACTTTAAAGGAATTTAAATTTGATTCAGTGTTGGCTGTTTACTGTGTATGGAGTCTCACACTGCAATTTTTTCCAGGTCCAACTACAGGCTGGAGGGAAGAAAATGAGTGTTGAGTGGAGTTCTGTTCTCCTTTGTAACAGCAGCACTTAAATTCAGGTGGTCTCACAGCACAGGAGTGCAAATTACACAGCGGCAAGCTTTCATAAACAAATCTGCAGTTTTGTGCAGTTTAGTCAAAAGCATTGGTTATCCTATTTAGGAATGTTTATGTGTAAGTAGACAATTGACATGTTTATGCAAAAGGTAAGAAGAGGACTTAAAGGGGTCATACAATGCTATTTTTGTATTTAATAGGTTAATATTCATATTTGATATGCTTAACAAGTTAAAATTAATCTTTACGGTCTAAATGACAAGTTTGTAATATACTTACAAACTGTAATATACTAAATTCTCATTAGTATCGTAAGAAAACACTTATTTTTCCTGGTGAAAAACAGCTCTGTTTTCAGCATGCCGTTTCAGTGCATATGCCTTTAAATGATAATGAGCTTCGCTAACCCTCTGATCTTTAAGGCGTTTAGACACAACGCACGTGGGGTGTTGCCTTGACAACAGTTGAGTTCAACAAAGTTAAGTTCAACAATTAAGGCTCGAACAGGATGTTTCTGGATGGTTGGTTAACGTAATGTCACTTTGATCAATTTTTGTACACTCTAAAAAATGCTGGGTTGTTTTAACCCAACTTTGGGTCAAATATGGACAAACCAAGCCATTGGGTTAAATTTTTACATTACATTTTTTAACCAACGTTTGGGTTTGTCCATATTTGACCCAAAGTTGGGTTAAAACAACCCAGCATTTTTTAGAGTGTACTGTATGTACTGGCAGGGTAGAGTAGTGAGATACGAACGCTGTGGGTTTACTGATGTAAAGGTTAGTTCGTTGACAGATTGATGTTGCAGTTAATGGTCAATGAACAAATTTTTTCATGATTTGCAAAGATTAATATAAAGGTTAAAAGATTAGTTGACTTTTAAAAGTCAACCCTATCATCCAAGATGTCCATGTCTTTCTTTCTTCATTCGAAAAGAAATGAAGGTTTTTGATGAAAACATTTCAGGATTTTTCTCCATATAATGGACTTCACTGGGAACCAAACGGTTCAAGGTCCAAATGAGAGTTTCAGTGCAGCTTCAAAGGGCTTTAAACGATACCAGACTCTGAATAAGGGTCTTATCTAGCGAAATGATCGGTCATTTCAAAAAGAGATAAAAAAGTTTAGGTTTTATAAGCACAAATGCTCGCCTTGCTCTGTTCTGTGATGTGCGTTCGTGACTCTCCTGTTTGAACTCGTTCATCAAAATGAACAAATCTTTTTTCGAGTCATTTTGTTCATTTCGTTCGTTGAATGGACGATGGTTGTGTATGGTTGTGTACAGGCACTGCCAACACAGATTTCAGTACAATCAACTTGTAAAAATGCATGTACCAATATATGACGCCTTTAACATAATGAGAAGTGAAATCAGTACTGAATACTGTCACACTTTTTCCCCAAATGATTTTCTTTGTCCCTTAAAGAATGTAAAATTCAGCAGCTTGTGTTCCTGAGACCCAGCAAAACAACTGCATAACTGCATATAAATTTCATACACTGCTTTACTTCGTCACAACATTTTTAAATTTATGTAAAAAGTCAAACATTTTAAATAAAAAAGACAAAAATGTATTTCTGGGTCTTAGAAGTCATATCAGAAACTTTGTGTTCAGAATCAGTTTAATGCATCCACAACCCCAGTCCTCTAGTGCATCTCCTCATCTTGGCCAAAATGTGTCTCAACTGCACACATTCCCTACTCGAACCTTTTCAGCATGGCCACGGCAAACACCAAAGTATAGACGCACTCCAATGGCCTCTGCCTCGGCAAAAGCCTCCATTCTATCTCCTAATGGCAGGGAGAAATTGCTTTCAGTGACAGAGATGCTATCTCCTGGTTGTGCGGCAGTCAGGAGAGGCTGTGTGCGCGGGGAGCAGGTGAGAAGGGCCAAGATGGCCACTCTCTCCTGCTCTCATCTCATACTCTTTCGTGGAAATTAATGACTATTGTGCTATCACACTACGGCAAACATGAAGAGGGCTGGATGGTGTTTGGAAGCCCCATATTGAATTTTTCCCGCTCTCACTTGTGGAGAATCCATTCTGAGCACTTAATCGAGTGGTTAAAGGTTATGTTGTGTTGTTCTTGTGTCATTCTGTGGCACCTTTCAGTGTGATTCTCCAGCATTGTAGTTTTGGTTTAAGTATGCATTATGTCCATTATTTTGAATAGTTTTTATTCAGACTTTTTTGAAAATAAGGTAGGTAGGAAGGTATCTGAATACGCAGATGGATGCATTATGGGCATCCGCTGTAGGGCAGCGAAGCAAGTGCATTCTGGGAGTTGTTGTCTTTCATCCACATAAGCCAAAAATACATTTTCTGGCTTTTCTCAGTCTAGAAAGCTCCAAATTCAAAAATAATTTCACAGTCTGTGTTGAAACGCTGCTGTCAATCAACAATTGTGGGCAGGACGTCCGATTTAGTGACGTCACATGGTCGAACGGCTCGATTTGAAGCAGGGGAAAACTTTTAAGAAGATTAAAACAAAAACACTGGATAGATTTTTATCATATGATGATTGCGTACAGGCAGTCCCAACACACATTTCAATACAATCAACTTGAAAAAGTGCATGTACCATCATATGACCCCTTTAAAATCCACTATATAATGTGTTCAAACATTTTTAAAGCGTTCAAAAAAACCAATGGGGGTAATCAAGGCAATTGAAATGCACAGAAGATGTAATGTCTCCCTGAGCTGATGATCTCATGTTTGGTGACAGGTCCACCATTTATTTTAGCAAAACAGAGTGGATGCTTTAGACAATTCATCAACCGCCTGGATGGAACAGGGCGGGGATCTTCCTTGTGGCTGCTTGATCTTCCGTAAACCTGCCAGCCACTACTGCATCTCCATTCGCATGCCTCCATATTTCTTCATTTAATAGGATTGCGGCCTGTCAGAATCCAATTTGTAGCCCAGGCAACATCTCCCCCAGAGCCTGAGTCCTGAGGTAGCCAGTTTTCTACATTTGCAAGGGCCACTGTATATATATGTAGTTGTCTGTGGACATAGCCCAGTGGCCTTGCCACATCCTGCCAACTCTGTCCATTTACTGAGGCATGTAAAGCTGGTGATGGGACTCTGTCATTATGGGATGTCCCTCTGCTGAGCAGTGATAAGGGGAGCTGGTATTGAAGCTGACAGAACGGAATGGTAGTAGATGGGCTATGCTGGTATTTATGCATGGCCTACTGTTTTTTCTCTGACACAGTCACAGACAGTAGATCATCACTGACCTGCTACATAGTGTCATTTGTTGTGGCATGACTGCTCCTCACTAGATAGGACATGGCTTTGGTACTCTGAATGCAATTTTGTGAGGATTTTGAATAGGGATGCGTAGATATTAAAATGCCATATATTATTAAGCATTATAATTAATTTTATGTTATGGTTGGTATTAAAATTATACCTGTTATAAGCAGTGAAATGGAACATTATAATGTACACTATTGTTCACAAGTTTGAGATATTTATATTAATATGTATAATTTAGCAAGGATATTACATGGATAAAAAATAACAGTAAATACATTTATAATGTTACAAAATGTTTAAATTTCAAGGTGTTCTTATGAACTTTCTATTCATCAAATAATGCTGAATAATATGTAATAATAATAAGAAGAAATGTTTCTTGAGTGACAAATCATATCATAATGATTTCTGAATGATCATGTGACTGAAGACTGCTGAAAATTCAGTTTTGCCATCACAGGGATAAATGACATTTTAAAATATATAAACAGTTAATTTAAATTGCAATAATATTTAACTATATTTCTGTTTTACTGTATTGTTCATGTAATAGAGATGGCAGGTAAGAAATGGCTCTATTTGCAAGGGATTTATTGAACAAACAAGCATGAACAAAAACCAATAGTGAAGGAACATTCAAAGCACAGGAAACAAGAACCATCTACATGAAACAGCTAACTTCAACTGACAAGGAACAAGGGAAACACAAGGGCTATATACACCATTTGTAGGAGCGTTCCAAACGAAAGTGAACAACTTAATCGCTTCGCAAAGGCCCTTCCACAAGTCAGTTACTAGTGAGGGGAACATGCAATGGTCACTTTAAGGGAGTAATTTAATCATTTATGGTCATGTTCTGCCCTTTGGAGTGAGTAGTGCATAGGGATGCTCATGCCACTTCCTACTGGAATTTGCCCATAAAGGGTAGCAGGGTAATGGTATACACCTGGGGAAGAAAAGCTAGGCACATGGGACAGAAAACAGGAAAAACAAAAGTCCATAGACAAACATGGAGAACATATGACAGTTAATGTTTTGTAATATTTTTAATACATGAACAATGGCAGCAAGTTTCATTTTGTTCTGTGTAAAAATGCTTTGGAAGTGACTTCTCTGATACTCCT
Organism: Pimephales promelas; assembly: GCF_016745375.1. Next base: position 6,873,669 of record NW_024121166.1, read on the forward strand.
TCAAAGCACACTTTTTCTTTGAAACAACACACAATTAATTTTGATTTCATGTTAAAAGTAGTTAAAGTACAGACCAACTCTTTAAACTTTTGCATTAAATTATTAAAACTTTAATCATGCTATGTTCAAAACTCTAAAATACATGAATATTCAAAATACAGTTAATATTTCTGCCGGTTTCTGCCACTTCTGCTGAGGTGATGTGTAATTCTAAAACTGTCTCATATTATAGTCCATTAATGTAAGTACATTAACATTATCACTCCTATATAACACAAGCTGCCATCTATAATCCTTTGAACCGATGAAGAGATTTACAGGCCTGAGAATTCTTCTGAGCTTTAGCGTCTTGTGAATAAACCTCCTTTGTTAGTATGCATATGAGAGAGCTCATTCCAAATCCCATATTGAAATTCAGGTGCGTTCAAGTCAAGTTTTTAAAAAGTTGTCAAGGGATCTGAGATGATGCTTGAAAAAAGTACTTTTGTTTTCAGACATTTTTGTGAAAAAGTGAGTGTATTTCTGCTCTATCTCTATCCTTATTTATGCTCTCCTTAGTCATAAAGACTGATTTTATTCACACTGAAGTTTATTCAAGTGTTCTCTCCTTTTCAACTAAAAATAAGAAAGCAGGCTTTCAGTCTACATTTTATATACTTCTCAAAAAATATACTTTATGTACTTCTCAGAAATATACTTCAAATCACACTTAAGTGTACTTGACTTCTACTAAGAGAAAAGTCCAAGTTTTTTTTGGCCTGTACTTATACTCAATATTTTGATCGAGAAATACTTAAGTATAATTAAGTGTTCAAAGTATACTTGGCTTGCAGTGGTTTAACTCTTTTGATTGAGTATCCTATTAAATATACTCTTTTTTTAACATAGTTTTTCATATACAGTGTTATGAAACTTATAATGTTTGAAAATATTGATTAAAATATTGATATAAAACAGATAGGTTTCTAATTCTGCATATCTGAATTTTTGTGTAGGCTAGTCCACTGGTAGTGTACATTGGAATTTACTTTAATTCTACTTTACTCTATCCGACTGAATTTTCCAGCTGTAAGAAAACAACTGTGAAGCGTTGGGGGTGTTGGACTCGATCTGCTCCATCCATCTGTGTTTTGATCATCTTTCTGAATCTGATCAAGGCCTAGTCTTTGACGCAAATTAACATTTCTCAACTGTTTTTGTTTAAAATGTTCCCTTTCTTTATGAACTTACCAACATTTAAGTGTTGATAAAAAAAAGGATGCATGAAGCTAATACAATGTTTTTTTTTTTTATCAAAGTAAAAGTTATTTTAATTCACTTAAATTTATAATTCACTTAAAGAAAACTTGTAGTAAACAAGTAACAACTAAAGTAGTTTACTGATAGTATACTTCAAAGTATACTTTCATAAACTAAAACTTTGCTACAAGTATTAAAATAGTAAACTACTACAGTAGTTAACCCAATATGTTCACTTCACAGTACAAATGAGAAACGTAATTATGAACTAGTTGAGCACTTAAAGTTTACTGCTGTTAGACTAGACACACATAAACATATACTTTTATATCCTAAAAGTGGGCCAATTTAGTCCCAAGCGGTATTGAAATACTGTAGCACTCTTACAAGTTTACTACTAGTAGCCTACATATTGATATTAGTATACTTACTACATGAAGTATACTTAAAAATATTCTTAAACATTACTTAAGTATACTTCATAAAATGAACTTGAAGTATACTTCTTTTCGTAAGGGCAATTTTCCTCATTTTCCACAGAATTATCTTCAGGATTTTACAAAATTATTTTCCTCTCCTTAAACTCCTCACAAAAGTTAGATCTTAAATGTGCTAGCATTAATTGTTGTGATTGACTATCTGTTCAGTTCTCATACTAACCACATACCGTATATTCAAACATAATGTTCATTCCCACACAGTTCACCAAAATGCTGTTTCAACAACGCAAGGATATTTTTAGCAAGTATGCTAAGCTAATACAACAGTAAACAAAATCACAACCTAGAAATGTTGTTGTGCTGGTCCACTTACTATTCTTTTTAACTAGAGTAGCTTAAGCAAGATTTTCTTTATAGACCAGCCTGTAAAATTTTTTGTTTGTTTGTTTTTTAGCAGGGATGCTATGTTTGCTGTGACAATGATGCGATTTTGATGCTTCTAACGTCTTTTCACAGCACATTACCTTAAACATTATTTACCACGGAACTGCTCTTTCAGGAGACATGAAAGCGACGAAGCAAAACACAGCAGTTTAAAATGACTACTTAAAAAAAAAAAACAAAAAAAAACACTACAATATCTTTGAATAACCACTGTGGTAATTTCCCTTTCAAATTGACAGCGTACATATTTCTGTCTCTTAGCATTGTGCCGTTGTGTGTTTAGGATGCCGTCATTGCGTGGTTGAAGAGCGAGAGTGTTTGTGCATTGTGATATGTGATGTGTGTAGTAATTTTGACAGGCAGCGGCATTGTGCTGCCTTTACCTCCAGCATCCCACTCCTTCACTGACACTTTCCATCTGCCGCCTGCTTGGCTATGTTTCAGCAGCGCTAGCAGCGTGTGCTAACGTGTTTATCAGTATTAAAGTGTCTGGGCATACGCTGTCATAAGTAATGAGCTTTCAAGAGAGGGGAAGACTCATTTTTATTTGGGCCCTGCTGATAGAATCCTTGTCTGTATCAGAGAGGAGAGGTGATAGAACCGATGTCAGAAAGAAAACAAGGCATACCACTTACAAACTGTGGCTGTGACTATGCATAATGCATTGATTTCTTTTTTGTTTGTTTGTTTGCATATCATTCCACTTAAAGGCATACTCTGTCATTTTTTGTTTGTGTTGCGTTGGTCGACAGTCAAATTAGACATACTGACACCTAGTGGTGCGGATGTAGCATAATACAAAAGCAATGCTCTAGTTCTACATGGGCTAATAGAAATGTGCAATTACCAATCAGCCATGATTCATTTGTTAAAGTGTCCAATAATAGGAGTATTACATTTTACATTACATACTACAAGTGTCCAATGTAAGTGTATTACATTTTAAACGTATTTTTCAAAAATTACTATTAATAATACAGTTTGAATCATTAAAGAGACTGATTTTGTTTTATATTGCAAATGCAATAGTCAATAGAGTGCTGAAGTTATGACGTCACTTTGTAGGACAACTCAGAATTCTAGCAGCGCATGAGTTCCCTCGATTGAAAAGCTATGCATTTTCCCCATAGACTTTTGGAAAATCGCAAAAAATAAGACCTGTGTTTAACAAAGAGTTGTGACCCTTACACGTTTTGTCTATCAAGATAATCTTTACAAGTTAATCCAAAATGTATACATTTTGAAGCCTATATAATTTTTTTTTTAAACACAAGCAGACACAATAAAGTTAAAAAAACTACAAGCAGGTTATAACTGTGTGTTCTATGTCATAGATCAAAACATGAAAATATTGAGAGGCTTTGTTCAAACCTTATTTCAGGCGATTTAGCAAAAGCCCATTCAAAAATCCCATAGACTTTAGAGCGAGGGAACCGGGAGTGCTAAAATGCTAACTCACTTCCGCGTTTTGGCCTACAGAGTGACGTCGTAACTTCGGCACTCTAAATAGAACAGTTACCAGAATTTATATTTTTCGCAGTTTCTTTCTCACACAATTACTTCATACTATTGTTATGCAAATTATTTGTGCTTAAAAAAACCTCAATGGAAATGCTTAATATGTGTTTACATGCTATATTTTCAAGTAGTTTTACAAAAATGTAATGGTTTTCAAAAACTATGACATGCTTTTAGCGCATACTAATGATTGAGGAGACAAAATGTGCATAACGTAGTTGAGTTTCAGTGTTTTCTTTAGATTTATTTTCAGAAATGTAACTGAAAACAATATCATTTGTAGTTTCCACCATTGTGATGTTGTTTTGGTTAAATCCGGTACTGAATATAATTAAATTTGGCTGTGCTCTGAAACAATCAGAATATGTCGGAAGCTAATTCGTTTTTCTAAATGGGCTTTTAAGGCCAAATCTCTTTATTCTCCCAAGTCCTCTAACAAATATCTCTGTTGTGTAGTTGTGGGTTCGGGAGGGGAAATGAGCTTCTGAGGGGAAGCCAGGGAGAAGGTAATGAAGTGTAAAGAGAGCGATTAATAAAAAATCAGTGCAGGAGCCCATGCCACTGTTAATCCTGATTAAAACATAAATGCTGTTTTGGCAGCCCTCTCTGAATAAACTCATTAACTTTTACAGAGGTGATGAATGAAGCATAAGCGTGAGATACTCATATGAGGTGGATGGCTGATCTCTGTGGCCTGGCCGCTGGACTGTGACCGAAATGGAGGAGAGAACTGGACGATATGCCCATGATCTCAGAGTCTTATGCATATGTGCAACTGCGCTATTGTTCTGCATTTGTGAATGTGCTGGTAGTCATTTTGAAGCCAGAGCTGTTTTATTATAACTTCATTATAGATAAGTTTGAACGAACTCTTTAGCCACAGTTAAGCTTCAAAAGGATGAGATTCTTTTGCTGTACTTTTACATTTCGTTACCTTTTCGGCACCCTGCTTGAGACGATGATTTTTAGTAGGACATCTTCATTAACAGCAGCAGTAAAAGCTATTCCGTGGGGATGCATATTTGGCAGGCTTTGAAGGGTAGCGGTGGCGATGACTTGCATCATGCTAATGTGCGTTTAGGAGGTGGTTTCCTGGCATTAACAAAAGGTCATGTGAAATGAGCACATTGGAACCATTAGGATGCAGTTATTTGTCAGTCCCTGAAGAGCCGTGCTAGTGAGCTGGAATGAGAAGCGTGCGGACCGAGTGTAAAGTGCTGTTTTAGCAGCTGTTAATGAAGGGAAATGAGTGTGCTGACTGAGGCAACATGGCGTCAGGTGGCACAGACTAGCCACCTGGCAAAATCCAAAGACCTTTGCAAACCAAAGGAGGCAGAATAGACATTCTCATTAGTCATCATGTAATAGATGCTGTGTTCTGTGGCTTTTTGCTTAATTGCACTCTAAAATACAAGAGAGAGGAAATAAATGCAGCCGTATGTGTTTTCATTCATGACCAGTTTTAGTATATTCATCAGGGAGTTGGATAAGAATGTGCCATTTATTAGTCTACAGTATGTGCATTTGTTTTAGTCCCTGATTCACTGAAGCAGGAGTTGTTGACCTTTACTGTCCCAGGGACTGGCATCTATTCTGTCTTCGCAATTTAAAAAAGGTAGATTTGTCCAATTCACAAAAAACTCATTGACTTTTTTCTTGTTCTTTTTGGGAAAATGAATGAATGAATGAATGAATGAATGAATAATTTTATTTCTTTTCATTTCCTTTTTCTCTTCAGAACATGGCCATTGATAACTGAGCATATTTAAACAAAAAATAATAAAAACAAAATCTCAGCATGTTCAAAAGTAGGTGGGGCCCCAATGGGTCTGGCTTGAATTTCCCACTTAGGACCCACATAAGACTCTTACAGAGCCCATTTAAAGCCCATCTGGGTAACCATAGTTGGATCCCGGGTGCAAGCCCACTTAAGGCCCATTTGGCCAGATGGGGCCCAAATGGGTCTGACATGAATTGCCCAATTAAGACCCACGCAGTACTCGTACTGGTCCCAATTTTAGTACATCTGGGCTTCCACAGCTTGCCCCAATGTGGATCCCGGGTGCAAGCCCATAATGGGGCCCACATTTGCCGCCCATCAAGCCCTCATATGGGCCCCACATGTCATTGCTGGCTGGGAGAAGAAAAAGAATATAGAAAAAAAAGGAGAAGGAAGAAGCTAACTTATGTTTACCTTCCCCTTTTACAAATCTGGATTTGAAACGGCTACTGTTTTCTCTTTACAAAATATCATAATTTATCCTTTTTGAGAAACAACAACAACAAAAAAAACTTAATCATTTGCAGTACATTTTATCTAAAAATAAGTCACACAATACAATTATAATGTAAAAAACAAATTGGCACTAAGGGGCCTAAAGTGAGCCAAGAAAACATCCCCCACACCATTACACCACCACCACCACCAGCCTGCACAGTGATAACAAGGCATGATGGATCCATGTTCTCATTCTGTTTACGCCAAATTCTGACTCTACCATCTGAATGTCTCAACAGAAATCGAGACTCATCAGAACAGGCAACATTTTTCCAGTCTTCAACTGTCTAATTTTGGTGAGCTCAAGCAAATTGTAGCCTCTTTTTCCTATTTGTAGTGGAGATGAGTGGTACCTGGTGCGGTCTTCTACTATTGTAGCCCACCCGCCTCAAGGTTGTGCATGTTGTGGCTTCACATATGCTTTGCTGCATACCTCAGTTGTAACGAGTGGTTATTTCAGTCAAAGTTGCTCTTCTATCAGCTTGAATCAGTCGGCCCATTATCCTCTGACCTCTAGGACTGCCGCATACTGGATGTTTTTCCCTTTTCACACCATTCTTTGTAAACCCTAGAAATGGTTGAGTGTGAAAGTCCCAGTAACTGAGCAGATTGTGAAATACTCAGACCGGCCACACTCAAAATTGCTTCAATCACCTTTCTGACATTCATATTGGAGTTCAGGAGATTGTCTTGACCAGGACCACACCCCTAAATGCATTTGAAGCAACTTCCATGGGATTGGTTGACAGGTTAGTCCTTTAGGTGAGTGTATACTAAAGTGAATATAAATTTAATCCAATTGAGAGCTTGTGAACTGGAGTCAAATTGAATAAAAAAAATCTGTATTGATACTCAACCCTATTAGTGAGGTGCAACAGTTTAGTGAAATTACCCCTCAGATACAAAGTCCAAAAGAAAGAGCCGAAGAACTATGAGATGCATTTAGTATTCTTAACCCTGGATTGGAGAGAAATTGGATCTTGTTTTTCTGTTTTGCCTTCTCAGAGTAATGAGATAATGACGGCTGGAAATTAGAGTCTAATGTCATTCAACGTCTCCTCCTGTGTATTGCCTGAAGAGGCTGATTAGCCTGTTTTCCATCGCAAAGTGTTCCAGCACTCCATTGATATGCTGCTAGTGTTTTGTGGAAACCTACTGTGCACAAATATACAGAATGTTGGTATTGTTAAGGCCTAGTTGTAATCTTTGACAGCAGCCCCCATTCAAAAACGTTGCCTGAACTGTAAAATATGTAGATGCATTGCACAAGTAGTTCAAGTATTATGTAGATCATTTTAAAATGACATCATGGATCATGCCTGCCCCATAATAAACCTCTGGGGGAGTTTACTGACTTTTTAATGGTTTCATTTATACAAGTGATGAAATAAACTGGTATAACAAAGTCAGCTGTACAGCATGTGTAAAACTGCACACCCAGAGACTCAGAGGTTGGTCTTTTTTTATAGCTCAGTTATATTTCATAAATATCAATATTATCTCAGATGTTTATCATAAAAGTACTTGAATAAAAATATGTGTGTGTGTGTTTGAAATAAGTCTCTTCTAAATAATTGTGATTAAAAATAGTAATAATAAGCAGTAATATTGTGAAATATTATTACAATTTAATGTATTGGTTTTCTATTTTTAATATATTTTAAAATTAAGGCCTAAATTTATTCGTGTGATGATAAAGCTGATTTTTTAGCATGATTACACCAGTCTTCAGTGTCACATGATCCTTCAGAAATCATTCTAATATGATTAGTTTTATATGATTAATATAAACTTTTGAATGGTAGTATAATCTATGCAATTTAATTTGGTTACATCTTACAATTTTGATATTTTTTTTATTTTTTTTTTCATATTTTTTAGAAAAGGACCTCTTTAAATTAGTTTTAAAATCAAAGTGTAGTGTTTAAGATTGGTTATTATTACCATAATAATACAAAGTATTATTTAAATCTATTTCAAAGATTTACCCCATAAATCATCCATTTTAAGATAATATACCGAGTAAGTAACATCCATAACATAGACTGTGAAGCATGTAATACCCATGACAGTTTCTGTGGTAAAACTTTACAGCATCAGATGTCTCGGTTTAATGAAGCGCAGTTTTCCTCGGCACACAGATGACACGGATTAGGTTCTGAGAGCAGCGCCTGCCGATTGGCACGGTATATGAAGCACAGGGGAACATCTCTCAGTCTTGCTGGCACAGGCAGGGAAAGATGAAATGAAATGAAAGCATGTCTGGATTAAAGCTTGTTAAGGGGAAGAAGAGCCTTAATTGCTCTGGCTTTGTACAGCCTCACAAAGAGCCAGCACTGCTAATCTGTTGCTCAAGGGTGATTGTTTTCTGCATCCAAACAAAAGGCACTTTTTAAGCAGGAACACAAAAGACCTGTACTCCAGGAAGGGTCTAAATAAATGGGAACGAAAGTCTCCGGGGTGCAAAGGGAAATCAGGGGCTGAGTGAATGGGGTGAAGAAAGTGATCTGTTTGGGGGCTGCTAATTGGGCCATTTATCACTGCTGTTTTTGTTTATTGTTTTAATGCTTTTCCTTTGACAGGTCAGGAAGTGTAAATAGTGCATCTGCTTTGTTAAGGAGCATGTTTAGCATCAAAAAACAAAGCAAGGATTTCTTTTCTGTTGTGAAGACTTGTGAAAATTCAGACTCTGGAAAGAGACAGTACATTATAGACGCTTTCAGCAGTGACAACATAAACAAACGGTACTGCGCATGTGCATTAATCTGGCCCAAACTTAACTTCCGGCAGACTTGCGGAGACAATCCATAACAAGTAAATAACCTAGTAGCTGGTATCTTGCCAGTCAAAGAAAATAAATGTTACCTGGCCAAACTGAAATGTGACACTACCAGACCCGTTGAACAAAAATTGGAGACAAGATGTTTTTCTACCGACGTGTCTGATTTACCGCAGTGTTAAAAAAACTGTGGCGAGCGCGACGGCGGAGTTTAATAAGGTTAACATAGCTAGGCTACTTACATGCTTGCTAACCTTTTTGGGTCTCCACATTGACAGCATGTTGGATGGATCTGTGCAGCGCTGTTTATGATACTAACCATTCAATACACAGACTGGTCCGCTGTCAAGTGTTTGCGAGAGAGAGAGAGAGAGAGAGAGAGAGAGCGTCCGAATATGCGCTGCACGCAACTCTGCAGTCAATTACAACTTTTCCCATCTTAAATTGTTAAAAACACGGAAATCAATATGTGGCGGTCAGCGCTGAGAATGTGGTGGGCTGCCACTAATAAATGTATGGGAAACACTGTACCGGTTATCACTCAGATAAACATAGGCTATTTTAATACCGCCGTCTCCCTCATAGGAAACCTTGACATTTTTATTTTTAAAAATTGCATTTGCTCCCTAGGTCAGGTTGCACCCCACAGCTCAATAACCTGCTCATCACCTTAAATTTCACTGCATTTGTAGTCAATGCCATATTATCCAGTAAACACTAATAAACGAACAGAACGGAACTTTGGGCCAGCTCATCACCATGGCAACGCGTCTGATGAAACCGTCTATATGCATGAAACATAATACATAATACTATATAAGTTCCTGGATCAACTCATGCAAACCCTTCTTAGGTCCTCATGAATGCCTCTAAATGGCTTAATTCTTACATTATCTTATATTTTTATCCCCAGCAGAGCAGCAAATCCAGTTTTCCGTCTTTTCCCCAGTCTGACCCAACTGTGGTCACTATGTCACCGACTTTGGCTGGAATCTCTTTTCCCCTTAAGCTTTCGCAGTCCGAGCACGAGCTGTTTGTTTTGTAAGCTAAAAATGCTTATTGACTGATGCTTGTGCATGAACATGCTGCAGTCAGGACACTTCTGGTTTGGGGTTTTATCAGGTCAGTGAGCTCAGGCAGACTCTTTGACTCAGTGACAGTTTGTTTATTCCTATTTAGGCAGCACATCAAGTTTCCACCATGATCTGTTCAAGGCTGCCATGTTCAGAAATGTGACATATTGAGGTCTTGTACCTCAAAATGATGTCTGATGCTGATATTTTATATCCTGTTCCTCTGTTCCCTCAGTTGCAGTATTAGGATACTAGATAAGCACACTCTGGATTGGCATTGGTGAGAAGTGTGTCTTGTTACTTGTTGAGGTTAACATGACTGTGTGTTTGTCTCTATAGAGATTACAACTGTTAATTTTCTAATGCAATCATTTGTCACTTTGAACATTTAGCTCCTCATTATTGATCATACTGGAGTAATGATGCTGAAAATTCATGGGTAAGACACATGCCTTTGGTGTGAGAGACCTGGGTTCGAATCCACTGTGAGACACCAATGTGTCTCTGAGCAAGACACTTAACCCCTAGTTGCTCCAGAGGCGTGCGGTGCGACCTCTGACATATATAGCAATTGCAAGTCGCTATGGATAAAAGCGTCAGCTAAATGAATAAATGTAAATGTAAAAGTAAATTTTTGATCAATGAATGCCGCCTTGGTGAGGTATAGTTGTTATATACAAAGGTTAACAAAATCACTATATATAACAAGAGGGGAAACCTAAACTCATTGAACCCCTCAAATTCAATTTGCCATCTGAAAAGAGCCCTGAACAGCATGCTCCATCACTCTTTGTCGTCATTCTCTACTTTCATTTGGGAATGCCAACAATAATGCTACAGCAAGATGTCACAACAAGGTGGAACAGCATGTTTTGTTTGCTGAAAAGCCTCTTAGAGCAAACATGAGCACACGGTTTACTCAGCAGATTATGATCAGCCCGTGACACTCGGTACCCTCCCGTGGGGTTTAATTGAGTACATAATTTCACTTCTCTCCCCATTTGAAGAAAGAACAAGGGAGATGTAGCATTTGCAGAAGGCACATTCCCATCAGTCGTTGCACTGAAGTTTCTACTAAAGAAGTTGTAACTGACAATGGAGCTGAAAAGACTCTTTTATAAGTGAAGTGATGACCAAGAATTGCATCAGATCAGTGGCGTAACACCGGGCCTTTATGCTGGATTATCAAGGCGGGCCCCCCTACTACTGCACATGATGACGCATAAGAGATGAGATGACTGACAATATCAGGAGTAGCCTACGCACACTACAACAAAATAAAAAACACTTAGGCTTTGGTCCAAAGACATAACAAAGATGCTCACTTGCATTACAGCGACATTTTCCGTGCTTTCCTCTGTGCAGAGTTGTTGATTAAATCCTTGAGATCCAGATGGTGCGCATGGGCATTCTCAATTGACAGGATGGCAAATTGAGTGACGCAATACGCATGTTTACCTGGGGATTCCCCAGTCTCAATTCGAAATAAATTACACAAATCCATCATTGTTCGTTTCAAACATGTATTTAATGATCAGTAACATATGTTTTTGTCATGATTTATTCAAATAATTTAGAGATAAATAAAATGCGATCAGACTAAAAGTAGTAAAATGCAATAGAGGGAATGCATTGACGTCACTTCAACCCCCCTCAGCCTGACTGAGTGGCAAAAGATCTGCTGCATGACTGGATTTAATAGGGGAAACTGCGAAAATGTGACTAAAACGAACGATTTTATCAATTTAAACTAAATGTAGTGTTCAATATAGTGTTCCTTACAACTTACTAAAGATCCAGTGATCCATGGATATTGACATGCAGCCAGGAATCGTGTTGCCTGACATTTTTGTTTGCCTGATTTCGACACTGGGGAAATAAAAGTAATATAGACAAACATAAAGCAAATTTGCCTGTGAACGCTTTATATAAATTCAATAGGTAGGTCTAAATCTGTGTGATCACTTATGTCAGTGTTATATATAGCCTAAATATATCATCATATCGTCCAGCCCTAAAACTTTATAGTTTTTTTTTTTTGGTCAGTGTTTATTTGAAAGAGTTTCACCGCACTCACGGCAAACAAGGTGCCAGACAGATACCACTTGACAACCCAAAAAATAAATAAATTGTCTGCACACTTGAGTCCTTAAAGCAAAATTTAATGCCAAGCTTTCGGTAATACAACCATCAAGCTTGGCATTAAATTTTACTTTAAGGACTCAAGTGTGCAGACAATTTATTTATTTTTTGGGTTGTCAAGTGGTCAGTGTTTATTAAAAAAAACATCCAGTAATGCAGAATATGCAATGATAAATATTTAATTGATGAGTTGTTAATATATATAACAATACAAAATATATGGGTATGGTTTTACACCTAAATTCAGCATATGGACACAAAATGATAACTGCAAATCCACCTTTCGCTGACTCGAGTCCAGTTGTTTCTGTGAATTGCAGCGATCCATTTGCTCCTCTTTCTATAGCTGTCTGTAAAAATATACCTCCGATTTTTTGTCAAATCTAGTTGTACAGTCAGTCGCAAAGCTCTTTCCCACTTTATATGTGTTGTGTTTGTTTTTCGTGGCATTCACGCTGAAAACAAATACAGCCGCTCAGTCTTTTTGCCACTCACTTTGAGCACTCCGGCCGACGGTGACGTCATGCGCATACCCTCTATAGGGGGCCCCGGCTGTCAATCAATATCTTCCAGTCACGTGGGCCCCTGATTGGTCCGGGCCTGTAAGCAAACGCGTATCCTGCTTACCGATAGTTACGCCACTGCATCATATTCAATTTATTGTAACTCAGCCATGTTTGTGCCAAGATCATTACTTTGTTACGGACAAAACGTTCTCACATGATCCTGCACTATAAGCACAATTATTGATGGTACAAGGACAGACCCTTGGAATAAACACAGCCAGGCTTTGTTCAGCATGGACAAACATCAGGTTTAGATACCGTGTAACAAATAGATGCATACCTATTGTCCGAAACTCTCAACAAAACAGGAACAGGAATCCAATAACAGTGACATAAACAGACATTTTCTTGCTTTGTAGTATTTGTATGCACCATGCACAAGCATGCACAGTGAACAGTTATATCTAATCTTAAAAGTTCAAATAGGTGAGTAATTAATAGTCAGCATCAATTGACAGTATTTTGTTAATTTTATAAGCTGTGTGTTCCTACTTAACACTGTTTGTCACTTTATACATTGAGTCTCACTTTCTGCTCTGGTTTGTTGATTGTCTTTACAAATGGTAAAGGGAAGGAGATCAATACATTGGCTGGGTAGTGCTCTATCTCTGTTTCTCCGCTGGGATGGAGTAGGTGATGCCTGCCTGAGTGCATCACTGGCTCCTCTTGGCTGCTGGTCGATAAGCAGCCACTGATAGCAGGTGTCCTTGCATTGATCCGCCCTGCTTGTTCTTTGTCTCTGGTCATTATGGAGATGTGAGAGTGACCTTTCCACTGTGGTGTGCAGAATGGAAGAAAGGACACGTACGGAGGACTATAGGCACCTGTGCTGCTGTGTGTAGCAGGGGTCACATCCCTTATCTTTAGATCTAGCTCACAGGTGAACCCTCAGACATCTCCAGAGGTGACGAGGGGAAGTGACAGTAAAGAGTGGAGGAGTTGACAGTTCTGTGACTCTAAATCATGAATGAAGACAGAACGTTAGAAGTTAGGAGACACAACTGTGATATGTATAAGTATAGATTTATAGCTATTGCTCTGCAGGGATTTATAAAGAGATTTCTGCTATAGCTTTACTTTTGCTACTTTGATAGGATGTCAATTTAACACATCAATTCAGTACAATTTTATTCTAAGTTGAACGTTTTTTTTTATTTATTTGACATCTTATACGTGTGTGTGTGTGTGTGTGTGTGTGTAGACACACTTGCTGCTTTTACATGGACCCTTAATCGGATTGAATAAAAAAATAAAATAAAAAATAAAAGAATAAAATAAAATTCAATTAAATGACTAAATAATTGACTAAAACAAATAAATGCAAATGTAAAAATTAGGGCTGTAATATATATACACACACACATGCATGTATATTTAAGAAAAAATATATATATATATATAATATAAATTATATATTAATCTATAGAGTATAAACATGACAATATCTATTGTTATTTATATATATATATATATATATATATATACAGTGCACCCACATATATTATGTAAGCACAAACTTTTATTTTGGATGCGATTAATCTCGATGAATCGTTTGACAGCCCTAATTTTTACATTTGCATTTATTTGTTTTAGTCAATTATTTAGTCATTTAATTGAATTTTATTTTATTATTTTATTTAATGAATTACTCAGTAATTTTCAAATTTTTTTTATCAGTTGAGAGCCCAACACTTACAGTTCAAATAGTGAGGATAAATTATGTTTATCGTATTGATAACAATCAAATAGTATTGTTGCATTCTTTAAAACAATGCACTGATAGAGCCTTTTATATGCAACGAACAGAATTGTACAACCAGATTTATCCAGTTACCTTGGAAAAAATGTTGTGCTTGTCATCACTTTGTAAAGATAAAGCTTCAAGAAGCTGTTCAGATACAGTCAAAGTTACTGGAGTGCCGCAGCAATCACTACTACTTTCAACACTCAACAAAAGCAATGCAACTTTTTCTAGTTCACAACAGGTCTTTCTTAAGCTCGTGATGAGAGCAGCTTAAAAATAACTGCTTGTTTCATCACAATTGGGAAACAATCTGATGTAATGACTGGAACAATCGCAATCCCTGACAGAAGTAAACACAACACACTCAATTGAGTCTAAGAAACTGTTTTTCGCCTTTCTTCATGTGGCAGAAATCATGCGCCCAGGGTAGACTGCACCGAGGATGTTTTCTTAGACCTTTTAATGCTCTGATTACTTTATCATCATATTTTATTTGCGTTCAGAGACTGTGCGACTTATTTGTGTTTCGCAGGTACTGCAAATTGCCTTTGTTATCTCTGATGAATTGTGAAAGATGTCAAACCAGCTCACTATTCTTTCCGTAGTAACTTGGATTGCTCTCTGTTGTGACAGAATAGGGCTGAAAGAGAACGCTTTCTCTCCCAGCTTGAAGTTTCAAAGGGCCTTTGAATTATGTGTGACGGGGTTGAAGATAATGAAGGGTGTTGGAATGTGTCAGAGCAATGCTGCAGGATTTGTCAGGCTAGCTACCACACTGAAAAACGCTTCACATCGTCATTGTTTACTTTAGTAGATTAAAATGTGTGTGTGTCTTTTGGATGCATCCTTTGCTGGCATTATTCGAGCATGCCAATATGTTTTCCAGTGTGTTCTGTTTCCATGGAGTTTCTGTTTTGTTTTTTGTTGTTGTTGTTATTGTTTTTTAGATATTGTGCAAAATTTTTAGAAACTAGAAGCTGTTATGGCATTTAGTCACTTTACAGTAACCTTATTACAGAGGATTTATCACATTCTGAAATGTAATCATTATTCACTCACCTATCATTTACATTTCGAACCCTTATGATTAACACATTCTCATCCCAAGATGTCATCTAACTGACGCTTTTATACGTAAGCATCCGACGTTTTAGGGTACCCTTTAACGTCATTTAGATGACGATCCTAGGGCGTCATCCAACTGACGCTTTACCTTTAGCGTCAGTTAGATGACGCGGGTAGGTTTAGGTCTGGGGTAGGGTTAGGAGTAGATAGCGTCATCTAACTGACGTTAAAGGGTACCCGGCTAAAACGTTGGATGTTGACGTATGGTCAAAAGCGTAGTTATATGAGGTCTTGGGATGAGAACGGGCTGATATGATACAGTTCAACACCCAGATTTACTAATTCAAACACTATTTAATGAGTTGTATGAAAGATTCAAGGTATATAAAAAACATTTAAAACTTTTGTGTGATGACCGTATAGTGTGCCGTGGAAGCGATTACTCACCTCTAAGTCTCTCTCTCTCTTTCTCTCTCTCTCCCCCCCTTTCCATATAATTGGAGTCTGTGAACAGCTCTCTGCCATCCAAATAGATTAATTATGAAGCCTTGTGTGTGTGGAGTGTAAGTGTTGAACTGTGAGTGGGGAAGACACGAATCAAAGAAAATCAATTTAGGGGGTGATGCAGCCGCACCTCATCTCACTTCTCCCCTTAATTTCCCTCATGCTCTCTGAAAGGGCTCATCATAACTGAAGTGACATTCTTTCAAGTTCCATCTGGGGATAAGTAGGGTTGTGTGTGTGCATGTATGCCTGTAAGCAGATGTGTGCAGTTGTTATATTTAGATCTAAGACTTCTTAAAAGAATATTCCTGGTTCAAAATGAATTGGGACGTTTTTTTTGGAGGATTTAAAAGCAAAAATGCAATTATTTTCATTTACATTTACACCACTTGCATTCATTATTCTGTTTAAACTTGAGCTCTTCAAAAGTTTGGGGTCAGTAAGGGTCAGTATTAAATATTTTATATTGATTTATGTATTCAGCAAGGTCACATTAAAATAATCAAAAGTGACAGTAAAGGCTATAACATGTATGTTGGTTTTGGTTTTGTTTTCAGTGTGTTCTGTTTGCCTGCCTGTGTTCCCTAGTTAGTTTTCATTCCTATTTTACTTTGATTACTCCTTGTCAGTATTTAAGCCCTCGGTTCTTTCAGTTCCCTTATCCAGTATCAACAGTTTTTAATATGTGGTTGTTATTGTTTCCTCCTGCGATCTCCGGAGTTTTCTGTTTGGGTTTAATAAAGACTGTTTTTTACTCCTTTCATCGTACGCTTTATACAACAGCCATTCGTGACAATTGCATAATAATAGTAGTAACACTATTTATACTAATATATATATATATATATATATATATATATATATATATATAAACTTTGTTCTTTGTTCTACTTTCTATTATTCAAAGGCTCAAAAAGAAAAAGTGTCAGTTTCCACAAAAACATTAAGCAACACAATTATTTTTCCAATATTGTATAAAATATAAATAATATAAATGTGTTTTGAATGTCAAATCAGCATATTAGAATGATTTTTGATGAATAATATGACTGAAAACTGGATTAATGACTGCTGAAAAATGTATTTACCTTTATTGGAATAAATGTTTAAATACATTACAATAGAACAGTTATTTTAAATTGTATAATATCTCATAATAGTATTGTTTTTACTGTGTTTGTACTCTTTTTACTGTATTTGATCCAATAAATGCAATAAAAGAGACTTCTTTTCATAAACTTTAAAGAAATCTTACCAACCCCCTTTTTTTTTTTTTTTGAACAGTAGTGTAACTTTACACAGAAAAGGTTTGTAATTGTTTTTGGGTTTTTTTTCCACACTAATCTGTTAAATATGTGCACACTATTGATATTTAAAATGACCCAGCTTACTTCCATTGTGAATGCCTCATTAATCAAATTGCAATAACTTGCTTCGGCTCTAAAACAACTTTCCATTTCTGTCACTTAGCCCACACAGTCCTACACTGTTAAACAATACCCTTATAGCTCAATTCACACATTGCTTTAGCAAACTTGCATTCAATCTGGCTCCATTCTGATATGAAACACACACTCATTTCCACTTTATTCTCATTTAATATCCTGTTTAATTTCTAAATATGTCATATTGTGGAAGTTAAAAGGCTCTGTGACCATCAGTCGTATTGATTTTAGGCATATTCACAGTTTGTTCAAAGCATTTTATTACCACCATCCTTGTGTTGTCAAAGACATTCCTGGGATTAATGGATAAAATGGTTGAATTACTTAGTTTTATTCTGAACTAGTCAAAATAGGTTTAAAAAAAGCACATGTAGAGAATTTTTTTCTTTCTTTGTCAGAACGATTGAGCAAATAGTGTTTTTAGGCCTTTCAGTGAACCGTTCCTCCAGCGAATGAAAATGCTCGGAAATGTAATCAGCTCAGTTTATTTAGAATTCTGCGGTCTGTTCAAGATAAGCCCCATTTTTTAGTTACAGTCTTTGAAAAGCTCAATGATAAACATCAAAGTTCCTCTTGAGGCTGTTCTCCATCACTCAGGCGGCCTTTGTGTCTCTCCGAGTTGGACTGACTTTGGCTGAAAGAAGGAGGTGGAGAGAGATAGAGATGGAGGACAATAAAAGGAAAGGTCGGCGTGACTGTTAATGGGAAGGAGATGGGGAAATCTTGGCTGGGAAGGTAGAGGAATAGAGAGGTGTGATGAGCCATTTAAGCTCCTTAAACACTAAACTATTTCCAGTACCGTCATTTCAGTGAACTAAGCAACTCAACTTAAATGAGTGATGTCAGATGTAGTTACTTCCTCTGGCAGAAGTGCAGTTTGATTTGTTTTCCCTCTTGTTTTCTTTTTCATAACTTAGACTTGGCAGTGTGCTTCTTCCTGCAGGGTTTTTTCCCCACAGTGAAGGCTGAAGAGACGTATGGCTGTGAGGGAGGTGCTGTGTTAGTTTCCCTGGTGCATTATTGATGCTAGATGTACACTATAGGGAAGGGAGTGCTTTGCCTCACAGTCTTTCTCTCTTTTTTTGTAGTTTTTACTACACCTTGTGGCTTGTGGTGTGTGTTTTCTCTCTGCATCTGTCTCTCCAGCTCCTTTTTCTCACCATCTGTCTCTCTCTTAAAACACGATACTGGTCTCCTTGCTGAGCTATTATCAAAACTCACTTAAAGCGACAGAAAAACATCCTTTCAGGGAGGCAGTAATAATTTAATCAATGTAAACAGTGGCAAGGAAAAAAATGAGCATGCATGTCTAGGGGTCACCTCGGCGTTGAGCTACACTGCAATTCAGAATCAGAGTTGTCAAATTTAAAATACGTGCATTTATCCATTCTCCCGAAATACGTGAAAGTAAGTGGTCGGTGAATTGGGAAAGGAATAGAGTTTATAATAATAAGAATAACTTTGTGCATGTAACTATAGTTAAAAATAGAGTATTTTTTTTTTAAATATTTGTGTAATTAAATAACATAAAATGAACATATATGGTTTACATGGAATGGATCACTGAACAGTTGTGATATATGACAAGTGAGAACTAAAGACGTGTAATGTTCCACTATTTATAGTATATAGCATACAACTATTTATTTATTAAGATGACAAGCAATTCTATTCTATTTTATTCTATTCTATTCTATAATTTTGAGCCTATTGAAATGAAAAATGCTGGGTTGTTTTAAACCAATTTTGGCTCAAATATGGACAAACCCAGTCATTGGGTTAAAAATGTAATAGGAATGGGATTTGTCAACTTTGTGCATTTCCGACGCAGTTCAACAATGCCTGAGACGAATGCTATTTATGTCACTGCTCTGTTCCACTTTGTAAATCTAACCAACAACACCAGCCCTACTTAAGTTTTCATGGATTCCCGACTGAATTGAGTACAAGGAAGAAGTGGATTAAAACTTTAAAATAAAACAAGGTAGCACGTTTGTTTGCAGCCGGCACTTTAGTGAATCAGACTAATTTACCAGGGATGCTGTATAAATAAACTTATTGTAGTCCTTCATCAATTTGCCAGCGAGATCGGTGATTCAACGGAAGTGGCAGTGCACAAAGATCACAGAATCCGCAACTACTACGTATCAGCGTGATAATCCCCTATTTAAAATTGTAACTCAATGGCTGGGTTTGTCCATATTTGAGCCAAAATTGGGTTAAAAAAAACCCTAAAAACCCAGCATTTTTTAGAGTGTAATAAATGATATGGTACAACATATAGTTTATTTTATTTGATAGTTTTTATATCGATATATAGTTATATATAGTTGTATTTATTTAAGTAAAATTACAAAACAATATTTTATTTATTAATCTGCATTATATAATGTGGTCATGTGCCGGTACTTGTCATGGACTCGAACCTGTGTCTTTTGTGTGGGAAACTTCTATTTCTTCTGTAGCTCTATAGCAAAAGGCTTACAATGTGCAAAAACACTTAGGGACAACTTATGAACTCAAGCATTTTTAGGAGTGTGTGAAAGAAAGCAGGAACAAAACCAGATTACTCCAAAGAGGTTTTTCAGGTTTTGTGTTGTAAGTCACTTTGGATAAACGTGTCTTATAAATAATGACTTCTAAATTATGGGTTTCTTTACAGATGTCTCAGGGCAACTTTTTGCATAAAAATGAGAGACACCCCACTTTTCCCTCCAGCTGTTATCTGCGGTTATTCTTCCTTCGTTGTGTTTCGCGCCTAAAGGGCACAAACAGGAGTTCAGTGAACATACCTATTTGCAATTTAAGAGAAAAATGAAACAGAGGGTAAAACAAAGCCCACACTCCCCCGCTGGTTTGTGTAAAAAGCTTCTTAGGCAAGCTCATGGTCATTTAAAAGTCAAATCCAGCCATTGAAGAGCACAGCACTGAGGGACCTTTGAACAGACAGGGAAGTCAGTCTGAGAGATTCTGTTTATACTCCACCAGCACTAATGGAGCAAATCAAACACTCAGCGCTCCACGTCTGTTTGGTCTTGCCTGGAGTTTTTAGAGGAGCTGCTGGACTATGAATTGCTAGGGTGATGTAAAGTGCAGGGTGTAGATGGGACTTTCCACTTTCGGAAGCAAAATCCCTGTGACATTGAGTGTGATATGCATAGTTACCCTTTTTTAAGTGAAGAACTCCCAACGTTCTGTGAACAGCTCAGTGTGAAATTAATAATAATTCACCTCATAATATTAGGCACATTCATACTGTCTAATATACAGTAACAACCTTGAAATTTGACATCAGTTATTTCATAATTACTCATGTAAGGGCACAGCTAATAAATAAAGCATAAAGCAAAACTCTGATTGACATTTGGAGCTGATGGTTTTTGCATCTAGGTGTCCTTGTCAAAAACTTCATATGTGCTTTTGGGGTTTGATCTACAAATGGCTGAATTCTAAATAGATGACAGGAATTGAGGAATTCCTGCCCTTTGCTTTGTCTCTCATGTGTCATTTTTTTTGCGTGGATGTGAGGGATGTGTTAGATGTCGATGTGATTTTTCCCCTCAAAGCGAAGTCAATCTCTCATAAAACACACATCACCGCTATACGAAACGATGTGTATCTTTTGCTTCTGACACTTCATAGGATAGGGGGAAAATAGCCCGTCAGTTCTGTTCAGTTTGAGATATCATCCTCTCCCTTTCCTTCGTAGGAATGCCCTTCGTACACACCGGGCTCCATTGTTAAAAGCAGATTGTTATTATTAAGTCGTGAAACAAAAAGAGAGCCATTAGGGTGCAAATGAAGCATTGTGAAATCAAAAGTTTCCCCTCCTGAAGGCCGGCTGATTACATCTCACCAGGTGCAGGTGGAAGAGACGCATTTTCACCGCCACTCTTCTCAAATCCACTCATTTCCATTGCCGCCTGATGAAGGTTTGCACTCGTTAATTGGCTTGGGGAGGAGAGAGAGCATTCAAATGAACAATTATGGCAAAGGAGTTTATCTTTTTTTTTCTCCACACACTCTGTGGCATTTTCAAAGCGTCTACAATCATAATCCATTTAGTGGATACTTTTCCATTTTGTTAATGTTCTGGGGGTTCTGACTCCACAGTTTGAATGCTTTGCAATTGCGTATGGCTGAACCACAAAGCGTCACATGCCATATAGCACACAGTCCTCATCTCCTTGGGTGGTAGAGACAGAAAATTAGTTGCCAGGCTTTACACAGAGGAGGGTGGCTGCCTTTGAAATATGTTAAAAGGGACTAGTTATTTGAACAAGATATTATTGTAGTTCTAACCCAGTGTTTTTACAGATTTTTATTTTAATTATTTAATAAATGCCCTTTAAATGAAAAATGTTTGTGGTATATTTATTAATTTTAGTTTTATTAAACATTAGGTAAAATTAAAACATAAATATAAAGGTGCACAACACAATTCTGGTACCTTTATAAACATTTCTGTTTGAAACATAATTCTCAAGCGACTTAATCAAGTACATAATCAAGTAAGTCTGTTACATATGCTTTTAATTGTTATAAAAGAACATGAAGTAAATTATGAGTGCTCATAAGTTTGTTTGCGTGTTTCTTTTTAAATGATCAGCCATTTATTAAAACATTAAAACTTGTTCTATGTTCTATTGGTTTTCATACAGTGAAATGCACATATATTAGTGTTAAATATTTATTTTGAATTTCACATGATTGTACTGTATATTTGACATTTAATACGTCACTTTGTGTGTAAGTAATATTTGTAACAACATGGACATAAAGGAAATATAGTCAAATGAGAAACACTTTAAAATCTATGTTACACATTTATTCATATAATTTTAAAAACAAAAAGTGTCTAGTTGTCGACTATATCATTGAACCTAAAAATAAACTATTGTGTTTGTATCCTTTATCATGTGAAAACCACTCATTTTTAATAAAAAACATTACGTGTATAAGTAACACAACTCTATTTACTAAATAAACTCCACAAATCTTTGTTTCATTACTTTATTAATGACTTCAAAATGTAACCTGACAAAATCAAAAAAAAAAAATCCTTTACAATGTACATTTTCATCAGAAGTTTTGTTTTTGATGAGGTTAACACTGTTCTAAACTTACTGTATGCTTCATAATTAGCTCTGCTTTTATTGAATGCCTCCTCTAGGTTCTTTTATGAATGGGAGGTTAGCAGTCACCCAAAGAGGAGGTCAGCTGGAAGCAGAGGACGGGTCTAACCCATATCACACCACACAGGACACAGACAGAGACCTGCCCCATTTCACAACAGCTCCTCCTTACAGTGGCCTCGACCACCATCCACCTTTTAAGCCCTACCCGCCTTACGACCCCCGAGGCCAAAGCCACGAGCAGTATTTTCAGGACAGCGGAGGGGCAGCTCACCTTCCCACAGTGCCATCCTCTAGTTCCCATCTCCTCCAGGATCTGTCCACACCGCTGGTCCCACACGAGGACGCTCCTCCATTCTCTGATGTAGCAGCTCCCAGAACCACCACACTGGCTCCATCGGCCGCTGCCCTCACCCAGCCACACGTTCCCAACATCCAACCTTCAGCCGAAACTCAGAGGAGAAGCACAAAGGAACCACCGATATCCATGACTGTAGCGTCACTGACCACTACTGATGCACACACATCCACACCGCCTGCTTCCAAAAAGTTAGACACAGATGATGACACTCCGACCTTAAACAGCGAGCCTATCCCGGTGAAAAGAGACAAAGAAAAGTCCTCGACGATCAAGGTACATGGCACTCCAGGAAGTGTAAAAGCATCGTCAATGCCTTCGGCTTTGGATGATGAGACCACCACCTCCACCATCATCACTACAACGGTTATTACGACCATGCAGACGCCAGGTACCATTCACACGATCAGCGTGACTAAGATTTACATATATTTCTTACAGTTTTCTATTGCCTGAATCAGGGCTCTTCACAGTTTTACCAGCCCTGCTTGTGCCTAAAGATGTGGGTTTAAAGTTGCCACTGGATAAGTGATTTTGTTCCGCTCTATTTGACACCTTTCTTACTGTGACTTTGATAGAATTATACTGGGTCAGAAAAATAACATAAGCTATCACCCATAATGTTTACAATAATTGCTTTTTAAAGCTGCAGTCCATAGCTTTTTTTGGGGTTAAAAATTATCCCAAAGACATATTTGAGAAAATACATAACCAGCCAGTGTTCAAAACTATCTGCTTGCCTTAGCTTGATTCAAAGCGGCAGGTTTGTAATAATGGTTTTAATTCCAGTGGTACTGGTGGATTTCCACGGGAGATTCGAGCAGGTCTTTTCGTCATTACGTCAAGTACGAGAACAAAGTGTAATTTTCACCGTCTTGCATGATATGATAACTTATAAGGGATTGTTAGATTTAATCAGCGTGCTTTACTGCGATGTCAGAACCATGTTTTGTTGGTCATACTTCAAAAAAGAATAATCTGTGATTCCGAATGCCAGTATCCACACCGGCACGGTTGACTGACAGTCTCACAGTCTCCTCAAACATTGTGTTCACCCTCGCTGTGCCGTGTCGAGGGTGTTGAAGTACAACTCACGTAAAGTTGATAATTCCGCGAGTGACTGCAATTGCAGATTTCGAACAGAGATGGCGACAAAGAGGAAAAACGCCGGACTGCAGCTTTAATTGTGATTTCAATCTTGTTTTGTCCCTTTAAATTCGCAGAACAATCTGGAAACCATTTGATATTATGTATGAAAGTATTTTTGAAAGCAAGGGAATGTGTCGTTGAAAATTAATATTAATTTGTGTTTTGTATATATATTCAACTTTCAGCTTTTTTTTATTGCATGGGGCATTTGTTGATTTGTTATATGTATTCTATGAATAAAACTTGAATCTATCATTTTTTATTTAATTATTAGTATTTAATTTCAGTAATTACATTTCAGTGCCCCCTGACATCAGTAAGCTTTGTTTTATCTGTTTATAGGAATGCACAATATATAGATTCCATATTGATTATCGGTGCATATTAGAGATGTTTTTTTTTTTATAATTTATCGGTATCATCAAATATTGGATATTTAGTAGTGCATGATCATGATCATTTACATTCTTGTCATCATCTAATACTCTCTTAATGTTAATTATTAAGAGACAAACACAGTACATTATAATGTTGTGATACCTAAATTCACTTTTATCTATCTGCTTATAAATATAGGTCAAATTTTTTATATCCGTGCGTCCCAAAGTTATTTCTAAACTTTGATCTGATTGGGCTGTTGGACGTGATGCAGTTCAATTATACAAGGCTTCCTTGAGGCCACTAGCTAACTAGTTGTTCAGACAATCATCTGACAATTCAAATATGAAAATATGTAATTTTGCACATTCCTAATAACTAAGCCAAAAGTATGAATTTATATGGAGCGAGAACATATCTTGTGACCAGCAGCTCTTAACTCTAGAGGGAGATAAAAGAGCCGACAGAGCAGAAAGACCTCAAGGCTACCAGAACATATTCGCTCACCTGCCATTTCACTACAATTGTCTGTATTCTCCTACACAGCAGGGCAGGAAAACTGACCCTGTTGGTCCTGACAGAAAATGAGAAAACCTCGGAAGACAATTAAAAACGGGAGACAATGCAATGAAGTGAGGTGGAGAGAATGAAAAAAGGCTCACCTCTGTTGAAAGGCTCACACTTTCTCTGTCTCTCTCTGTCCTTCTACCTTTTCTAATGCAGCTCCATGCAGCACCAATTTCACATCGCCGGGAGGCTACATAGAGACGCCACAGCAAGCCAGGAGCTGGTACAATATGAATCTGGACTGCACATACACCGTGACAGTCTACATGGGCTTTGGTGTGGAAATTCAGGTATATTCATCACACTGTTCTTTTGTTATTGACCCAGTCTCTGGAAATGATCTAAATTACTGTGGTAATCCAGTTCTGCTCTTTTATTCTTGAAAGGTTGAGTGTGTAATTTCTGTGCCTCCAGCAATAAACAGAATTGCAAAAATAATGATTGTTTTTACACAGGTTTTGCGAACTATCTTTCTGTCAGGCATTGGTTGGACAAAAGCTCACCCTTCGCCCCAAACTCACCCCATTGGTTAATTCAGTTTCGCGGTCCAACTGGTTGGAAATGTTTTTTTAACTGATACGCTTTTCCGAAATCAAACTGCAAATTCCTTTCTTATAATTATCTCTGAATATGTGAAAAGGCACATTCATTAAAATGTATGAATATGTTACCTTCAGGAAAAATTACTACCTTCAGCATTATGGAGTTTTTAAAGGTCACATATAAATGCAGCCGCTGTTCGTACCTAAACTGACAGAAATGACTGATGGTTTGGGTTTGTTTTTTGACCTCACCTCAGTTATATGCCAACCTGGACAACATTTTATTTTAGATATACTGTTGAAATGAAGTCTATTTAGACATTTAAGAATGTTCTTAAAGGGATACTCCACTTTTTTTGGAAATAGGCTCATTTTACCACTCCCCCAGAGTTAAACAGTTGGGTTTTACCATATTCGAATGTATTCAGCTGATTTTTTTTTTATATTTAGAAGAATATCAGTAACCAGACAGTTTCTGGTCCCATTGACTTCCATTGTATATTTTGTTTACTACTATGGAAGTCAATGAGACCAGAAACTGTCTGGTTACTGATATTCTTTTAAATATCAGAAAATCGGCTGAATTGATTTGAAAATGGTAAAACCCAACTGTTTAACTCTGGGGGAGTGGTAAAATGAGCCTATTTCCAAAAAAAAAAAAGTGGAGTATCCCTTTAAAATATGCTGTATTATAAGTTATTTTGGTTGCACTTAATTTTACAGTGCGTGCACTTACCTAGGAAAGTACTGGTTAATATAAGTTAACTACATGAGTTAAGGTTAGGTTTATGGGTAGGTTCAGGGTTAGTATCTAGTTATTACCCAGTTATTGTAATAACTATAATAAGTAAATAGTAAGTACATGGGAACAGGACTGTAAAATAAAGTGCTACAATTATTTTGATCAAAATAATTGCATGTTTACTTCATGGGGAATGCCAGAATCCATTACGATAAGCTCAGTAATGAATTATTAATTTCTGTCATGACAACTCTGAGTGTTTTGCATGCTGAATATAACAAGTTGATATTTTTTGGTCTTGGCGCTGCTGCTGCTGCTGCTGTTGGTTATTGTTGCTGCAGAGTACATGAACTTGCTACTGCCAATACATACAGTACACGACACGCTTCAACTGCTACTGCAATGCGACCAAATATTTGAAGGTTGAGCAGCAAGCTCATTGGCTACTGATTTAGCAGGAACCAATCAGCTTTGCCCTATAGAGAATGGTGTGATTGTAAGCAGGTTGAGTTAAGGACCTCATGAATCTCGAGTTTCGTGACATAACTTTGCATTCATTTAGTAATTAATTAGTTTATTTTTGTTTTTTTTATTTGTTAAGATGGTAAATAGAGTCAGGAAATGTCAACTCTACAAAAAGTATAACTGTATTTTAATCAGTAGTGAAGAGTTATTTACAAAATAGTTTTGTCCTGTTAAAGGGATACTCCACTTTTTTGGGGGGAAATATGCTAATTTTACCACTCCCCCAGAGTTAAACAGTTGGGTTTTACAGTTTTTGAATGTATTCAACCGATTTTCTGATATTTAGAAGAATATCAATAAACAGACAGTTTCTGGTCTCATTGACTTCCAGTTTAGTGTGCCTAAATTGCTAAATATTAACAGTGCTATTTTCTTTTCTCGTATTATTTCATTTTATTTTCACTATATTACTTTGTGCTCATTTTTTCTCTTTCGTCACATAAAGTCTACAAGCCAAGTTTCGGTTGGGCTCCATTTTGGTTAGGATGCTTCCTGTGCAGACTGTATAGACGGCATGGAAGCTCACTAGGGTTTGGACCAATACCATGATGTGCGTTCTCACAAAAATCACCTTCATTCATATGATTAACTGCAGCCTCCTTCATAAAATATACAATAGCCATTACCTCTCTGACCTTCCAGATGGTTTGGCTAATATATCTTGAATAGTAAAGATTGCGCATACCAAATCACTGTCAACCGTCTTGCGCAACTGCTCTAAATCGGTAGGGAGAATAGGACGGTGAGAGGGAGGGGAGCCTTGTGTCTCATCTCATTCCTCCTCTCCTTGTACAGACTTGTTAACCCGGGACAGTATATAAATATCTCTCTCTTTTCCAGCGATGATTCAATGTGACTGATATATTCGGAAGCCACACAGTTCCTCCCCTAATTAATTGCTTATGGATTATCTGTCCACTCCTTTTGTTTGTTTACGGTATTCTTTAATGCCCTCCTGTTAAACTGTCTCTCAAGCAACTCTTAACTTAATTAAAGCAGCCCCATCCTTCTGCTGATATACAAAAATAATGTTTAATTCAGACAATGCGATGGGGCTGCTTTGCATTTGCCGTGGTCTCACGGCTTAATTTATTTGATCGGTCCTGCTTAAGCCTTCCTCTGATCCAGAAGACTCTCTGAATGCCGTACTATCCGGTTTTGAGACCTTGTGAAGATCTTGGACTTTGAAGGCGGCCATCAGGAAGGTTAAACTAGGTTTCCATCATACACTCAAGGAAGATAGAAAGAGATTTGCTTCTTTAGATTGCGCCCATCGTGCCATTTTCGTGCTGCGTGGCCGTGGCCTTCACCTGCTGGATTCCTTTGGGAATCAGGTATTAGGGGTGGCGGGTAGTTGCTGACCTTGCATGTTGAGGGCTGTGGTGGGCAGAGGGCTCATCACCCGTACAGACGTGACCTGCTGATCCAGGCCAAATGGCTAAACCCTCATCAGTCTGAGCTCAGTGGAGGGAGCTCAGGTCGTGGCTCACTCATCCTTTAATACCCACATACTGAACTTTAGACTCCATCTCCCCCGAGAGTGACATCCTGCTGAAATCTCCTACGGTGATGGAGATGAGTCATCTGAGGAAGTACGGCAGCTGTAAGGTGCTCGCTTTTATTGGAGTTCAGATATCAGCTGTGTAGTATCATCTTTTTTTGTTGAGGATACATTTCTTGATGGAAGTTGAGTTTGATCACATTTGACCCAATTATTCGCCACTGATTATTCCTGTTATTTGGTAAATAATATTTGATTATTTAAAATAATACATTTTGGCATTGTCAAAATACCAGTATCAGTGAAAATTCACAATTCTTGATAATTTCACAGCAGAAACTAATTTGCTTTTGAGAACTTAACTGATTTACAAAGTTAAATATTTATTTATTAACAATTTAAATTAACAATGGCACACAACAATGACATTTCGTCTTTAAATATTTTTCAATTAAATAAAAGTTTCCTCAGGTTTTTTTCAATGAATTACTCAAGTAAACAGGCAACATTCAATACAGAAAATTACAAGCAAAAAAATTAAATAATAAAAACTATAAAACAGACAAATGAGGTAAACAGTGCTTCGACTCGGCGCAGTAATATCATCAGTCCAGAGAAGGAGAGGATTTTTCAGGACTGATGATATTACTGCGCCGAGTTGAAGTGCTCCCAAGAACTTGCTGTGGTATTCCTCCATACATTATAGTTATCCACTTTACACGATTAGAAAAGTGCAACGTTTTATTTTGTGTCACCATTCTTGGTCGAGTTACACTACTCGTGTAACTGTATTTAAATGGGGAAAACGTGGAGGTGTTTGGTCGCTTCTCTGCTTGGATCCTAATGAATGAACTGGGTTAGTTAAGTGCTATCAAAGTGTCTCGTGCGCCAGAGCGATTGAGTCCACGCAATGAGACGAGACGTATGTATCAACTCGTCTTAGTTAAGCGAATAGCATAGTTTAATATGAGAAAAAAAAAAACGTGGAGTATCCCTTTAAGCTTCTTCCTCAGAGGGAACAGGTGAGACGATCACTATTATTGTATAAGAAAATACATTGTAAAAAGCTTTATTCGTTGCTTGACATTATAGCTAAATGCAACGTAATGAGAAAAAGCACTTTTCCCCTTTTTAAGTGTCTTAAATTTCAGGTCTTAATGTATTTGTGCCTGAATGTACAGTTTAATTAAATGGTCTTTGCACTGATGTTGCCCGTAAGCAAGACATATCTTATCTATTAGGGCTGAGCAGGAAAAAAATAGCTCGTCCTCATTCCAAATTCTGTTTTGGACAGAGAGTATTATGTTTAGTATAGCAGCCTAGTGCTTGGAGATCACTTTTGTCCACTCAGCCATGACAGTTGCCATGACTCTGGGTATTATCACTGCTTGTAAACAATTACCAAGCTAATAAGAGAGCAAGATGGCACTTTGGAAATTTAATGAGTCTGAATCTTGGGGTGCTGAGGAGTGCAGGCTAACAGTTCGAGCTTTGAGCTTTTTTTCAATGTGGAAGAAAGCTATTTCCTATGCAAGATTTTCGAATCATATTCCAGCTATAGGTAAATAACATATATTACAAAAAAAAATGTCAGCATACCAAATTGTCTTTCCACAGCTAAACAGGAAGCCTTGCACATTTAAGTTAAAAAATGAAGTGCCCACTCTATTCGTAAAACAAAATCTCCCAGGTTTCTGCAAACACGCCGGCCATCTGCTATTGGTCGAGCAAACATTTAGCCTATTACTTTTACATTTATTCATTTATCAGAGGTTTTTATCCAAAGCGACTTCCAAATGAGAACAAAAGAAGCAGTGAAACTAACAATAGGACAACAATATGCAAGTGCTATGACCCTTCCCAGTTTAATCTAAAAAAGTGCAACTGTATGTACATTTATGTCTTATTGCTTGAGAAACATCTCACTGTGTTTTCTTTTTCCTGTTGCTTATATAGCCATTTAAAGTGTTGATTGCCCAGCTATTTTCATCTCTTTTTCTCTGGAATTGTGACCTTGCTATCATCCCACCTACATAATGGAAAAATAAGCCAGTTTTAAGTGAATATTCACCTCCAGTGGCGGCACTTGGGCAGGGCCTTTCTGGGGCTATAGCTCCATCAGAAATTTACATTGCACCGTGCACAGTCCCCACAAGGATTTCAAAATGATTTTTCAGTTTTTTAACTCTCAATGCCATTTTAATAAAAAAATCTTAAAATGTGTACATGCATAATGTGCCTATATGTATGAGAGTCAATTAAGCTGAACTCAGGTATGTATTTCATTAGCAATTATTGATGCATTAGCAGCATTAGCAAGTCGTCAGGTTTCAATAAACCATTATTGATTCAAGGATTTGATATGGTAATAATGGGGGGTATTCTATCTAAAAAGTACTAGATGCCTGAAACGGCAACTAACCCCCAACAAAAAAAAAATCCTGCAGGCTAAAGTGCAGAATTTGAACGAGTCCCTGCTAACTACTTCAGAAACATTAGTTTTTATGTTAAGTTTAAATGACATTGTAAAGGATATAAACAGGATAAATACATTTGAAACATTTCTAACTATCTTCTGTGACCTGTATGGTATGACATATGACCAAAATTAAATGATGACAGGATTTTAATTTGTGGTTGAACTTCGTCTTTAATAAAGAATGTGTTTAACCCGGAGAGAAATTACTGTTGTGTGTTTGACATATTTCAGTCAGCTACAGATTTTCTGTCGGTTGTAACATCGAAGTTGTGATTTGAATATCAACCATGTGGCCATTTCATGAGGAATGAAGCAGCTGACATTCAGATGGATGGAGTTATCTGCTTCACAGTGCGTTGATTTCAGCTTTTGTATTATTCATTCTCGGCTCTTCGGCCAAACGCTTGGCTTATTATGGTTAGCATCTCCGTGCTGCCTGAGCGATTTAGTCTTTTTAACTGTGCTGTCTTCCCTTCATGCTGACTCATCAGTGCAGTGATAACGCATCCCGAGTCTGGATAGTTCTTGCCTAAATGGACCCACAGATATCCCCTTACATGCGCAGAAACCATCAATGCAATCCATGGGTTGATATGGCGCTATGGATTGGATGCTTAAAAAGCACCGTGTGCAGTTAAAGGGTCAAAACTCGAGTAGTTATCCACTGGAGTGAGGGGGATCCATTAGTCGTCTCCAGCATGGGTGGCACATGGATATTGACCGAGGGTCGATACTCTCAACTGCTCTGGATTAAGTGGGTCCACTGTAAAGTTCAATAAATATAGTTTGGTCTCTCCAGCCTGTCTGAGCTGATAGCTTAGATTGATTTGGATGGATTTGTCAATCTGGACAGTTAAACATCCAGAAGTCTGTTGGCAGGGTCCCTTCAAAATGTCAGTTTAACAAAGTGCTTTGCTTAAGTAGATTTTTGGACTTTGAAGTTCTCAAGTGTTTATTTCTTTTGATTAGGTGTGAAATGGTGGTCATAATTGGGTTAATGAAAAGAGCGTCCAGAATAAAGAAAAGGAAATCGGTTAAAAATATATGTGCAATGTTCTTAGAAAAGTGCTCTCGGTATTCATGTTGGAATCATATGGGTTTGAACCTCTACATTTAAGAAGTTTAAATCTAATGAAACTATAAATGACCATATGATATTTTAGATTGTAAAAGATCATTGCCATGCATCTTTTGTCTAAATTACTCAATGCTTCTGAGTCTTTTTTATTATGATACCAGAACTTTATCACCCAGCGCTGTTTCTTTTAGCTTAAAATACTCTTTTCCAACAAACCTAAGGTGTTTTTGGGATCTGGATGGATTTTGGATATTGCAGTGAAATTTTGCTCATTATTAGATTGAGAATGTACTTTGGAGTGAATTTCAAAGTGTTTCTCAATTTGGTCCTCATCCTCCAGATGTAAGATGCAAATCCCTAAATATTGTTGAGTGGAGTTATTGCAGCGATCTCAGATCAAAGCTTGTACATCTGAGGTTTTGAGCCAATTCACCTCACACATCAGTGTTTGAAGTATCATTCTCCTCAATAGCATGGATCAATAACCTCGGACAGCACAATTTCATCTGCCCTCCTCCACAGCTCACTTATAACTAGAGGGCTAATGGTCAAGCTTTATTAATAGCCTGTCACTTGTTTTCATGAGCCCTGTCCTCTATACTGACACAGTCTGTAGCGCTGCCTGTACCGGATGCTGCTCTTGTTCACAACTAAAGTTTGATGTTATTTTATAAGAGTGGATGTGTAGAAATGAGATCCCATTGTTTTTCGGAGGATTTCCTCTCTTCCCATTTCAAATAATCTTATCCGTTGCAGAGGGATACTTCAATGTGGCTTAATCTTTTGTAGATTTAAGAAATAAAAGTAAGGGTCTTAACCAGCCAGGAGAGATTTGTGCTAAACTCATTTAAATTTGAATAGTGTGATTTAGCTGGAATAAGGTTATAACAAGGCCACTCTCCTAATTTTCTCCATTCCCCTCAAAGCCGCCAGGAGCCTTTTGCTGTTTCATGAAGGGGAACACAATGAATGAATGTACAATAATATAGTTGAAAGGGTTTTATGACTGCTATCATTCACAAAACGTATCCTAATGTAAATGCAAATTATCTTCTAATAACACAAAAATCTAACGGTCTCTAAACCAAAATTTCAGTACTTAATTCTAGCACTAGTGATTCACAAATTAAATTTTTGATACAACAGCAGAACATACTGTGCTGACACAGTTTTATTTAAATAAGTTTAAGTTAAATATGAACAGTTAAATATCAAATTAAATTATCTAAATTAACATTGATTCATGTTTTTATTTATTCCATTTTATTCCAATTTATAACAAGCACTGAGAAAAAGGACAATTAAAAACAAAATAATTAATGTGTCTAAATGTGTCTAGTATACAGCAAACCATCAGAAATAATCATTTAAAAATTACATACAAAGTTAAATTATTGTTTTACAAAAACATTAAACCATAGGGTCGCATAACACAACTTAAGATCATTATTTGCAACTGGAATTGTTGAAAATATTGGTTGCATGTTGCTTGTGTTTTTAATAGGTCACTCACTGGTGCACTCAATGGCAATATTTGGAATTGGATACCACTGATACTGTGTATACTGAAAATGTCAATTCTATTTATTTCTATCAAAGAAATTTAAGGCAAAATTTTGAAAAGAAACCGTACAGCACTTTAAAACATCAACCTGTGCCCTTGACGCACTTCCCACATCTTTTTTCAAAAGTGTGTTAAACAGCTTTGAAGCAGATCTTCTAGAAGTGGAAAATGTCTCACTTCTCTCTGCGAGTTTTCCAAACTCCCTGAAAACTGCAGTTGTCAAGCCCCTCCTGAAAAAGAGCAATCTTGATAAGACCATCTTAAGCAACTACAGACCGATCTCAAATCTTCCTTTCATAGGCAAGATCATTGAAAAAGTTGTCTCAATCAGCTGAACAAATTCTTAAGCTCAAATGGATACTTTGACAATTTTCAATCTGGTTTCCGATCGCATCACAGCACAGAGACAGCTTAAACGCTTTAACACTGATAGAGGCAAATTATCAGTACTGGTACTACTCGACCTCAGTACTGGATTTGACACTGTCGATCACAACATACTTCTTGACGGGCTGGAAAACTGGGTGAGGTTTTTTGGGATAGTCCTAAGGACATACTTTGAAGGGAGAGGTTAGTATGTAAGTATAGGAGACCATAAGTCTGAGTGGACATCCATGACATGCGCCAATTCTTGGGCCACTCCTGTTCAAACTGTATGTGCTCCCAATGAGCCAAATAATTAGAAAGAACCAAATCGCTATGCAGACGACACACATCGCTACTCAGCCCTATCGCCTCACGACTACAGCCCCATTGACTCCATGTGCCAATATATTGATGAAGTAAACAGTTGGATGTGACCAAACTTTCTTCAGTTAAGCAAAAACAAAACTGAAGTCATTGCGTTTGGAAACAAATATGAAGTTCTCAAGGTGAATGTATACCTTCACTCTAGGGGTCTAACAACTAAAAAATCAAGTCAGGAATCTTGGTGTGTCTCTTGTCAGATCTTTGTTTAAGTAGTCATGTCAAAGCAATAACTAAATCACCATACTATCATCTGAAGAATATTGCAAAAATTAGATGCTTTGTTCCAATCAAGACAAAGAGAAATTTGTGCATGCTTTTATCACCAGCCATCCTAAAAAAGACCATAAGACATTTGCAGCTCATACAGAACGCTGCTGCCAGGATTCTGAGCAGGACCAGAAAATATGAACATATCACTCCAGTCCTCAGGTCTTTACACTGGCTCCCAGTTACATTTAGGATTGATTGTAAAGTATTATTACTAGTAGGGGTGTGCAAAGCAGCCGGTATTTGTATCTGTATTTGTATTTGTTCAGGGGGGAAAAGTATTTGTATTTGTATTTGTATTCGAGTAAAATTCAAAATAGGCATAAAAATCTTTAATTTACTTTATAGTGTATGGATTCTTTAATTATACCCATTATAATAATTATGGATATGCAATATTGGTTGATGTTTTTCTATAAATCCAGCAATGAACATGTAACAAGAAAAGTCATTGAAAAGAAAATAACAGTCAGCCATTACCTCATGAACCATGGTTAAACCAACAACTAAAGAAATAAAATTGTTAACATTATGAACCCCAACACCACGGTGGAGGACGCTGAACAGACGGAATAAGTTAGGGATAGCGAGGAGGTTGATTATGAGCCCGACGCGAAGCCTGAAGGGTTTGCATTCGCTAACAACCGCCTCGCTTCTACATTACCCCACTTATTACATGGCTACCAAATAAATCAATAATTTGACTCTTGACAATATGGATATAAAAAGGAGTTTATTGATTTAAAAAACGATTGTATCGCTTCCGCTAAAAAATAAAAATAGTTCTGTTCTGTCTCTACGTTTAGAATCCATGGCAACGCTCTGTTTTTCATGGCAACGGTGTGTTCTACTTATTAGCAGCGGCCTGTTATGATAACAGACCGCATTCTACATTAGAATTCAACCAAGTCATATAAGAAACAAATAATTACCTTTACCGAGCTAACAGAGCTACGTAAACAGAGCGAACAGGAGAGCACCCGTCTGCAGACGTCAATAATGGAATATACTCCCGATCAAACTCCGCTTCCCAAAAGTTATAAACTGCCTCCGGCACCTAGTTAAGGTACAAACATCTATTCAACAAAAATAGTGATGCAGTTAAGTGTTTTTTCGCTCAGCCGAGCCCTCTCTGTTGCTGTGTGGAGCAGCCTGTGTCAGTTCTTCCTGAACGTCACTCACTCAACTCGCGCACTGCGGTCTCGTGAGAAACGCAGCTTTTTGATATAAAGTATTTCTTCTTCCCGAATACAAATATTTTTTTAAGTATTTGTTCGGAATAAGTATTCGTAAAAAACACATTATTTGTGCCTTTCCGAATACCGTATTCGGATTCGGCTCCACCCCTAATTACTAGTATATAAATCATTCAATGGCCTAGGAACTCAATACATTGCAGATTTGCCCACTGAAGATCAGATCACTCAGATCATTAGGATCTCATCAGTTAGAAATACCAAGGGTTCACTCTAAGCACGGAGAGTCTGCTTTTAGCAACTATGCAGCTCCAGCTGGATTCAGCTTTTCTCCTTGTTTCAATGCTATGAAGCAATCATAGCGCAACAGTAAAAAATGGCAAAGTAGCACACTTGATTACAATCAATCCATTTAATCCGATTGCGTTTTTACCCAAATAAACTCTAATGATGAATGTGAGGCATGCCATTCTATCTGATAAGGTAATGTGCATGTAACTGCATAGATCACATGCCATCCATGAGACACCCTTGAGTGTTTATACCAATGTCATCTCCCATTGCCCTTGATGAATGCAGGGCGTCTATTGTACAATAAGCTTCATGCATTAGAATGCAGGGGCACCTGAGTGCGGGAACTCAGTTAATTTATCAGCGTCCATCGGAATTAATTACAGATCCGGAGTGTGAAAGTCAGCCGTGCCTAATCACATGGGCGCAACGTCCCACAAGCGTCATTTATTTCAAGGCGCACTGCCCGTGGCTTATTTGAAAGCGGTGTTAGTGCACTGCCATGCAGTTCTCCTTTTGACTAATTGTGTTGGTCCTGACGACGTGCTTTTCTGTCCTACCTGTTCTCTCTGACTGATTGGTTCTGTCTTTTTCGTCACAGATATCTGAGTAGAATGTCGCGCTTCTTTGTGTCTTGCTTGAGATCAGCAAACAGTGTGCCTTATCTGCACTTTAGGTGGAAACTTTGTGTTCAGTACACGTAGTTGGAGTTGGTGTGCTTTGTAAGCCCAAATACGTTGCTTTATCGAATATAACGATATTTCATTTAGGACCACTATCATCAAAGATGATTGACAAATAGCATACAGTTTGGATTGGCTATTTAGAACTTCCTGCTCATCCATGTATGCAATCTAACATGGATAAGAGCAAACTCCAATTAAGGCAAAATGAACAGAACCAACATAAATGTGTTTGTAGATATATTTAATGTTCAATAATTTAATGTACAACATAGGGATGTAACGATACACTCATGTCACGATTCGATACAAATCACGATATTGACGTCATGATACGATACATCACAATATTTTAAGCCAAAATAAAGACAGATTTGTATTATTATTACTTTGTTTTTATTATTATTATTAAAATAATATTGTTATTATTTTATTATCATGACCCACAAATATCCCCTCTTTGAATTAGTATACATTCAACATTATATATATAGTAGTACAGTATAATGTAGTGATGACATTTTATGGATCTTTTAAGTTTTAGAGAAATGACTTGTCTCTAAAAATATCTTCATTTGTGTTTGGAAGTTAAATGAAAATCTTAGGTTTTAAACGACATGAGGGTGGGATTTAAAGATAGTACGCTATACTGTTCATGCAAGGCTTCTTCTGGGTGATTTTCCCTTTTTATTTTAATGTTCTCCACTTCTTTTTGCATTTTTTCATTCTCTAGTCTAGACCTGCACTGTTGTTTCCATGGTATCCAGCGTGTGTACTGATGTGTTTTTTGTTAATAGATGGGAACAGATAGTGACAGACTGGCCGATGATGATTTCTCATAACAAACGGTCACTCTTGTCTTAGTCTTACGGTCCGTTATCAATCCAGAAACATGTCACACACCCCCAGTCCTTATTTTCTTCTCTCAGTTTACAGTGTATTTTAATTCCTCCTTCATCCACTCAAAATATTGTTTTCAATCTGTATCCTCCGACCGGGGCCTCAAATAGAAAGTGCATGCAAACAGCACCATTTTAGCTGCAGCCATCTTGTTGGGTTCATTTTATTGTCACCTTCATTCAGCGAACGCCTCCATGTGGAGAATGAAAAGGGCCATGGAATGAAAGTCAGGCAATACTGAGCAGCACTGCCTTCCAGCAAATTCTTCCCAACGCCTATTAAAACCTCTCTGGCTTGGTAGATTGCGTACATGAGTTTAAAATTGGAAATGCATTAAATTGAATGGGGGGGCCTTGAAACTAGGAACGGCACTGGAGAATTGGTTTAAAATGGTGCTATCTGCTTGCTTGGGCCCCTTAAAGAATTTAATTGGTACTCACCTGTCGATAAATGCAAAAAGGCTGCATAACGAGAATTTTTTGATTAAAATTTTAAAGTGAAGTGTGGAGTTAGATGTTTCTTTCGAAGGCTTGCATATTGGGATATTGACCATAAGGAAGAATCCAGCATGTTCATACACTTTCACTGTCAATACAGCCAACTGATTTAATGCCCGGCTCTCCCACACACTTTTCATCAAGAACTGGCAATGCCTTGTTCTAAAGGGAGAACAAACTGACTGGGCTTCTTCATTTAAGTGCATGGCCAAGAACAGAATGACTATTTAGGTAGTTAACTTAAAGGGATAGTTGACTGGAAAAGTGCCGTGAAGCTCCAAAATGGTACAAAAACAAAAACATGGTAAAATATATTAAAAGACAAAAATATATTGTAAACACAAGTGTGAAAGTCGTAAAAAAGTGTAAACTCTGGCTGCCGTTGGCTGCGGCACTTCTTCTTCCTCAGCTGAAGTAGGGCAGAGAGAGTGAAGTAATCCGCTGAATTCATAGCTCGCTCAGGCTGAAAGGCTTGTTCGACGGCGAAGGCTCAGAGTAAACAGTCAGAGACGTGTAGTTTGTCACTGAAGTAGTAAAATCTGCTAAAATGGCGAATTCGGGGACTAATATAGGCTGAGGCCTCGCCCCATTGACGTGTAATGACGTAGAGTGTTCTCATTGGTCGCACATCAGAGGCACCCGCGCCATGGGGTATATGCACGCAAAAGTTCTGCATTTGATGCAGGGATGCTCTACAGTTCAGAGTCTTCAAAATTTACTGTCCTCCCGTCTTTGAAATGAAACTTTCATACGTTTAGATGTAATTTTATATATAGTTATGTTTATTTAATATAATTTTAAAAAGAAGCATAAACACAACGAGGGGTGTCTGTTTTATCTGTTTTTGTGACTACCGTTTCTTTAGTATAACCATGGAGTATAAAATTCAATATATATTCTCGGTATTGCATTGGACTCTACGATCGGCGGAAGTTATCGAGCATCCTTAGACCTTCACCGGAAATACCGCCGTGCATAGAGCCCATTGGATGTGCAGTTTACAAATGCGTTTTACATACAGGTTCAGTAAATCGAGGAAAATGAGTTTTCCCGCTGCATATACACGCAATACGAAGTGAGCGTTCGAAAGGGAACCTTATTTTTTGCACTGTCCATCACAAAAAACTTCATAAAACTTGGAATACATTGCATGAATCATATGAATTACATTTAAGATCATTTTTATGGTGCTTTTGTCTTAAAATAATAAGATTGAAAGCTTCAGTCACAAACTTTAGCATAGCAAAATTCCAGTAAATTACTCCTTTTGTGTTCCAAGGAAGAAGGAACTTCATGACAGTGAGTAAATAATGATAGTGATCATTTAGTTTTGGCGAGCTGTCCATTTAAGCATCATTTTGTTTTCCATCTCTCTCACTCTTTAACGTTCACCACGTTCGATTACTCTGTGTCCTCTGTCACACTTTTATTGTACTTCGATTACACCTCTATTGCTTTAGTAAGGCTTTGCAATTGTCCTCGAAAGGGCTGAGAGGAACTCAATTATCAAATTCTGATAATGCAGTCATAACACCACACAGGAGACGCGAAAGTACAGTCATGAACAATGCTCAACATTTATCTTGTCAAATACACATGTGAGATGGTGAGAAAAACTCAGAATGGCACCGCCATGGCTTTAAGCCTTCCACCTTACCTGTCTGAGCCCGAAGGCTTTTACGTGCACGTCGTTCTCCTGAACATCCGGCTGCGTCAACCCCCCCGCTCTTTCTGAAGGTCGCCGGCCACCAAGGGCGAGTTCTCCCGTGTGTAATCCTTTCTGACAACGCTTCAGTGCCATTTTCACTCATAGAGAACGCTGCTGTCGACCCCACTTTGCTTTACCCTAAAATCATATACGACAACCGTTAAAGAGAGCTCTCGCTCTTTTATTCTGGAGTTTTAAATGCACTTTTGATCATGATTCATGATTTATATTACAATATTTAAAATATCTTTAGCTCATTTGATTGTTTGATGAAAACATGTGACATGACACTCATTTATTATCTAATTATTCAGAAATATATTAAATGCAGTTTGACTTAAAAATATTTTTTAATTAAAGTTCATTTTGATATATTTTGTGGGTCAAAAACTTTGAGTTAAGCCTTATTTAAAAATATATATTCTTCAAAAGAAGACCTTAAATTTGGCATAATCATATTATTATTATTTCTTAGGAAAAAATAATCAGACATAATCAGCACGTTTCAGATAGACTAGCTCTGCATTAGTGGCTCTTTCCGCAGATTACATTGACTAACTAAGTAACTAACAATAGGTAACTATATTTATAAGTCATGAATCATTATTTCGATCAACAGTGCTGATTCATTCAGGAGCGAAACAAGTGACTTATGAATGAGTCATTGAATCATTCACTCAGCTGATTAGCTGATTCAGTCAGGAAGTACTGTTTGTTGTTGAATTACGCTGGTGGAAAAAAAGTTAAGCCAGAGACGTTCGATTTTTTTTTTTTTTAACCTTTTTTTAACCAGGTAAAATCAGCTGAGAAGAACTTTAGTTATTTGATTTAAAGATTGTGCACTCGTTTGAGTGCTTAACGTGCAATATGGCCTGAGACATTGTAAAATGGCCGCCGAATGAACTGACTTTACTTAACCGTGACTTTGACTGAACTGTTGTATAAAAACAATGTCACTCTCAAATGTCAGAGTGGTTTTGAGGCTCACAAAACTTTAACTTTTTTTAATGTTTAAGTTGTGAACACTCATTAAACATTATTAGCTCTTACTGTTAATAATATAGCTGAAATATAGCATTATCTTTTCAGAAAACGTGTTCACTCTATATCTAAAATAAAAGATATGACCTTGGCGAAAGTTGTCATTTCTATAACAGATATGTGCTGTTGTGCCTAAATGAGAATTGATAGTTTACAAAGTCTCATGAAAGTACATAAATCTCGCGTCCAGTTTTGAAGGGTTCACTGCAGCTTCCAATTCCAGTCGTCACGCTCACCACTGACCCACTTGTCTGCTCTTTGATGATAGATTTATAGGGATGAGTTGGCAGGGGACATTGGACGTCTGTCATATCAGCTCAGTGACTGACTCAGATCTGGTTTCATTAAATTGCTGTAATCTCTGCAGCCCATGAAGCAGCTGTGAATTCTGGCTCTGCTCCATACCAGCTCTAACTTGTGCCACTGGGCCACGGCACTGACTCCTCCTGAAGTCCCGACTGCAGGACCAAATGCAGGGTTGTAAGAGGGAACACAAGAGAGATAGCCTGTATGGTAAACAGAATATATATATAGTGGGGGGAAGAGCCAAAAATCAAAGCAATAATGAAAGAGAAATAGGGACATTGGTTCAGGAATTTTATTATTTATAATTTAATCTTAAACTTGACCAAAAGTATAGTCCATTAATTTCCATAAATGTCACTATTTCGGGTTGATTTGCGGTTTATTTCAGACATATCATAGATAAATAAGAAATGCTTCCTCCTTCAGACACCACTGGAGTTATTTTAGAATAATAACTTTGCACACTCTGGTAGTTTGTATTTTGTGATATTTGTTTTGTTTTAGTTTGTATTTTCTCTCCTCCGAGAATGCGAAAGTGTATGTATATATAATACTAATGCATTGGCAATGTGAAGCTTTGTTACCATGTCAATAAAGCTACTTCAATCTAGAGAAAGAGAAAGGGTGAGAGGTAGGAAGACAGCGTGAGAGAGAGAGTAATATGAATAGCCAGATGAGGGAGTCCATTACTCATCATCAGGCCTGCAGCCTCTCTTGCAGGTCTATTTTGTAGCATTCTATTGTTGTGAGGGATTTGAAGTTTGTTCAGGGCGGCTGAGGCAGGGTTTTTAGATGTGGAGAGTGCAGTGCTATACTTTAGAAGCTTTTCAGGTGTGAGTGTGTTTGTGTCCATGCCTGTATGTGTGTGTATGTGAGTTTTTTTGTGGTGATTCGGCCTCGGCAGGTCAGCTATCAGCTCTCTGCAGCCCTCTCAGCTCCCTTTGATTTATTCTGTTGTGAGGGCTCTCCCCTCGCTCTGCCCCCGGAGTCCCAGAGGTCACCTTTTGAAAGATTTCAGCCTCAATTTTCTGCACCCTTTAAAATGCACATCTAGGCATGTTCACTCAGCCACAGAGGGTGAATTGCTCAGTGAGAGGAAATTTAGACAAGAAGAAGCAAGTACAAAAGCGGGAAAGAGAAATGGGACATCGGTTCATTATTCAATCCATTTTACAAAACGAAACTCTTAGGCTTTTGATTAATGGAAACCAATGGAAAAGGATACAATGAAGACTGATGAGCTCTACATGTTTGTATAAATCTGAATATTTCACTGAATACTGAAGAGCAAGTATCATGTTAGGGACTGTTAGAGACTGAATTCTGACTTAATGATGTATTTTATGTATTTTAAAGGTACGTGACAGGCAAAATGAGTAGTTAGTTTGGTAAAACAAGCAGATTGAAACCATATAATAAGAAACAAGGCTTTAAAAAAATCCATTTGAAAAATAATACAATGTAAAATGAAGGTAAAAGGTTTAGGATTCTGCACTGTCACAAATACAAGTTCGTGTTTTTTTTTCAATATCTCACTCTAATGACTATGCTGATAATATAATTTGTAATGCAAAAAGTTGACTGATAAAAGAGAGTGTGATATAGACTGTGTTTGTATACTGCACACTACTGGACAAAACTTTCGGGTCCGTACGATGTTTGAATAAATCTGAATACATTTTTATTACAGCCAGCTTTCAAATGTTTATATTTCAGCCTCAAATTTGAGTAGAAATATAATCCTACATCTTATGTGTTCTTGTTCGATTATGTGTAATTGATTATAAAACAAACTTTATTTTTACTTTTTCTGCTAAATGTTAACTTTGGTTTTGGTAGAAAAACACACTTTTTTTCAGGATTCTTTGATGAATAGAAAGAGGAGCATTTATTTGAAAATTAAATTGCTGAGTAAACATATTTCTTATTGACCCTAAATTTTGTTTAGTACATACAGTTACATACACAGATATGTACAGATAACGTTTTGTTAAATACAAGGTTTTGGTCTGTGCTGTGAACATGGATAGTTAAGCGAGAGTTTTATTAATTATGTTTGATGGGTGGTGGTGAATTTGCACAGCTTTCCAAATGTTTTTTTTTCTTTGTTCAACAATATTGATTGCAGTCTAGTGAAGTTTAGTGGAAATTGTCAAGCCTGATTGGTACCTTGTTTGGTAGGATCAATGTGAAATTTGTTTAGAGATTAGATTTTGTTTTCTAAAGAGATAACAACAGTTCAACCAGGTATTGTTCATTGCGTACCACTTTTTTTCATTGATGTGTCTATTGGTCCTTGCTATTATCATCACAAAATCACATTAATCAACATTTAGTCAAAACTTAATCAAATAAATATTTAATCGAGGGAAAAAATAAAATAACTTCATCCAGTGTGAAAGTAACATCAGTGACTGGCCACTTGAAAAAATTGAATTTACAGATTTTTTCATCACATTTGGCAAGAAGAACAGATGACAGTTCTAGCTTGTGTCATTATTATTAATATTCCCTTTTCGCTCAACCAGACAGACCTAATGGAGAAACAGAATCAATATTTCAGTGAAATGTCAGCTTTGACTTGTCTTTGTGAGACGCTCTAACTATTTATCTTGCAGATTGCATAAACAAAAGAGTGACTGATGTGTGTTAGATGTTCAATATGGATTAGATAGTTAGCGTCTAGATATATATTAGAAAGCTTCTTAATGGAAACAAGAAAAATCTTTAATTGATATGTTGGGAATAATGTAAGCAGCACATTTCAATGGATTTTCTTTGTGACTTGAAAATGACAGTCAAAATGTGCTTTATTTTTGACAGAAATGCCACAATATTCAGACTGTTTTGTTTCATTCCCTTATTTCATGGCGAATGACGGGCAGCACAGGCGTGAGCAAAAGGAAAAAGATGCTGACAATGAAATGCTGTCCTTGTGTTTATATCAGCTTAAACCAAATCACACTGTGGTTGTTTTGAATAAATGAAGCACCTGGAGCAAAACGATAAGAGGATGATTAATCTTCAGGGAAACTTTAGAGAAAAAAAATAATATTTTTAAATGAAAGGAAAAATTGCTGCGTGGAGTACTTTTCTTGCTGAGTAATGTCTCCGGAGACAACTTCAACAGCGGAATGGGAAAGATCCTCAATACTGAGCACAACTCTGCTCATAGTGTATCCAAGTGAACTCTGCCTTCATCTTTCTGTTTCTAAAATCATTTTTCAACTTCCATAACAGACCACCCACCTTTTACACACCCTTTATTTATACTCCATCCTCCCCAACCCACCCCACCCCATAACCCTGCCCTTGTTTTCATGTTGTCAAGATTTGCCTTCCTCTGCAATTTCCCTGCCGTTATTCAGCCGCGTCGCATAAAACCAATTTCTGGTGCGGCGTGCGGGGGGATTGTAGTGATAATGAAAAAGAGACTGGCTGAGGTGAATGTTAAAACGTGATAAGCGCAGACATGGAGAGTGTGTGAATGCCCTGATGGTGGGAAGGCCAGCGCCATTCCTCCCCAAAGACTTTTTGTTCCTCCCACATGTTGAGAACAACAGCAGGGTAATTGGATGCTGATAAAAGTGTGTGGAAAAAGTGTATGTTGCACATATTACAAGCATGAAGAGACACGAACTGGCAGTGCTGGATGGTC
This sequence comes from Pimephales promelas, assembly GCF_016745375.1. The sequence goes on from NW_024121166.1 coordinate 6,918,221, forward strand.
AATACAATAGAAGCCTATTATGGCCCGTATGTAGTTTGTTTTCTTTTGCAACTATAATACATTGCAAAGAAACACATTCGACGATCAAGTTGTATTGCACATTTGCATTTGAATTTGAGGCAACATGGGTTATATTGCAGAGGTAGTGCTTAGTGGTTGCACTTTCATTGCTGTTTGTTTATATATATATATATATATATACACAAAACAAAATGAATATACTGTATATGTATATATATATATTCATTTATTTATTTATTTTACTTGTAACCTGATTTTTTTATATACTAATTTCTAGTCGGAAATCATAATAATTACAGTTATCTTATTCAATTCTGACTGCAGTAGTTTTTAATATTTAAATGAATAGTTTACCAAAAGTAAAATTTCTCACATTTATGTTGTTCCAAACCAATGACTGTCTGTCTTCTGTAAAACAAAAAACAAGATATTTTGAAGATTGTTTATAACCAAAGAGATTTAGTGGACATTGATTTCCATTGTTAATGAAAAAAAAAGGTTATGTTCCAAAAGTGTTATGCTTTTATGATCCACTGATAAAAGAAAAATGCACGGTTAACATATTATCAATTGATAGATTATTTCATTTATAACATATTGTCCTTATAAATAACTTAGTAGAAACATCTGAGAAGAGTGAGATTTACTAGTAAAGTTAGATCCCCTCACAATGTCACACTAATTGGTTAAAAGGTCCTTTATCGAAATGAAACAATCATCCAAGAGTGAGATTTACAAAGTCTCGTTTGCTCTCTTTTTAATCCGGTTTCTGTCTAGAAGAAATAATTGAGACATTAAAACAGTGTTTCTGGTAGCAAGACCATTTTGAGCGAGTCTCGTAATGTGCAGTCAAAGAAGCAACAACAAACATAATTCTACGTTTTTCTGATGCAAGACTTTTATTTTGACTTTTTATTTTAGTGCTGTTAATTCACTCCCCTGCCTGTACATTTTCGTGTCAGTATTGAGAATTGATCCTGTAAACTTTGGGTTACAAATCTAACTCTATTACCATCAGGCGATGAAAGCCTCAAAAGATTATTGAAAGCTGTTGACACTTCTTTAAAATTAAGATGCAGTTTAAGTAAAGAGTGTCTAAGAAAAACTTTCTGTTCTGATTCAGTATTTGCGGTCAGCTGATGTTGAGATGTTGTCAGGCTATTTGTCAGTGTCATTATTCTAACGTTATTTTCGTAACTCTCACCTCAGAAAGAGAACTTTCCTGTCCTGTCAGCCATTATCCACCTTATTTTTCAGGTAAGCGAGGGCACAGCCATTTGTAATCTGATTGTGTCTAACTCCCGGTGTCATTTTCTTCCAGTTATTTTTAGCTGTACAAAACAGCTCGTTATGCTGCTTGATATTGCAAACTGATATTTCTTACCGAGTTACCGTTCTATTTTAATGTATTGTCTTAATTCTAAACACACTGGTTTGTAGCGCAAACAGTTTTACAGTTTACTGCACTTTTTCTTCTCATTATTTCCTTATAGCTGCTAATGAATCAGAAGGTTTGCACATTCACAGAAAACACCTTACTTTTGCTTTGAAAAATAAGATAGATTAGCAGTGTTGTGTATTTACCATAGTAGCTGTTGTTTGCCACTATTTCACTTTGTGCTATTTTGTATATTTTTAAATGAATAGCCTTTCTTTAAAGTTTTTATTCATCATTAGTCATATTCTTACAATTGATGTGAATAAGGGATGGCACATGATATTTTTGTGGAATAAATTTGCTTGGTTTTTGTTAAATTTTTTATTAGCTAATTATATATAGGTCAAATTCCTAAAAAAAATTGGGTCGCGGCTTAATGACCATGGGAATGTGTGTCCCATGGCCAAACCAGAACCACTGCATTAAAGAGATGTCATTTGTGACAATTGTTTCCTGCAGGTAATGAGAGAATTTCTGTGAACTTGGATTCTTTGCTCGGTCTGTCCTTATACATATACACACGAATATCAGTATTCACGGGGCCTATTCATAGTGGATTATTCAGGTGCTCAAACAGAATGGAAAATAATGAGTGTCGTCTTTGTACGGCGTGACAAAAGTTTCAGCCTGTCAGTGAGCGTTAATCTCAGGATCCTCTTTATCTCCTCACCGGCTTCAGGTCTGCTTCAATTCGGCGCTTCAGCGAGGAAGGTCACGCAAATGACACGTGGAGGACATGTCTGATCATTTGTGGCATAATGGTACGCATGCCGGACGAGGCTCGTCTTGGGTAATGTACGAGGGGAGAGGTGAGTGAGATAAGGGCCGTCAGAGCCGGAGTCCACCTGCGGATTTTCGCACGGCTGTCAGATGGATTGCCTTGGTTTGGCCCCTCCAGATGGCACAGATGGGTCTTTTCATCTCTCCTCTTCCATACTCCAGGCACTCCTTAATATAGCAACAATACCCTGATCTCTCCCGTTGACCCTGTGTCTCTACTGCCCGTTTCGACTCATCCGCACCTGTAGCCCAGATCTGTACATCATTTCCTGTTTGCTCTTAATTACAGGCTCTAATTAGCAGCCCAAATACAAGTATATTCTCTTCCCAACGTGATTCTCAGCTCCAGAGGAATGGACCCTGCTAATTAGAGGAAATTTCCATCCTTCCTGTTATCCCAGAGAAATTGAACCATGGGAATAGAGGAGAAGAACGCAGCAGAGACAGAAAGAAAGAGCAGCACCACTGAGGGCTTTTGGGCTTTTTCTATTCTTATACAGCGACTCAAGGGACTATTCGACTTTTACAATACTCGGATTTGCATAAGAGAGACGCTCCCTGAGAATTCGCTGAATACACAAACGCATCAATCAAATCCAAACAATCTACATCAAATCAACTCAAGCTCTGCTGTTATAAAGTCTGATGGATACATAATAGTACTAACTTGCCTGGCAATGGGAGAGAGAGAGAGACGGAGCGCAGTTGGTGACCACTCTATATTAGATCAGTATTGTCATCTGCTGTCCTTCATGTTGGGAGAGCTTCAGGCGTGTGTGACCCACATAAGCAGTGATGTGCATAGAAGTGAATGCCATACACTGCACTGCAAAGAGACTTTCAGAGGAGAAACTCCTCACTGTGGCATTTGCTGTAACTTGGCATCTGTAAAGTGGCATGCTTTGTAGTTACACGCCTGGATGTGAAAAGTTGCAGTAAGTTTACCATAGTTGGGTTTTATTTTGCTTTGAAACGCTTGAGCAGTTGGCAAGTTTTAGAGTTTCAGTTGTTGGGGTTATTCTACAAAGTGGGGGGTACTATTTGTGTTCTTAATGACTAACAATGATGAATAGCTATTTGCAACTTCAAAGTTAGACATTTTAGAACAAAAATTAGACCAAAAATTCGGGTTAGAAAAGGGGTACCCCAGGTATAATATCCTGGTTTTTAAAATCCGGGATATGAGCATATTCGGGTTTTTTGCCAGTGTTTACATGGCCGTTTGCGACCGGGTTATTGCTAATATCCTGGTTTTGAATGGGTTATTGGCTGCATGTAAACGTAGTCAGTGTGAAAAGATGCGGTGTTAGAATGTTGAAGCTAGACGCTTAGCAACAGACAACCAATCGCATACTCGTATTTGTGTGCTTTGCAGTCACGGAAACACATTGTATATAAACAGTAAACTCAGCGTTTCAGAGGATAAATGTCAAATACTGACAGAAAACGCAACAATTTGAGTAAAGAAGAGACTGTTTCATTCTAATCTTTATATTCTGAAATGTGCATTCAGTATAAACTCGATAGTACAGAGGCAATGCAAGGATACACAATGCTTGAGCTTTTATGTAAAAGGTTGCATGCCTGGTTCATCACATCAATGACACTGCAAATATGCAAATAAGAACATTAACCCATGGTTTAGGATTGTACAATGTGAAAGGGCTAAATTACGAGTGGTGTGAAACGAGAATCAAGATTACCCAGGATTGCGTTTACTTTCAAGTGTGAAAATCCCTATAATGTATTATCAAAAGACTTGAAGAAGGGGCGATACAGTTATTTGTCTAAAAGAATTAAACTGGAAAAGGTACAGGTTTCATAGAATGACCCTTTACCTAGTATCTGTTAATCAGACATTTACTCTGAACCAGAGAGAGGTTATGTGTGTCAGATACAGAAAGAGAGGTCGTGTTTGAGAAAAAAACAAAACAAAGCCAGTCCTTTCATTAGCTTTAAGGCAATGGAGATGATTAAAGAATCTCTGCTGGACACATGGCTCCTGAAAGAGCTGAGCACATGGACATTCCACATTTCTTCCCTCATTCTGTCCCTTAATCTTATCTCTCATATGTTTCTCTCTTTTCATGTTTATGTTTGTTTATGGGCTTTTGGCCAGTGGTTATGAATCAGGATGGCACAGATCATATTCAAACCAACAACTTTGACTCTGTTCATTTCTTTGCTTTGTTTCTCTCACTCAGATCTCATAAGGTGATTCATATCACCTGCAAATAACGCTTGTTTATTTATGCGGTGTCACCTCAATTATTCTGAATTTTTTATTGCTGTAAACAGGAAATCAGATTCAGCACAGCACAGGAAGGCAGGAGAGCAGGAGCTTTTTTTCCAAACTTAGACATAGCTGGAGGGGGTTTTCTGCTAATTCTCTGTTAATGTGACACAGCATGTATCTCCAGATTAATTAACCATCCGCCTGCCCTCAGAGTGCTGATACAGTGACTGTATCAGTGTGTCTCACTTAGGCCATGCACACTCACTGAAGCGAAATACAGTTGTCACTCCTGTTCTAAATCCTGAATCCCACTCTACACACAGATTTCACTTGTTTATTAGAGTGAAAATGCCCGGATATACCAAAAATTCAGGTAATGACAACTGTATTTATGTTAATCCACATGGTGTTATGAAGTGGGAGGATAGACGAACCCAAAAGCAGACTGATTGCTCAACACAAAATTTATTCAAGACAAAAAGGGGAAAACAAAGCCCACGAGGGGGCAAAACAAGACTGGGTAACAAACACTAGACTTAAACTGAGGTCAAGACAGGAACAATACTAAGACACGAACAGACTCTGGATTAACAGTTAACTCAAGGGATTACTCACTGCAAACTTCACAAAACAACAAACAGATCTCACGGCAGGTTTCACAGCAGGTTTCAAACAATGTTTCACAATGAACCGACCCAGGACAGCAAACACAAAGGGATTATAAAGGGAACACTAATGACAAAGACAGGTGAAACTGACTAGACAATAATCACAAGACTAGGATAACAAGGGGGCGGGGTAAGTTAACGAGACAACACAAGCACATGGCCCAAACAGGCCATGCGCTTGCACACAAAACATGATTCTGTCATGATCCTGCCTCACGAGTCACGACTAGAGAAAAATCAAAGACAAGAAGGCAGAATCATGACAGAACCCCCACCTTAAGGAGCGGCTTCCAGACGCTCCTCAAGGGGACATTAAACACGGGACATGACAGACTGTGACAAAGACACAAACCAACAGTACATGGCAAAAACTAACAAAGGCATACAAAAATACACAACGACAGGGTTGGGGTGAAACATCAAAAACAACATACAAGGCAGAGGAGGTGGAGGAAACACAGAGTCTTTGAGCGACTGTCCAGGGTGGGTGGGCGGGACAGGGGTCCTGGGACCACGGGGAGTGGACTTAGGATGAGAGGACCGAGCGGGCTTGGGAGGAGTGGTGTGGGACAAGGGAAAAACAGTCCGGGGTTGAGCCATGACAGGGGAAACAAACGGAAGTCCAGGGACCGTGGGGACAGGGACAAATGGGGAAACAGTCCGGGGTTGAGCGCAGACAGGGCTGATCGGGGACACACACGAGGTCTTGGGAACAGTGGAAGTCACAACAGGGATAGCAACTGGGGGTACAGCGAACGATGGACACGAAGCTGGACTCATGACGGGGGGTGTGGTAGGAGATCGCAGAGGGAAAACTGGGACAGAGCTCACCGAAGGTGACTCTGATCCGACGATCAACCTCTCCGACTTGGGAGTGGTGTTCTCCGCTGCAGGTTCAGGGATAGCGCCTACAGACATAGGTTCAGGGACAGCACTTACAGACACAGGTTCAGGGACAGCGCTTACAGCAGCGGGTTCAGGGACAGCGCTTACAGACACAGTGGGCTCGGGACAAGACAGGACAGGCACTTCGAGGATCTTGATCAGACTGGACAAATAGTCAGACAGGGTCTTGGCAGCCAGAGAGATGGGCATCTCCTGACGAGCAGAAACCGACTGCAGAATCTCTCCTGCGGCTAGATCGGCCGCAACTCTCTCCGCAGTGGGCTCTGGGACGGCGCCTGCTGGAGCGGGCTCTGGGACGGCGCCTGCGCCTGCTGGAGCGGGCTCTGGGACGGCGCCTGCGCCTGCTGGAGCGGGCTCTGGGACGGCACCTGCTGGAGCGGGCTCTGGGACGGCGCCTGCTGGAGCGGGCTCTGGGACGGCGCCTGCGCCTGCTGGAGCGGGCTCTGGGACGGCGCCTGCTGGAGCGGGCTCTGGGAGAGACGGAGACAGAGGACAAGAGACTCCCTTCTTCCTCCTCTTCTTCCTGGGTCGTGGAGCAGAGGACATAGCCAGGTTTGTGACCGGTTGGGGAAGCACGGCAGGAAGCGTGGTCTCGGTTGAAGAGGACTCCGAAGTAGACTCCCACGACAGCCGTCTCTCTCGCTTGCCACGGAGACTTGCGGGTGCAGCTGAAGCGTCGGGAGCCGAAGTGGAGTGAGCCTGGTTCCCCTGCGTAACCACGGCTAAAATGTGACCCTCCGGGATCACTGGCAGCCTGGCAGGTGGTGACAAGGTGGTAGAAGCTGGCGGATCCTCCTGGGAGAAATGATCCCAGAGTCGGGCCCAATTCTTCAGGATCCACTCACCCTCGGGTGGGACAGGACCGTTGATTCTCTCTCCGTCTGTGGGAGCTGACAACCACCACCGTTCCGGCTGTGGCCGGAACTGGGAGAACGAACTGTCTGCTGGGTTCTTTGGTGGTCGGTTCATTCTGTTATGAAGTGGGAGGATAGACGAACCCAAAAGCAGACTGATTGCTCAACACAAAATTTATTCAAGACAAAAAGGGGAAAACAAAGCCCACGAGGGGGCAAAACAAGACTGGGTAACAAACACTAGACTTAAACTGAGGTCAAGACAGGAACAATACTAAGACACGAACAGACTCTGGATTAACAGTTAACTCAAGGGATTACTCACTGCAAACTTCACAAAACAACAAACAGATCTCACGGCAGGTTTCACAGCAGGTTTCAAACAATGTTTCACAATGAACCGACCCAGGACAGCAAACACAAAGGGATTATAAAGGGAACACTAATGACAAAGACAGGTGAAACTGACTAGACAATAATCACAAGACTAGGATAACAAGGGGACGGGGTAAGTTAACGAGACAACACAAGCACATGGCCCAAACAGGCCATGCGCTTGCACACAAAACATGATTCTGTCATGATCCTGCCTCACGAGTCACGACTAGAGAAAAATCAAAGACAAGAAGGCAGAATCATGACACATGGTGTGTAGTCCCACACTGAGCGACTGTTTTTAACGCAGCGACACTCTTTTGAGCCCTGACAGCTTGTGAGGTGTCCTGCTAAAAAATGACAAGAATGTACAAGATATGAAAGGTATGAGCCTTGATTCAGTAACAAATTTTGATACCTATTTCTTAGCACTGTAGTTCTTCCCACCAACATTTTTGTCTAAAAAGGCATAATTTATTCCACAAATCATTGTATGTTAAATTAGTGTTTTATTATTGCAAAAGAGAGTACTGACATACCTTAAAGCTACACCGTGTATCTCTTTTAGTTTATTCTTAGCTAAAAACACGTAGTTCTTTCTAAATAAAAATATACGTGCTCATTAATGTATATTTACTTCGTTCAAGTAATAAAGTATTCTCGTGAGTGTATAATGTGCCATCGAAATACATACGGGTAAGGGATTCTAGTGTCGGTCGCCATGTTGCCCCTCCATCTTGAAAGTACATTAGCCAAAGAGGGACACACCCGTTAATTCAAGCTTCACCTTTCGCATTTACGTTTGAGTTAACACTCATGGACATGGTCGAACTGGAAGCCATGTTAATCTTGGACTACATTGGCCACCGTAGGAGTTAAAACGAAATCGGAATTGAGAGGAACAGAAACCTTTTCCTGGTCATATACCTTTTCACCGCTAGATGGGGGTAAAAATCACACAGTGTAGCTTTAATATTTATATTTTAATATCCATACAAATTTAAATTTGGGCGTACTGTCCCTTTAAGATCTTTTTTGTATTTGGGACAAAACCAAAATGGTCTTCCTGTTTCCCCTGTTCATTCTATGGCATATGGGGCCTCTGGGCAGGCCGGGAGTGCTGGGATAATTGACTCTAATTTCTCTTTATTTTGAACCTGTCTGTTGTGCTCTGTGTAAAAAACAGCAAACATTTTAATCAACACTGACCTCGAATGATACAGCGGCTGCACATTTACACGCCAACGTCTGCATCTGACTGACAGTCATGTTTATGCGAGGGATTACATGCGTGGGGTAGACGGTCGGGCCCGGTGCCAACGCAAATTGGATTATGGCGAGCAATATTCTGGAAACATTTTATTATCCAAGGGCTTTTAGTGTAATGTGATTACTTTGTAATGCACTTTTGTTTTATAGACTGCTTCAGCACATTGCAGCTCCAGCTTTATTAAGCGTGAATTTATTCTGTTGTACACATCATCAGGTTGTCACCTGTTACCTTCACAGCACTCAGGGGCCTTTAAGCGTGTTTTCAGCTGTGCTTATTTAAATTCAGTCTTCATCGTTCACTGTGGCCGAATTTAAATTGCTGGGTACGGTTGTGCTTTTTTGAGACTTTCCTGATGGTAAACCTCAGACAGTGGCATTAATTTGTGCTGAGAGTTTGACGTGTCTTCTTGTCGTAAAGAGTTTGCGGTGTCTAGATTGAGGACCATGTGTGCAAGACCTCATTAACCTGTCGTCACGTCTGTGTCTAGGCAGGGTCGCTCGTCGGGTCACATTCATTTGCCTGCATCTGATTAAAGACCCTTTCATTACCTGAGAGGAGCACAAGGGCACATCCCAGCTGATCCCAGATCAGCCATAATGGCACAGTTTCACGACGGCACGGTAGTTGAATAGTTCTGATTTTTTCATTCAGCATGATTGTAATTATTCCTCAGACTCACACTTTTTTACTCTCTTCCGTGTCACGACTTCCACCCACGCTGCCATATTGGATACTGGCTCATGCAGTTGTTGCATGTATTGTCTAAAGTGGAAGATGGGCAGAACTTGAAGTAATGGGCGGCTGTGGTTTTCTATTAGTGACAGGTGAGGATATGCATGCTGGCTTCAGCAGACAGGAGATTGCCCGTGGTGCAATTACCATGCAGCTTGGCAGACAGACAAGCCAACACCATTATGAGTGCAGTCAGTGTGGCAGAATGTGTCACCCCACTGCCATTTCTGCATAGCTGAAAACACGTCAATCTGAATCTGTTCCTTTGCTTTTGTGTATTGTCCAAACGTTTCCACCGTGAAACATTCCTATCCCTATTAAATCATTTAACAAACACAGTTTTGCTTCTGTTTGGATCAGTCATGTTTGAAACTGCGGGGGAGTCACGGTGTAGTATATCACTTTTATATCCTAGGATTTTTTTTTTTTTTTTGTAAAGGGGTACTTCACTTCTGACAAAATTGACTTTTGCCTATGCAGTAAAAAGGCAAAACATTTTTTTAATCGGTGCTACCTGACTGAAACAGAGAAAAAAGGCTGTTGTCTTTTTGCCAAATAGTAAACAATACCCATAATGCACTGGGCATGTTGCTATCCAAGGCCATGTTTGCAGTCAACATCTCAAACTGGATGACTATGAACACAGTGTTTTTATGCCATTCTTTCTGTTCATGTGGTGGACTTTTGCTGACAAATAAAAGAGAGAGTAACAATATATATACTACTGACATTGTGAAAATAGAAAATGGGTTGAAAATCGAGATAGTCCTCACTGCAGAACATGAAATCCACGGGGAGGAGTCGGATCCAGATCCAACTCCTCCCACCTTACATATACCTAAACTTACCCAGCTCCACCCCCTGATCCCTAAATCCCCCACTAAACCTACCCAGCTCCACCCCTGATCCCTAAATCCCCCCCTAAACCTACCCAGCTCCACCCCTGATCCCTAAACCCACCCTAAACCTACCCAGCTCCACCCCTGATCCCTAAATCCCCCCTAAACCTACCCAGCTCCACCCCTGATCCCTAAACCCACCCTAAACCTACCCAGCTCCACCCCCTGATCCCTAAACCCTCCCCTAAACCTACCCAGCTCCACCCCTGATCCCTAAATCCACCCCTAAACCTACCCAGCTCCACCCCCTGATCCTAAACCCTCCCCTAAACCTACCCAGCTCCACCCCCTGATCCTTAAATCCACCCCTAAACCTACCCAGCTCCACCCCTTGATCCCTAAATCCCCCTCTAAACCTACCCAGCTCCACCCACTGATCCCTAAACCCACGCCTAAACCTACCCAGCTCCACCCCCTGATCCCTAAATCCACCCCTAAACCTACCCAGCTCCACCCCCTGATCCATAAACCCACCCCTAAACCTACCCAGCTCCACCCCTTGATCCCTAAATCCCCCTCTAAACCTACCCAGCTCCACCCACTGATCCCTAAACCCACCCCTAAACCTACCTAGATCCACCCCCTGATCCCTAAACCCACCCCTAAACCTACCCAACTCTACCCCTCAGATCTAGATCCAACCCCACCCCCTGGATCTCGGGTACTGCAATGAGTTGCTACTGTGAAAATCGTAAAAAGTTACACTTTAATTTTTTAAATATAATTCTATAAAGGTTTTAATTATAATTTTAACTAAAGTTTTTTTTTTCTAAACAGTTCCATTTCCATTTTATTTCATTTTTAGCTTTATTATTAACAGTAACAACTCTGGATGTTAGCTATGGAATAGGCATAGCAAAACTAAGGAGTCCGCCTTTTTATTCCAAAAAAGGATAGAAAGGTAATTTCCGTCACCGTCATTTCCATCCCAGAATAATCTTAAACACAATACATTAGATGAGATGAGGTGTAAATGAGACACCCGTTCTGCATGTATGTCCACTGTCGGAAGAGTTGGGAAAGAGTTTTCTATAAATCCAGAGTAATCATAGCAGGGGGAAAAAAAGTATTACTACAAGAATTAATTTGATTTAACTGGTTCTTTAACCATGTTTCTGCTCTCTTTCTTCTCTCTTCTCATAACCTTAAGGTGATGAACGTGAGCCTGGCTGAGGGTGACGTGGTGAGATTCGAAGACCTGGGCGGCAGGGAACCTTCAATGTTGGCCAACGAGTCCATCTTGCTTAAAGGTCTAGTGGTACGCAGCTGGAGCAACCAAATATCCATCCACTTCCGTAGCCAGCAGCCGCAGTCCAGCTCCTTGCTGCTGCGTTACCAAGGTGAGATGTCCTACGTCAACCTCTAAACATCTGCTTCATCTACTTCCTGCTAATTGCACTTGTGCCAATGTCTCTGGCTGGCATGGATCCAGCTCTGTAGACAAACCTGTTTATGAGTGTACACTTACTGATTAGATTGGCACGAACGATTAGGACTCTGGGAGTAGGGAGCTCTCAATCATTGCTTTCTATTAGGAGAGACTCTCTGTGCACTGAAGGGGAAACACTCCTTGTTATCTCATGTCAACATAATATGCTCATGTTAGCCTGAAAATGACAGCTGCTGTCAATAGGCTGCATAATTACATTGGAGAATGACTTGGATAATTCTCTGCTAATAGTCTTTTAACAGAGTCATCAAGGGGAGATCGGCACAACAGAAAAGGTTACGGAGCGCTGATGCGCCCTGGCCCAGCGCTGCGCCAACATCTCGTTCGTAATTCGGGATGATAAGATGACAAATGACTGTTACAGGAAAATTCTTTTGTTTCTGTGAGCTAATGAACTGTGGCGGGTTTGCAGTGGCGTAATTTCATTTTTTTGCACATCCTTAAAATGCCTTTTGAATAAGAAAGTCGTTCACACTCCACCCCCTCTTTCTCTCTGTCTTTATGAGTGTGTGGGGGGAGTAATCAGTGGTGTTCAGCTTTTATAGAAAAGAAGCTACATTCCCCCTGTTAGACTCATAGCAATCATCCTCAGGAGTCAGACAGCACATATTTCTTTACAAAACTTCCGGTTTGCTGCTATGCTGGATGGATGTGCACATGCAAGAGCAGCTCATTTTGACATTGGGGTTACACTTGCCTTGGCATTGATGTAATGGCAAACAAGGAAGGACAAGAACCAAGCATGGATTGAGATGTAGCGTAAATACATACTGCAACATGACTGTAGTGTTGAGTTGAGTGTGGACAAAAAATATTTTGAATATTTATTCAACCTGTTGTCGTTCCGAACCTAAATGGCTTTCTTTCTTCTGTAGAACATAAAAGGAGAAGTTTAGCAGAATGTTCAACCTGCTCTTTATCAGATAATGTAGATCAGGTGTTGTCAAGCTGTACAATTGGAAAATGCAAAATGCACAGTTTAATCTTGGCTTTTCATATAATATTAGTTTTAGTTTTTCATCTAATATTTGTTATTTTTAGGGCTGTGCAAAAATTAATTGCGATTAATCGCATCCAAAATAAAAGTCTGTGTTTACATAATATATTTGTGTGTGCTGTATATAATTATTTTGTATATATAAATACACACACATGCATGTATATATTTAAGAAAATGTGTTATTCATATATAAAAATATTTATATTTATATAATATAGATTATGTATTTATATATATATATACAGAATTTAAGTGCAAATAATTCTTAAATATATACATGCATGCATAGGTATTTATATATACAAAATAATTATATACAGCACACACAAATATATTATGTAAACACAGACTTTTATTTTGGATGTGATTAATCGCAATGAATTTTTGCACAGCCCTAGTTATTTTATATTAACTTTATTTAAGTTAACAATAACAACACTGCAGGTTAAGTTGCAGTGCAAAATATATGCATATTCAAATGACATGACATTAATAAATGTAAATAAATAATACAAATATTATCACATTACGTTGTATTGATTATATAATTATTTTATTTTAACTAAAATTTTTGAAGTGTATTCTTCACACAAATCTATGATTTCTAGGATTTGTCTTTGGGGTTATTGAAAAGTCCAGCATGAACATTCTGTAAAATAAGTTTTATTTTTAAAAATAATAATGAAAAAAGTCATTACATTTTGCGTTGACGCTTTTATTCAGTCTACAAATAGTAGTGGACTAACACTTTTAAAATAAATAGTCTTAAGGAAAAACAACTGATGCCCTGTAATAGGCGGTCTCATTTTCTTTTCAAAAACACGGTGCATCTCAATAATTTGAGAATAAAATGTCCCTTTCAATGTTACAGCCAAACCTAAGACCAACTGAGGTTACAGAGAAAATGATCCTCATTGAGCTACAGGATAAAATAAAGAAGATCCTCTTGATTTTTGTAATGAGTGAGGTTAGATGCAGTTTCAGTTTGCATTTTTGAACTTGCTATAATTTTTCCTGGCTTCCTTTTACTTCACAAACTCAGCAGACAGTTGAATGGAATAACATTTCTGGATGTTCTTTTTTTCTAATATCAGTTTTTAACATGGTCATGTCAGACATGTCTCCAAAGAAAATTGGCTGCGTTTCAACATGGATGAGCATTCTTTGATCGCCTCAGCTCTTTTCCACGGCTTTGTGGTGTGAGCATTAGAGTATAAACACATCAAAATCTTTTTACGTTGAACTTTGGTCTCTTGTCATGTGTCTATAGCAAGTAGTTTTCTGCTATACCATCCACGCAGATCTAACACCCCTGTCCTGTCCCGACGTTCGGCAGGCCGCACAGTTTGACGAATGACAGATTCTCAAAATGGCAACCTCTATCAAAGACACGCACATTAAAGATTTAGACCTCTAAATAATTCAGATCACAATAAAAGGACCCTCGCTGCACCCCTTTGCGTCTGGATAAAGGTTAAACACAAACAAGGCAGGGCTGATGGAGTGAAGTTTTGAAATGGAGGCTGTGGGGTCTGAATGGCCTTTCTGCAGGTAATCGCCCCCTTTGCCGGACCGCCTCTCGCCCCACCACTTAAAATGTCAGAAGCTTGTGATGTTGTCACTCTCATACGGCACTGCAGAGGTGCAGAGTGTTTTGGGAAAACTATTTTGTGAATTCTTTAGATGAGGTATTATGAGCTGAGGATTGGAGTCCTGCCCCAGTATGAGCTCAGTTGTGTAGTTGAGCCGTGATAAAGTCGGCTGATCTGGGCTGAGCCTAGCAGTGCATGGCGGGTTGCTGTGTGCAGTGATGGCTGAGGAAGCCGCTGTAATATCCTCCACCCTGCCGCTCGCTCCTCCCAGAGGAGATTAACCCTGCAGGGCGAGGGATCACCAGCTGAGATACACGCTCTCACCCACTGACACACATCCTCAGCCAAAGCAGGGCTCCACTTCTCACTTTTTTCGTCGGCTGCTTTCTTTGCACTTTCATTAGAGCAAAAGTCACATATATTGGTACATTGCCACACTTTAAATCAACACGATGCCGATATTTCATGCTTTGGAAATCTTGATTATCGTCAACACCGGTATATTGCAACACCTCTAGTTCACATCTAGTTGAAATTAAAGAGGCATTCTTCAGCCAGCCGGTTGTAAATGGCAATGTCACAGCAGCATTCGGTTAACATCTTTCAGAAACCCATTAGGAGCTCTGTACTCTTAAGAGGATCAAAGTTTACTATTTTCTGCTTGACCGTAAAGTCTAAATCAAGGCATTTTATGATGCAATCTTGTAAGTCATCCTTTGACCTTATTTAACAAGGTCTTCATGGAGGCACTGTCATGCACTGACACCTCAGATTTCTGTGATAGATGAGAATGTGTTAGTTTTATGTGTCTAGACATGCCCTGCCTTGACTCATTCACGCACTTCTGTCTCCCTCTGACCCTGCCCGTCGGCGCGGCATTGGACCGAGGCCCTGCATCCCGAATGATATGGAGCAGCTCACCACATCCAGATTTTATTTCAGTTCCGCCCTTGCATTTTATATAGCGTTAGATGAAAGTAGAAGCATTTTGAACAGATCTCGGTGTGAGCGCGGCTGTGTGACGGGTGAGTCGGAATAGCTGTAAAGCGAAATTAAACAATTCAAGCCATTCTATGAATAAACGGTGCCGTTGTCGATCATTTAATTGGCTGAATTTTTCTGTTCTGGAAGAAGATGACGCCCTGATGTTTCATTCCATTTGATCCCTAGGTTCACCTTGTCTGGTGTGAAAAAAGTAAAAAACATTTTCATTAGACAGGCGTGCAGAGACGACGAGACAGATCTGATTATAGATGGACACGCTGTCTCTGAGAGAATGGCTAATTAATTTCTGCATAATGAGCTGCTTCTTTTGAGAGGGTGACAGGCTAATGAATCCTGCCCTCTCATCACGGAGTTGCGCCTTGGAGTCATCTAAAAAATGACCTGGACCTGCACAGGAAGAGGAATCGTGTCAGGTCATTTCAAAGCACGCCTTTAAGAATGAACAATGCTGCAGGTGAGCGAGGGCATGGAGATTGATAGATGAAAATAGGGCCATTCATGAAATAAGAAAAAGAGCAAAGGAGATTTTGCAGTGAAAAGGCTCCACAATTAACCATCAAGCACTCTCCTTCCTCCGCTTCTCTGTGGGAAATTGCTTTAACATTTAAAGAGTCGGTGGGTTGACAGAAAGAGATGGTACCATGCTGGGTCCCATAGAATTGCGGGTTTTCACAGAAATTGAGTGTTAGTCACGAGCTGTAATTCTTTTCTTTCTCGGTTTTATAAGCACCGTTATCCCTTCAACTTTATGTGACCTGCCATTCTGTACACCGTATGTCACCCGATTAGGGAGTCATGTCATGTGTCCGTGTCTGATTTGTAAGCCTGAAACCTCCACGTCTTGGCGCAAACGTTGCCCTTCTCGGTGATAAACGTCTGGATGGATCAGTGTCTTTGACGGCTGCGTTAAAAGACAAGGCAAAGTTTCCGTAAAAGAGCTTTGACATTTAATGGTGTCAGAGCGTTCGGCGGCCGAGGTGTCAGATCAGCTTAAGCAGATGTGCAGCTCAGGCTGTATTTCACCTTTATGCCAGGTTCACCTCTGCCTGAGGCCATCTCATCTCTGCAACATTAATTTTCGTGCTCTCCTGTCGTGTGTGACGGCCAACAATATAAGGCCAAACCGCCTCTGTGCTCAAGTCTATTGCGGATATTTGAATGAGGAGTTTTTTTTTCTTTTTTTGGCCTTGGTTTTATGTTATAATAAATAATTTTGTACACCCTGCACTTATCAGAGAGTACATCATCAGTATGTTTTAACTTCAAGACAGCATAACTTGATGATCTTCTGGGTGAAACAGGATATGTAATGAGTATTTTGCATGTTTTGGGAAATTGTTATATATGAAAAAATTAAAAAAAAAGTATATATTATTTTATATTATATTTTCATTTAATTTATATCAACTTTATAAATTAATTTTATCAGCGTGATATCCCAAATGTGTGAAAGTAATAGTTCCCGATCACACTAAATGTGTCTCTATAACACGCATGTATTGTCGTGTAATTTTTACGCTAAAGTGAGTTTTTACGTGCATATGATACGCATTGCATATGATACGTATCGCGAAAAACTGCGTCTCAAATGCACGTAAAAACTCATTTTCGCGCATAAATTACACGACGATACACGACGTGTTATAGAGATGCATTTACGTGAGAACAGGCTGAATAGTTATTGTCGCCCATAAAACTGATTGGTGATGTTAGAGGAAAAAAAGTTTTAATATAGCTGACACTTGTATCCGAAGCGATTTACAATTGCTATATATGTCAGAGGTCGCACGCCTTTGGAGCAACTCTTGTTTAGGGACACATTGGTGTTCACAGTGGATTCGAACCCGGGTCTCTCACATTAAAGGCATGTGTTTTATCCAATGCGCCATCACCACCCTCATTACATAATTACAATCATTTTTAATACCATTACAAAGACAAACATTTTCAGTGCAATTTCATGAATCATGCTTACCAAGACCAGGAAGGTATATTATGCTGCTTGGAACAATTTTCACATACACAGCTGATCAAGAGAATTACAGTATTAATGGGTCTGACTTCCGCTGACTAACACCCCATCTACTCGATGATGATTGTGATGATAACGGCCTTGCGCGAACCCTTTTTTGGCAGCTGTTAGCATAGCTAATAGCTGCAAGGCATGCTATTCAGGCACACCGCGGAGGTAAAATTCCGGATATTCTCCACTGGTAGTGATGCTAGAAGAGGACAGAGAGAGAAATCTAGTGTGTGTAGGTGTGTGAAAAATGTGTTAACTCAACTGCCACACAGATGTTAGCAAAGTTCTAGATCTACCATCCATTTATTCATATGCCCTCCTCGCTAGCTAGGAGGTACAGCTTGTGATGTTCCAGGGAACAGTGCACTTTTAAAAAGGTGGAATCCCACCTCTAGAGGATGAAGCCAGTCCTGCTTCTGATCCAGCAAATACAGTATCATGAGACTAGGCACACCACATATAATACATAGATATTGTAATTATTGGTGACTTGTATTTTATTTTATATCCATTGCTGCACATGTCAAGTAAACGGGTGCTGAGCAATACAACAAGACAAAAATCCTGTGATCCAGCTACTTAAGCTCAATTGAAAGAATCTGACCAGCCTTCAGCTTTTATGTTTGTTTGAAGCACAAATGGGGTCCTCTCTCCAAGGCTGCGGTCTGTTCGCAACCCAGAGTCTGTCAGGCATAACTTAATAAATTTGAGACTTTGACTTTAGGTCCTGATATACTTGATTTTGTTCTTCGCTTATGGGAAAAAAAAGAAGTTAGAAAAACATGACCAGTTGACCACGTCTAACCTCAACGGACTGAAGAAATGAACCGTAAAAGATTTCCATGTGAAAGGAGGAGAGCCTCAGCGTACACCTACCTATTACGTTATCGTCATGGACCAATGGTAATACAAAGGTGTTTCCTGGCTGTAACTTTGGCATGCTGTTTCAAACTCTCAGAACACCATGCAAACATTTTTTGGCCTGATTTTGTTCTAAATTGTCACATCGTTTAATTCTTTGATTTCGCTTGAAGTATATCGGGGTCTTTACACAAGCTATCTTGGCTCTGCTCATGAGGATCAGCCGAGCAAAGAAGAAGAATGAAAAGAGATTGTAATTAGCCCCTTTGGCAGAGTGTGTCCTTGTCTCTGTCCATGACAGCAGCTGATAATAAGGTCGGCATGCCTTTTCAGGTTAGTTAATATCTGAAAAGTAGCCCATTTTAAAAGGCGTTTAAGTTGAAATGACATGCTGACCACATCTGGCTAGTCAGTTCAGTGGCCAAAGCTCTCAATATTCATATGTCCTCGAAAGTCAGCATTCAGGGACTTGTTCTTCATCAATGTTCAATGAGCTTACACAAGAAAACCTGCCATCACATAAGACACCCCTCTACAATCAAATCTGAAGGACTCTCACGCCTCAAGAGTGATCTTATAAAACGGATCTGAATGTAACAAAGCGAGCATGAGAAGTGTGCTACACTCTGCTTTATTAGATTGAAATGAGAAACAACACAGGCTGAATTCTCATTGCCAATTAGTAGAGAAGTGTTGCAGACAGCCAACGTCTCAAAAGAACAGAACTGTTATGCAGGTAAAGAGGACCCAACAGCGAGGTAACAGAAACAGAGTCTTTAATGAAACGTGAACCCAGGATAGACACAGTGAGGCAGACTGATCTTCTTATTAATTAACAATGAGGAAATAAACTGCCCGCAGAGCGGGCGCCGCAACGAAACTCAAGTCACTGATGAACTTCAAAAAGTCTTTAGGCAGTCGAGAGGAATCTCTGGGTTACGGCAACAGACTGCAGGTCTCACCAGGAAGACGTGGAGAGAGTGGGTACCAGTTCAGATGTAGCCTCAGGAGAACTGGACAGGGTAGATATCAGAGGATTAACAGGTAGCACTAACCAGACGGACACCAACAGGACAGGACAGGACGACGGTGAAACAATCGAGACAGAGGTTAGCTTCCAACATTAGATGCTCAAAAGAGAATCTGACAAAGAACGTAGCAGTAGCAGGGAGAGAAATAGAGCGCTAATCAGGGGAGAAAGGGAACAGGTGGAAAGAGGGAGAACGAGGTAGTCAGAGGAGATGAGGAACAGCTGGAAGAGCGAAGAAAGAGAAAGTAACCTAATATGACCAGCAGAGGGAGACAGAGTAAAGAGAGAGAACCAGACACAACACGACAGGACATGACAGTACCCCCCCCTCAACGAGCGCCTCTTGGCGCTTCTGAGGAGGAGACCCGGCGGCTACGGAGGAAATCATCGATCAGTGAACGGTCCAGCAAGTCCCGGGAGGGAACCCAACTCCTCTCCTCCGGTCCGTACCCCTCCCAATCTACCAGAAACTGATGCCCACGACCCCGCGGACGCATGTCCAGAATCTTGCGGACCCTGTAGATGGGAGCGCCTTCGACCCGAATGGGGGGGGAGGGGGAACGAATGGGGGCGCGGATGACGGGTTTAACACAAGAGACATGGAAGACCGGGTGGACCCGACGAAGGTAACGAGGGAGAACAAGTCGTACCGCGACAGGACTAACGATCTGAGCAATACGGAACGGACCAATGAACCGCGGAGTCAGTTTACGAGAAGTTGTCTTAAGGGGAAGGTTAAGAGTGGACAGCCAGACCCTTTGACCGCGACAATATCTGGGGCTCTTGGTTCTACGTTTATTAGCGGCTCTCACAGTCTGAGCCCTATAACGGCAAAGAGCAGACCTAACTCTCCTCCAAGTGCGCTCACAACGCTGGACAAAAGCCTGAGCAGAGGGAACATTGGAATCGGCGAGCTGAGACGAGAACAGAGGAGGTTGGTACCCGAGGCTACTCTGAAAAGGAGATAAACCGGTAGCTGACGAGGGAAGCGAATTGTGAGCGTATTCTGCCCAGGGGAGCTGCTCTGACCAAGACGCAGGGTTACGAAAAGAAAGGCTTCGCAGGATGCGACCAACAGTCTGATTGGCCCGTTCGGCTTGACCGTTAGATTGGGGGTGGAAGCCGGACGAGAGACTGACGGAAGCCCCAATCAAACGACAAAACTCCCTCCAGAATTGAGACGTGAACTGCGGACCCCTGTCCGAGACGATGTCTGTAGGGAGACCGTGGATCCTAAACACATTCTCGACGATTATTTGTGCCGTCTCCTTAGCGGAAGGAAGCTTAGCGAGAGGAATAAAATGAGCCGCCTTAGAGAAGCGATCGATAACTGTCAGAATAACGGTTTTACCCGCCGATGCTGGCAGACCAGTGACAAAATCTAAGGCGATGTGCGACCACGGTCGAGAAGGAATAGGAAGCGGTCTGAGAAGACCGGCAGGCGGGGAATTCCCGGACTTGGTCTGTGCGCAAACAGAACAAGCAGCCACGAAACGGCGTGTGTCACGTTCCCGAGTGGGCCACCAAAAGCGCTGACGGATGGAAGCCAGCGTACCCCGAACGCCGGGGTGACCCGCTAATTTGGCAGAGTGAGCCCACTGAAGAACGGCCAGACGAGTGGGAACGGGAACGAAAAGAAGACCCCTCGGACAGGCGCGCGGAGTGGGAGTGTGAGAGAGTGCTCGCTTTACCTGCCTCTCAATTCCCCAGACAGTCGCCCCGACGACACGCCCCTTAGGAAGAATCCCTTCAGGGTCAATGGGAACCTCTGGTGAATCAAAGAGACGAGACAAAGCGTCCGGCTTAGTATTCTTCGAACCCGGACGATAGGAAATTACAAACTCGAAACGAGCGAAAAACAAAGCCCAACGAGCCTGGCGTGCATTAAGTCGTTTAGCCGAACGAATGTACTCAAGATTCCTATGGTCAGTCCAAACGACAAAAGGAATGGTCGCCCCCTCCAGCCACTGTCGCCACTCGCCTAGGGCTAAGCGAATGGCGAGTAGCTCGCGGTTACCTACATCATAGTTACGCTCCGACGGCGACAAACGATGAGAAAAAAAGGCGCACGGATGGACCTTGTTGTCAGCGAGTGAGCGCTGGGAAAGAATGGCACCCACGCCCACCTCAGACGCGTCCACCTCGACTATGAACTGTTTAGAGATGTCAGGTGTAATAAGAATCGGAGCGGACGTAAAACGATTCTTGAGAAGATCAAAAGCCCCCTGGGCGGAATCGGACCACCTAAAACACGTCTTGACCGAAGTAAGGGCTGTGAGGGGAGCAGCCACTTGACTGAAACTACGGATAAACCGGCGATAGAAATTTGCGAAGCCGAGAAAGCGCTGTAGTTCGACGCGTGACTTAGGAACAGGCCAATCGACAACAGCTTGGACCTTGGCGGGATCCATCTCAATGCCCTCAGCGGAGATAACGGACCCGAGAAAGGTGACGGAGGGAGCATGAAAAGTACACTTCTCAGCCTTCACGTAAAGGCAATTCTCTAAGAGGCGCTGAAGAACGCGGCGAACGTGCTGAACATGAATCTGAAGTGACGGCGAAAAAATCAGGATATCGTCAAGATAAACGAAGACAAAGACATTCAGCATGTCCCTCAGGACATCATTAATCAATGCCTGAAAGACAGCTGGAGCGTTTACGAGACCGAAAGGAAGGACCCGGTATTCGAAGTGCCCTAACGGAGTGTTAAACGCCGTCTTCCACTCGTCCCCCTCCCTAATACGCACGAGATGGTAAGCGTTGCGAAGGTCTAACTTAGTAAAAACCCTGGCTCCCTGCAGGATCTCGAAGGCTGAGGACATCAAAGGGAGTGGATAACGATTCTTAATAGTAATGTCATTCAGCCCTCGATAATCAATGCAGGGGCGTAGGGACCCGTCCTTCTTTTGGACAAAAAAAAACCCAGCTCCAGCGGGAGAGGAAGAGGGAACAATAGTACCGGCATCGAGCGCTACAGATAAATAATCCTCGAGAGCCTTGCGCTCAGGTACCGAGAGCGAGTAGAGCCTTCCCCGGGGAGGGGTGGTCCCCGGACGAAGATCAATACAACAATCATACGAACGGTGAGGAGGGAGAGAAGTAGCCCGGGACCGACTGAACACAGCGTGCAGATCGTGATACTCCTCCGGCACCCCCGTCAAATCACCAGGCTCCTCCTGAGAAGAAGAGACAGAGGAAACAGGGGGAATAGCAGACATTAAACACTTCACATGACAAGAAACATTCCAAGAAAGGATAGTATTCGTGGACCAATTAATAGATGGGTTATGACGAACTAGCCAGGGATGGCCCAATACAATGGGAGAAAAAGGTGACTGAAAAATTAAAAAAGAAATGGTCTCGCTATGATTACCAGAGACAGTGAGGGTTAAAGGTAGCGTCTCACGCTGAATCCCGGGGAGAGAACTACCGTCCAAAGCGAACAAGGCCGTGGAATCCTCTAATTCCTTAAGCGGAATGTCATGCGCCCGAGCCCAGCTCTCGTCCATAAAACAGCCCTCCGCCCCAGAGTCTAATAAGGCACTGCAGGTGGCCGATGAACCGGACCAGCGGAGATGAACCGAAAAGGTAGTGCATGACCTTGAAGGAGAGACCAGAGTAGTTGCGCTCACCAGTAGCCCTCCTCTTACTGATGAGCTCTGGCTTTTACTGGGCATGACGAAACAACATGAGCCGCTGCCCCGCAGTAAAGACAGAGGCGGTTGACGATTCTTCGCTCCCTCTCCTTAGCCGAGATACGAATGCCTCCCAGCTGCATGGGCTCAGAGCTCGAGCTGGCGGAGGGCGATGGTAACGGTGTAGAAGGAGGAGCGTGGAAAGCGGCGAACTCCCTTCCTCGGACTCGGCGACGAAGGTCGAACCGTCGCTCGATACGGATGGCGAGCTCAATCAGGGAATCCACCCTGGAGGGAATCTCCCGAGAAAGAATCTCATCCTTCACATCCGCGCGAAGACCCTCCAGAAACCGGGCGAGTAACGCTGGCTCGTTCCAGTCACAGGAGGCAGCAAGAGTACGGAACTCAATGGAGTAGTCGGTTATGGAGCGATTACCTTGACTTAGGGAAGACAAGACCCGGGAAGCCTCCTCCCCAAAAACAGAACGGTCAAAGACCCGAATCATCTCGTCCTTAAAGTCCTGATACTGGTTAGTGCACTCAGCCTCCGCCTCCCAGACTGCCGTCCCCCACTCGCGAGCCCGTCCCGTAAGGAGCGATATCACGTAGGCAATACGGGCTCTGTTTCTGGAGTAGGTGTTGGGCTGGAGAGAAAACACTACATCACACTGAGTGAGAAATGGACGGCATTCAGTGGGCTCACCAGCATAAAACGGTGGGTTATTGACTCTGGGTTCAGAAACTTCAGACGCCCCGGAGAAAGTCGGTGGATCAAGGCGAAGCTGATGAACCTGCCTGGAAAGATCAGAGACTTGGGCGGCCAGGGTCTCAACGGCATGTCGGGCGGCGGACAGTTCCTCCTCGTGTCTGCCTAACATCGCTCCCTGGATCTCGACGGCAGACTGGAGGTGATCCGGACTCGCTGGGTCCATAGTGGTCAGATTCTTCTGTTATGCAGGTAAAGAGGACCCAACAGCGAGGTAACAGAAACAGAGTCTTTAATGAAACGTGAACCCAGGATAGACACAGTGAGGCAGACTGATCTTCTTATTAATTAACAATGAGGAAATAAACTGCCCGCAGAGCGGGCGCCGCAACGAAACTCAAGTCACTGATGAACTTCAAAAAGTCTTTAGGCAGTCGAGAGGAATCTCTGGGTTACGGCAACAGACTGCAGGTCTCACCAGGAAGACGTGGAGAGAGTGGGTACCAGTTCAGATGTAGCCTCAGGAGAACTGGACAGGGTAGATATCAGAGGATTAACAGGTAGCACTAACCAGACGGACACCAACAGGACAGGACAGGACGACGGTGAAACAATCGAGACAGAGGTTAGCTTCCAACATTAGATGCTCAAAAGAGAATCTGACAAAGAACGTAGCAGTAGCAGGGAGAGAAATAGAGCGCTAATCAGGGGAGAAAGGGAACAGGTGGAAAGAGGGAGAACGAGGTAGTCAGAGGAGATGAGGAACAGCTGGAAGAGCGAAGAAAGAGAAAGTAACCTAATATGACCAGCAGAGGGAGACAGAGTAAAGAGAGAGAACCAGACACAACACGACAGGACATGACAAGAACTGCATGCTCATACGCGAAATTATGTGGAGATTTGAATATTGAAATGAATTGTGTGAAACATTGTCCAAATTTTATCTTCAATGTCCAGCAGTGGTATGATTGGCTTATCTTTCAGTTCATAACTTGGATTTTGGAAATTTGTCATGACCCACAAAGGCAGAATTGGAAAGACATGAAGACGAATCGGTAACACTTTACTTGAAGGGATGTGCATAAGACTGACATGACACCTTCATAACCATGACATGACATATGTCTTGAATATGAAGTAGGGTTTATGCATGTTTATGACGACTGTCATTAAGTGTCTTTCGCTCTATAATGATATTCTGAATGCAAATATGACATTATTTAAGTTGTCTTTGTTATGACATCTTGACATAAACCAATACATCATAACCTGTCAGTGTCATAACAACTTGACATAAAATTAAGTTAAAGGTGCCATCTGGCACATAAAATCCAATCATATTCCATATTCCATAACAGATGGGGGCAGTATACCTCCGCATATTATTCAAATCATTTGACACGATAGTAAAAGGTTGGAAGACCGCAGTTTCACGTGGAGCATTTGAAGATTTTTAGAGATCGGAGACTCAATGAAAAACACCTCAACACTAAATGATGAAGACCGTCTCATAGACGCCTGTATCAAAAACAAGCTGGTGCATTTCGACGATATGGGAAAATAAAAGCCTGGGCTATTATTTTAAGTTTACGGTATTCGTTTTGTTCATATTACACTTTTATTGTTAGTTTGAATTAATTTGACAGACAGCATTCGCTGATGTTGATCAAGCTAGCGCCATTCAGAGCTGCCAACTCTCACAAATTCACCGTGAGACACACAATTGACACTTAAGCTCTCAGATTCTGTCAATTTTATTATGCAATTCAATAAATACCGTTTTGGCGCTTGTACATGTTACCCCACAGATCCCTAGCGCACGTGAACCGATCATCTCTACTAGCTAATGGAAAAGAACATGAACTCTGTTGAAAGATACAGTATGCTACAACTTACCAAAATGTATTCCTCATGCATAATGTCGACCAATCATTTTTTGAACTCTTCCTTGAACTGAAATGTAGTAGTGGGCTGTATTTCCACACGACTGACATCAGGTTCAAGTACACACACAAGCCGGCGTGACTAACTCGTGTACTGCAGATTGGCTGGTGGTAATGTTGCCCGCCCGCATACCGCCTCCCATGGCCGAAACTGGTATTACGACACCTGCTGGGCCGGGGCTAGTAATTTAGCATGCTAATTTAGGTTTATATCTCGGCAGCATTATATCATCAGTTTTTTAATGACATCATTGCACTTATTTCTTCTCATTTTTTTGATGCGTGTAGCTAATTTTTGGATATTTTTACCTCAATTATTACATATGGCACCTTTAAAGTGTCATGTGGTTGGTTTTGACATTGGCTGTCATGATACCATTATAACTGTGTCATAAATATTTTTCGTGACCCCAGCTACAGTGGTACACATTGAATTTGTCATTAAAAAGTTATAATGGCTTCATGACAACTAATCTCAAAACCAACCACCTGACAGTTTAATGTAATGTTAACCATTATTCCACCATGTGCGAAACCAACGTGGTTGAACGATACTTTGCGACAATGGGTTTCGGGAAACAGTCGTGACTAGCTAGTTGATTTCTCCAACGATGCATCGTACTATTGTAGTGAAGCAGCGAACTACATCGTTGTACGCGTAACGCACCACTGATCGGTCAAGACAATAAAGCCCTGTAAGTGGGTCCTTTTAGACCAGTAAGCAACCTTTCAGGGCAGCATTTGTTGGTATGCACCACCAATATTTTACTCAGAAAATCTACTTGATTTCTTGCTCAAACATACTCACTGCCAAAATAGTATCCTATTTTCAATGGTCTGGCTCTCATGTATGTTCCTGTCACTCTGTAACACTCTGTAATAAGTGCAGAAAAATAGTAATTGAGAGGCGGATTTGAGAGCAGTGTGGCTCCTGAGGTTGTCTGGGTTACGGCTGCTATTGTTTCCTTCTTCCACTAAAAGCTGCTCCCTCCTACTTCACAACTGTGAATAACAGTAATGATGCAAAACCCCAGTAATTACATTAATGATTGGCTGTGACATAGGGTGCATGTCAGTGCAGATGGCTTAACAATGGAACGTGATGTCAGTGGGTGGGAGAAGACATGCTTTCTTGTGTGCCGGCGGATACGAGTAGGCTATACGCACATGCGTTCATGTTTGCTCCTGTCCATCGCGTTGTGCATTCTCATGCATTTTTCATTTCAGTCTTCGCTCATTCCTTATGTATGCACGCATGGGTTTTTAAATACATCCGTGTTCCAGTTAGAAAGTCTCTGCTCGGCAGATTTCCGGTCGGCTGTGAATGAAGTTTGACATCCAGTTTAATATGTGAATCCTATCTCAATGAGCACATGTACAGCTCAAAAGTTCACTTTTCATTCTGTGTAATTGCCTCCCTGAAACACTTTTGTACGTATTGATCCGCAGCCTGAAATAATCCATTGGATTTCAAATATCACCGTGCGCTGTTATTTACAAAACAATCATACTGCCACAGTTGTTTACTTATTGTACGAAAAGGCTGTCTTTTGTAGTCTGTCCTCATCCCAAATACAATGGAGCAGAAGAATTCTGGTAATTTTGTTCCCTACACACTGAGAGAGATGCATTCACGTCACTCGGTGCGGCGGCCAATGTGTAGATAATCTATCACTGTATTGTGAGCAGACAGACAGCGAAAGGGAGGCTGTGTTATTGGAGTCAGGGGGATGTGGTTGCTCTGGGTTTTACTGAAGGCACATGAGTGCTCTGATGGCCTGTCAGTGAGAGAAAGGAATGCTGGGATTCTGTCAAGATGTCTGGGAGTGTCTCCAGGCTCCCTGCCTCACCGTGTGACACATGCGGCCCCGCAGAATCCTTCGCAAGTCTCTCAGGACACAGTCCGTGGACTCGTGTCGCAGATTCAACAACACTCTGCAGACATGCTGTCAATGCAGCGCTGTGAGAAAGTACAACTTATAATGAGGAGAGCACTCTCTGTCCGGACAAAATGGCGCTTGTTGCAGGAGACTTTCTCTTCCTTCTGAGAACATATTTTAAGCTCCCTTTTAAGGCTGTAAAATTGGATTGTGAGCTATTTAGACTTGCAATTCCTGGTTTGAGAATGTAATAGTAGAATGAGCAAATGCATATTTGCTAAACAGGCTTTATTTTCACACATTTTTATTTTTGTTTTAAGATATGATACAATGCTGTTTGTTGATCCCAGAGGGAATTTAAGGATGCGAGTGTACACTTTTGTTCATATTTGTGGCTGTCTGCCGTTTTGTGCATTCTTGTGTATTTTTAATTTCAGTCGTCGCTCAATTCTTATTAACACAATGGTTGTGTCCGAAATCTCCACTCAAAGCACTACTCCCTATGTAGGGGGTAGGGAGTAGAGCACTATAAAGTGAGCTCACCAGCGTAATAGAAACGCCACTTTCGGACACTATTCAATCGTCTCTCGGCGCCGTTGATTACGTCATTGCTGTCGCCCGTCCGTCTTTTTTACGATCAGCGGAATGCATGATGGTATGTAGGGCTTGGGTTAGTGACACTACTTTTCAAAATGCATTCTGGGATACATTGAGTGGACTATATAGGGTGTAATAATCATCACTATATATTCGGACAGCACTACAAAATGGCGAGCTCACTATATAGTCCACTATATAGTGAGTAGTGGGAGATTTCGGAGCCAATGTCTATATAAATACATTCATATCCCAGTTAGAAAGTCTCCGTTTAGCATAATTTTATCATAATTGCTAATCTGGCATCTGCATTTAATTGAAAGATGACATTTTAGTTGATGAAATAAGGCAAATATTAAACATTTTATATATAATTTTTGTATAAATTTTTGTACTGAAAAATTCAGCTTTACCATCACAGGAATAAATTTGATTTTAAGATATATTAAAATAGAAAACAGATCTTTTAAATTGTATAAAAACAAAATTTCAGTTTTTACTGTATTTTTAATCAAATAAATACATCCTTGGTGAGCATAAGAGACTTCTTTAAAAAATAAACATTAATTCATCTTACCAACCCCAAACTTTTGTTCAGCAGTGTAAAATCTGTTTAATGTGTTACATAATTAGTCTTTTGTTGTGATGAGTCAATAAACCCGCCCGAAATGATTTTGGAAATTTTTGGTGAGTCAGTCCCCTGACATTATTGACTATGAGAGTTTTCTTCTTCAAAAACATTGTTAATATCTTGCAGTGTTATTTTTTTTTTCATGAACAGTATGCTTTAATTAAAATCTGTTAGTTATCATATATTGCTAACACAGCTATACATTTTGTATTGTCTTTCCTATTGTTGAAAATCAAAAACGTTTTCATCAGTAATTTCAAGATTAACTCTGTTTTGTCAATTATTGATATATTTCCATCCCCTTTCTGTGGGATTCTGCACAGTATTGCAGTTATTAAATCCTATATAATTTGAACGGCTCTCTCTTTAAAGCTAAACTGTACCGAATGGATGTTATTAAACCTTTGGCAACACTTTGGCAGAGGAGCCTATTTCATTAAATCTTTTTAATTAAAAATGAATAAAGGGCATTGTCTTTATCACAAAGTTGCAGGAGCCCTATTTAAAAAAAAAAAAAGATCAATTGTCCCAAACTAAATTAATATGTTTCCAGGTTGTTATTGGTAAGGAATTATCAGATAATTATTAAGAGTTAATTGTAACGGAAGTTTTCTCTGCTTTTAATAATACAGAGCAGACAGCTGCCCGCTCATTTCCATTTAATGGACGTGATATAGCGTAGAATTAAATTGCGGTTGTTTTAGGGGCTGGGTGGGGCATGTGCGCTCGTGTAATTGATTGATAGCGCCGGCCACCTGCTCATTTGCCCATCAGCTATCAAACAGCGTTCATTAAGAGAACCCTTAGCAATTATGAGAAATGACATTACCCGTGATCTTAGCATTATGAAGAAAGGAGGAGATTTGCATATACAGTGTCTACCTATCAGAGTTTGATTAACAGTCTGGATATTCAGAGATAACGGTCTGTATGGGATCATATCGACAAATGTCTCAAGTCTACATTTGTGAGTCGCTTTGGATAAAAGCTCAAAGCAAATAAAAATATGACACATAGTGTCTGAATGTGTGAAATACAGACTCTCCCCAGAAGACAGCACTCGAGCATATGCGAGAAGGGCAGATTGACTGAGCAAGCACACGGCAGTAAGAGCACCTCAATCAAATCACAGGCTATTACACTCCCCCACCGCCACTATCTGAAGTCGTTTAATGTTTTGCAGGGCCGTTGGATCCTGAACTCTCAAAGTTGTGCTTCAGTTCGGCCAGTTAATGAGTGCTTCCCGCCGAGCCGTTGGGCCGTGCTGTGTGACACACCATTGTTTTGTCATTTATTGACCGCTCTATATGCCCTCACATCATTAGTAGGGCCATATGAAAAACATGCCAGCGTGAACACGGAGTACACTCTGCCACCGACTGTCTGTTTGCTTTTAGGAAATTATATGTGCTGGCACTGAGTTATGGGGGCGTGCTGGAGCAAGGCATTTAGATGACATGAATTATACTTCAACGCTTCCATAAAAGAGAAAGTCTGACAGTGAGACGTACGTTTAATGAAGCAAAGATTCTCGCTGTCTCTGTGTTTTGTCACTTGAGGTGTCAATGCAAATAAAATAGGTTTGGGTTGCTTTTATTTCCATGGGAACAAGGCAGATTTTTCTTTGCTGATGAAACCTCTACTTTCTACTTCAAGGCCTCATGTGTTTTTTTTATTCTGCCACCTGTGTTCTTGCTGTACCTTTTAAATTGAACAGAAAGTCATGTAGCGGAAAATAAGGAGTGCATAGTGGTGTGGCTCAAACATATTTGGTTTTTTTTTCCACTGACAAGTATTGCTCACCATATTTTGAGTTATAAATTTAGATTTCAGTCTGTTGTCGACTGTGGTGGCCATATAAGGTGACTGCATGGGGGCCATAAGAGCGGACTGCAAAACAATTCGTTTTTTTTGAAAGTTTAAGAAAGTCATTATTTTTAACATATTTAATAAAGTCAACACTTAAAATATAAATAATTTTATCATTATATTTATTATTAAAACATTTGTATTCTATTTTGGAGGAAATAATTGTGTCAGTGTGTTTTTTCTTAGCTCCCTCTGGGTTTTATGGCATATACCATATATATATATATATATATATATATATATATAAGGGGTTTGTACATTTGACATAAATTTGTACATCGACAGGGAAAAAAAAACTTATTTTCTAGGTATTATTGAAATTTATTTTGGCTTTAGAGCAATGATAATGTAAAAGCTAATGACTTAATAATTAGAACAATTTGAAAATGTGATGTTTTTCTAATATCATGCTTAATATTTTTCTCAGGTTAAATGGGTGTGTGTGTGTATAGAGCCACAGTTAAGAAAAAGCTGTTGCTTACACACTGTGTGTGTGTGTGTGTTGGCGTGGTGTGCACTTGCGTGTGTATGTGTGTCTGTGAGAGTGTGTGTCCATAACACACCAGAGATATCAGTATACTCCTGTGTTGTTCCCCATATGTGTCTGCGTGATTTACTTCATGATGTCCGATTGCTCCCACCACCTGTCTCAGGTTAATAAGAAATGATGTAGAAGCCAGTCTTAAATTGAGGGAGATTTCCCTTGCGTCTGTGTCATCTTGGATTTGTTCAGTCACATGCAATCAGCCTCAATAAGACATGATGAGCTTGGAGTCGATGAATCCCTGCCCATACTTCATAAATAAGCGAAAGAGGATATATTTTTTTACAACAGATTTAATAGCGCATTCACTTTTGTAAGGGTACTATTACCCTGCTGTACTACTCTTACCAGAGACACTGCATGACACAAGTGTGGCATCATTTCAATGTTTTCCCAGATGACGATATGTACACTCACACACACACACACAGGCATTTCATGCTCCGAATCGTAAATGAAGCTCTGCTTATCGGTGAATTTCTGCGGTTGTGTTGACCGTGAACCTGTACAAGTGCTGGAAGAGTAGAAGCCTCTGAACAGCTCCACTAGTTCTTGACATGCTGTCAGAGCAGCCTGACATACAGCTGGTCACTGTGTCTCATCAAACAGCAGATGTGGTCCTGTCTGAAGAAAACAAATATTCACCCAGCAGGCACCACCTAACCGAGACCTCCTCTGCTAGCATCAGCATTATCTACAAAAGGTTTGAAATCTATTCAATTGACCCTTCGCAGAGAGTTTGATTGACAGGTGATCTGACCAATCATACTTTGCTATCTGCCATTTTGTCCGACAAAGCAGTCAGGAGAGTTAATAGATTAACATGGTGGGATTTGCACTAAAAAACAGAATATACTGACGCCTTTCCTAAACAGCCTCAAACCTGTTCTTCAGAGAGTCTATGGGTGACGTCACATATTTTTTACAGTCTATGTTTCCAACGCTCACCTAATCCTTTATGGTTAAATGTAGATATTGTGCACAGTGATGATTCTCTATTTACGTTACCATAGGCAACGTTCTCCATATATTTCCAATTTCCATTGAGTGTATTGATTAGGGTTAGAAATAAACCTTCATTCTCCATCCTTCACTATACTTTGGCCTGCCCCAGAATGAATGAGAGTTTTCGTGAGCACATTGCATATGCTCAAGGCTTTTATGTGTTTACAGCTGAATGCATTGAGCCAGAGGCAGCGAGCATGTTTGTTTGGAAGCCTGAGATGTGCCAAGTCAAGTTCTTGACTCATATTCAGTGCCTTCAGAGTGTTCCAGTGGGCAAATGGCCTGTGTGGATGGAAATCTGTTTGTGATGTTTATACGTGAAAAGAATTCTGAGCAAAGAGATCTATCGGTTTGCACCTTTCAGTGGTTTACAGTGTGATCTTCTTTCACCTTTACAGTACAGTAGTCTATAATGTAAATCAAACACATAAGCACACAACTTTAATAGCTTTCCAAGTCAAGTTGGTTGCTGATGTGGATATCATATCTGATATGTAAATTTCATCTAAATTATTTACATGATCAAAACTTTGCTGGATAACCTGTTCTTGCTCAATGAATCTTTACTCAATCTACTACATTCCTGTCTACATTCTTTGTGTTATAATTTTTTTTTAGAAAGTAAAATGTATTTTAGTACTAAAAATTCTAAAATTGTCCCCGTTCAGGTTGTGGTACTTTTATATATTCATACAGTAATTATAAGGATAACTGAAATATTGTTAGAAATATTTCAAGACGAACTACTGGACTGAAGCAACTTAGGTTTGCTTGATTATCCAAACATCATTCTTTTAGAAAAACCCTTTTAAATTTTGAGAAGCAAATATAATACATCAGGTTTCTGAGGAATGTTTGGCCCCCATTGGCTTTCGTTGTATTAACAAAACAGCCAAATCATAATGAAAGGATTTTTAATTCTGGGTGAACTATACCTTTAAGTTAAACCAGCCAACTAAACCATGGGGTTCGCCAGTGTGACCGGACATACATCGCCCCATTCTCACCACGTCCACCCTTGGGCCTTCCTCCAGGGCACCTAATGAAGCACATTAGCACTGCATCTGTTGCTGTCTAAGCAGTTGCCAGCTAATCTCCACCATGCCAGTTCCCACACAGTCATCTTCAGGCCACATTACAACACTCAGTCTTTATGGCCTATGAAGCCACAAGGCAACTTGCGGGCATGTGATTTACTGTCGACCGGACGGCTCCACATAAAGACAGCCTCCAATGCCCCCTCAGTATTAGTCTAATTGAAATGGAAGCAGAGGGGTAATAATGCTGTAACAACCCGGCAGTGCGGGCGCAAAGGCCCCGCTGTGCTGAAACAGCGCTAATAAACCATAAATAAAATAGATGGCGAAGGGAATGAAGGGCCCCCCCCACCCATGTGCCGGCTCATTGAGTCGGTGAGAGCGCTCGCCGTCTTCCTGACGAGATTAGACAGTCATCAGGGGCAGATACCCTCTCCTCATGCCCCGCGGCTGTAGGCGCTGAGCTCTTATACGTACATGTGTGCCTGTGTTAGCGGATGGAAGTCATGTGCAGGGCATAATTACTGTGAGTTCAGATACTCTGTTTCAAGGCTATAAGAGAGAGAGAGAGGATGCAAAACTGCCTCATCAAATACTAAAATATACACTAAGCACTGGGCTGGAATTAGGGTGTTTTTAAATTGCCTGCTCTACAGCTCAACTTTTGAAACATCACAAGCTAGAAAGCAAAGCTTATTTAGTTCTGATTCATTAAGATTATGACGTGCATTTTTCTTGCATATCAAATACATTTTCTCTCAGCTAGTGCTGTAAATTATACAAAAACCTTCTAACTTGGTTGGTTGTGATGAAACTGTACTGCATTTGTACATTTTTAAACAGTCATTTGTTCATGAATTGGACTATCGGGTACTGGTTGCACTTTGTTTTTGATTTTCAATTTGAATTTGACTACTATTTTTCAATTCTTTAAAAATAACTAGTTTAAATAAGTATTTTGTTCATGAATAAGACTACACTGCTGAATTAAAATGTTTATTATATTAGAATTAAATGTTTTTACCAAAATAACCTCTTGATAAAGTCACCTCACCGTGAAGCTTAGGGTAAAATGGCCAATCACAATTACTTTAGTTACCATGTTCTAAACATCACATCCTTTGTTTTTCTATCAAATGAAATTTAACTGTGGTTGAATAAAAATATGTTGACTTTAATTTGAAAAATTACCTCAAGTTAGCACAAGCTATCTAGTTAGCTAGCCAGTTAGCATCAGCTAGGTTGATTCTCTGCATGGTTCATTAAAAAATATTCATATTTATTTACTGTTGTTTTAGCTTGTCTTTTTAATTTGAAGCTAAAACTGCTTGTACTGATATTGGTGTAAAGGTATAAAGCAAATTGCTTTGTTAGAATGGGGCAAAACTTGACATGAAATCTCTGGACATTTTTCATATTGAGTTTATAATTATATGTCATTGTCACTGAAATCTAGGATAACTATTCTAGACACATTTCACTTTTTTTTCACAGAAAAAAGTACACAGTCCTTTAGAGAAGCGTTTGACTCTACCCTATATATGTTTGTATTTATATAAGTTGTATATAATTCAATATATTTAAAATGGCATTTAAACTTCCTGACCATTCTACAAACTCGGGAGAAGCGATTAATCTGTTAGTTTGTGTTGTTTAGATTAACACTTGCATGATTTATTGTTACTGCTATCTTTTATATAACCACACATCTGTTGAATTCTCTATTTATTTCCCCAAATTTCTGGGCAAATGTTAACAACGTTCGGTCATGAGGGGTTACACCTTAAACATGTGGTGATCAAGATCAATCAAAACTAAAAGCCATTATAGTCAACGAAGCTGTGTAGACTGCTAGTGCTCACCTGCGACAGTTTACAGAGTGAACTATAGCTTTCAGATTTTTTATGCAAGTACCGCAGAATCTCAACATTTTTGTGGGGCACAAAAAAAAATGCTCTTCAGGGTTGTGGATGTCAGTTCTGTATAACACTCGCTTACTGGCTCATGTATTGTTGCTGAGGTGCACCACCCCATTACGCAGCTCCTCTCTGTTCAGTAAGGGAAAAGAATTGCAGTGATTTATCAAACTGGGGCTTTCTTGGACACAGAATCCAACCTGAGCCAGCAGAGGGGAAAAAAACTTAAACAAAAACATTAATTCTGTTTGACAGGGCCCTCTACCTCTCTAAACACCACCACAGGATCAGAGACCAGCGAGAGAGTGATTCTCGCTTGAAACACGGCGGTGATTCACTTTTGCTGTTGGTTCTGGATCAGATACGGATAATCTGAGCTATGAAAGCAATACTACAGGGCATTGTACAGAACGGTTTAATTAATGCCTGACACCTGAAAAATTGCTGTAATATTTTAGAGAAGACTGGTTCGTAGAAGCTTCTATTGCCTCTAATGTGAGATAACATTTCTTTTGGGATAGGATAGCATCTCGATCATGTGTAATACAACTTGACATTTTTACCTGTTATTTACAGGGCTTTGGTGTAATTGAAGACCTTGTGCTTGCTGTTAGCTGTCAAGTTATCTCTAAAGACTTTGGCTTGAATTCACTTTACTGTGTTTATGACTAACCTCCCACATTCCATAACTATTTCAATTAAATAAACATTCATTTCTTTGCAAAAGACCAAAAAACTATTTGAATATAAATTAAGCTTAGTATATTGTGCTTTTATTTAACAGGTAAAATATGCCAGATCTCGGTGGCCTGCTGAATCCATCCTCTGCAACTTCTCACTATTCTCACAATTGTGCCATGAAAATGGTTAAAGGTTAAAGGTTCTAATTTATCGCCCCTGTGCAAATGTTTTGGCCTCAGGCTCAGTCTTGTCATTGGTGACAAAAACAACACCCACACTCCGCTCTGAATTTCAACACCTAACAATACGGCTGCCGCAGCCACATCGAGACAGGGAGAAATGAGCCCTGAAATTTCTGTCATAAATTGCAAAAACATTCTCAGTGGAGGATTGGGGGAGGAGACGAACAAATTGGTGTCGGGAAAGCAGTTCTTAGCTCGACTGGCACTTGCGGTCTAACCTGGATTTACCGCCTCGCAGGGCCTACTGTGGAGGCAGTGCGAACTTTTGTGATGAAGGAGAAGATGGTCACTCACTTGCTTCTCAAAGCATCCTTCATATGCAGACACAGTTTTGTACATTGAATTCAATTGAATTCTCTCTAGCCTTGAATTTTGACCCCTTTCATTTCAAAGAAAAACCTCTGTCTTTTATGTCTTTAGTATTCACATCATCAGGGCTTGTTGATTTAGGTAGAAGGTAAAATGAAAAGAAATTGCACTGTTGTTGCTTGCAAATGTTTTCTAAATAGCAGTACTTTGGTCCAAGACCTTCTCCAGACCTGTTGAAAGGGTGAAAGAAAAGTTTTCTTGTTTGATTAGGTCCCTGGTTTGTCCGGTTAGTCTATTACCCTGTGTATATACAGTAAGCACTTGTGTTCCTGTGGTTGTTGCCTGGTTTTTTCCTTTGGTTGATGTTACATTTTTGGTCTCAGTGTCTTACTCCCTAGTTTTCTTGATGTTCTGGTGTTTGATTTATTTTGGTAAATTTTTGTTTGTCAACACTCAGTTGTGTATATCCTCTGCACTTGAATCCTGCCTGAGGGCTTGGTGTGAAAGAGAACAAGTCCTGTGTTCAAAATCACCCCTATACCCTATACCCTCAAACGGCTGTCCCCCCCAAATAGTGCCCTATTTAATGGCATATTGACGATTTTGTGCATTTCAAATACACAAGGGTTAACAATACAGCAAGACACTCCTGGGCACAATCAAGACTAATTAACGGGGGGATACATTCAGTAAAAGAACTAAAAAACATGAAACAACATACAGGAAAAAGGGGACACAGGGCAGGCTGGGATCATGACAGAGATGGAGACTCGAGTCTCAGACCCAAAAGACTTCAGACTCGAGCTTCGAGACTCGTCAACAACCTGTTTTCATGTGATTATTGCTTTTTAAATCTAAAATCTTTAATGTATTTCTAATTTCTTGTTTTGGCACATATATACATTGGGGAAGCGTATGATGAGCTGCATGCCATGTCCCCTGCCCTTTGCCATACTGTGCCTTTGCCATACTTTGCGCGCACTCACATATCAAAAATGGCGATAACAAGTCCTCCGGGAGTTGTGCCTTTTGTCATTAGTTTTGGTTTTAATGATTTGGCTTAATTTGGTTTAGAAATGATGCTGGATCCACAACAGCGAACTTCATCAGGCACCTTAAAATGCACCCAAATATGACAGTCACTTGCTAATGTAAAAGAGACGTTAAATTGAGCATAGTCACTTGTACAGTAACAAGCTAACCATCACAAAGTGTTGTATCCATGTGATGTGACAGACTTAGGTTAATATTTAACCAGGCCCGAGGGCTAGAGGGATGTGTTAAGTAGCAGAAGATTAGACTATACGTTGTCGCAACACACTTACGGCAGTGGGTACGGCAGTAAATCTGTTGATTCGTGTACACGGACACGATTTTCAGTCTCTCGGCACGTTTCCAAATCCGTGTCTCTCAGCAGGTGGACAGATCAGATGGCAAGAGAGAGTTGAGACTTGACTTGGACTCGTGGCAAAAGACTTCAGACTTGATTCAAACTTTCCCCTCGAAGACTTGAGGCTTGACTTGGACTTCCAAAAAATGACTTGTGACCATCTCTGGATCATGATAACAAGGGTCAATAAAGACTCATTTTACAGCCCTATCCAGAAAACCAAAGCTTATGTAAGAATTTTTAATGAAGTTTCATTTAAACCAGACCAGTCCCTAAGATTACTGCTTCTAAATGGCACATAGAAACAAAATAAAAACCTCATTGAATTGTCATTGGTCATTGTATACCATATGTCATCAGACATTCACATGGTCTGTCTAAGTGGGCCAGATTAAGCTTCTATGTGGACCAGAGTTTTGCAAGACTGTGTAAAAAATCAAAATGGAAAGAGTGTCCAGTTAAAAATGATTAAGAATCTGCACTAGTCTCAGCGGTAGAGAGGGTTTTGCTCTATTGCGACTATTAGGCCAAATGTGAGACTAATCTATCATCTTAGGCAGCTAATGATTGTCTCCACGCATCCCAGCAGGCCCATTCTGGCTGGGGAAACGGACAGTGTTCGGGGTTTGGGTTTATTTGTCATCTTCAAGATGTCCCTTTCACACAGAAAAGGTCGACTGCGGTCTGGAGAACATGGAGAGAGGACATGCATTGGGGACAGACCCTCGGAGACCATATTAAACTGAGAGAAAGAAAGACAGATGGAGTTTGTTAAGATAATAAGTCTTCTTGAAATAAGTGGGAGTCGCCGTAATGCAATATTCAAACTCCCCACAGACCTTAGTCTCAGTCTAATAATAGTTTTAGAGCTGCTTCAGACGTTTGTTTAAATAAGCATGGTCTGACGTGCTACAGTTTTAATCATGTGCCTAATCATTTATTCTTTTGCTCTCCATTACAGCATTTGTCTTGAGTTGCAACTTCCCTGATAGACCAGCATACGGAGATGTGTCCGTCACAAGCCTCCATGCGGAGGGAGAGGCCTATTTCTACTGCTTCAATGGATATCAACTCCAGGGTCCCTCCACACTGACGTGCCGCAACGCCACCACACCCTACTGGAGTGGCAGAGTGCCACGGTGCCTTGGTGAGTCCCAAACTTAATGATGAATTTAGGGGATGTTCACACTTGTAGTTCACTTTGTTTGGTCCAGACCCCCCCATAAAAAAAAAAAAAAAAAAACAATTGGCATTCACATTGGCATTTTAACACCAAACCTAAAGATATGTTCACAACCTGATTGGTCGGCTTTTATTATGTATTTTTCATGGCTGAACTTAACAAACATCCAAAACAATTTTGTGTGCTGGGCTAAATGCACTTGTTGTATGTGCGTAGCCTACAAATGATGGTATTTTGACCAGCTGAGAACTCGTGAAGTGCTTATAAAATGTGTAAAGGAGTCGAAACAGCACCAGGAATCCCTTTGTCATGCACACAAATGAAGATCTGCTGCGATGAGACACGGTTCTGATGTCTGTACCGAACTGTGATGGAAAACATTGTGATGATCTTTTCAGTGGTCCGCTTGTTTGGTGCGCACCTGGGTTCAGATGGCACCGTTCAGCTTATTCAAATAAACCACACTAACAGAGTATTTGCACCAGGGTTCATTTTAATTGGACCAAACATGCCAAGAGTGAACACACATTTTTTATGTTTTTACCTGACAACCACTGGGATTACATTGGGATTACATTGGTTCCACTGAAAAATTACAATTTACACAATAATTCAAGTGCTTCGACAAAAAATGTGCCTCACATTTCTATTTTTATACTTTCTAAACAATGATGGCATCATTTAACTCCATTAAGTTCCTTATTCTTAGCAAGATGGCGATACGCTGGTCTAATCAAAACAATTCTGTGCTAATTGACATTATGCCCCAAATCTGGTCCATTGAACAATACTTGTATTAGATCTAAGTGATCCCTTTAAAGGGTTATTATGGATCTAAGCTGCTGATACAGTAGATGCAGGTTGCTTCCAGGTGGCTGTAAACTTGAAGTAGAAACTACCTAGCATGTCACATGTGCCCTTTCACCAGATAGACTCTTAATTGCAGGTTACTCCAGAGGGATTGTACCTGTATTGAGTGTGTTGCAACAAAAGGATCGGCTAAATGACAGTTAATTACCAAATCTGCAGTATTTGATCTCTACCCTTGAGAAATTCAATTATGAAGCAGTAGCACTAGTAAGCAGCACTAGTTCAGGAAAATCTATGAAGTTGTAACTTCTGCTTTTAATGAACCTTCTTTCATTTTTATATAGATGCAAGTGGTTTTACCTGACAATGATAAACACAGCCTCCTCACACTTGCTGATTTGCTTCGTGACGCTGCCCTGGACTCGCTCACTAGCAATTATCCTTCTTTTTCTTTTCTTCATTTCACCATAAACATACACCCACAAGTCATTTTGTCATTCAGGCG
Organism: Pimephales promelas; assembly: GCF_016745375.1. The sequence continues at coordinate 6,958,247 of NW_024121166.1, forward strand.
CAAACAAACCTCACGCCTGTGTAAATATTTAGTCCACACAGGTGTGATTTAACTTGACAGGGGAGAAACTCCCGGTGCGGTTGCTCCCTCCTCCTTTTAAGTTAATTGGGGTTTGATCATTGATTTTGGCTGGAATGGTTGTAACAGAATTGTTTGTGCTACAAGGCAGTGAATATTAACAACCGTACCCCCTGAAGGCAGCCCGGTGTGGCAGCGAGATTGACAGGTCTGCCTTCTCTGCATAAATAAGGACTTTTTGTGCCTCAATCTCTTTGTGGAGCCGAATCCCAGAGCTGGAGAACTCTTCCCTCTTGCATGACAAGCAGAACAACATCTTCGATTGCAAACAAGACCGGGTTCCCTGAAGGACGGCTGTTTTGATGAAGGATCTCATTTAGTGCTTCGGTGGCACAAGTCGTGGGGTTGTTTAGTTAGCCTGCGGCTGCCAGACGTGGCCTACAGGATCTGGAGTTTCTCACTTTTCTCCATTATTTTGGAGTGAAATAGCATAAACGTGCAGTTTTAGAAACAAGCTGATGCGGAGCCGGGCCAGACTGTCAGAGTCTGATTACTGATCAGCATGGGCCGGCTGCCAGGGAGCACGGCTTTGGGTCCACTTTAATTACGTTCTGTCCGCCTGACTAACCTTCAGGCGTCAAGCTCTGAAGGAATCCTCCTCCGTCGACAAGCTCTCAGTCTTTTTTTGTTGCTTTTAACAAAAACTGTTTACTATTGGTTTATAAAACTGATTCCCGTATTATTATTATTATTCCAGTTTTTCCCCCAAATTCTTGTGGTGTGACCAAATTGCTGAAAAAAAAAAATATAAAACAAGAAATGATATCATAGAGAGGATCAAGTTAAGATAGCTTTTTATGACAAGACAAGTGTCAGGTTTGTGTAGGTAGCTGAAGACGAAGACACGGGAACTGCAGTATAGTTGATTTATTTACAAACCTAACTGACAAGAACAAATGAAAACTCCAGGAATTCAGGACACATAACCATGCAAGGACGACGACCAACAAACACAGAGGCCCCGGTTACATGAATGGAAAACATAGATATTTCCCTTCGGTATGACCGCTCATTTACACGAAAACCCAGTTTGTATCACAGAAAACGATTATTTCTGAAAACTCCAGCCAAAGTGGAGATTTCTGAAAACGCTGGTTATGTTTTGTCGTGTCAACTGTGAGAAACAGCGTTTTAGGTTCTCTCTTGTCGATTCTGAGGATTCTGATTGGTTTGCATGGCTTTATCCTTCTCCCTACACTGCCACCCATAGGTTTGGCATAGATATGATGGCGCTCGACGGCGTATTTATGCGGGTGTGTGAACAATGTTATTGAAAACGGAGTGGGGGAAATATTCATTTCTCTAAATAACCGGCTTTGTGTAAACGTGGCCTGAGGGAAAACACAGGTCTTAAAAGAACTGGGACTAATGGGATAATTAACTGAACACAAGTGATGGGAATAACTAATTAGACAGACAGGGGAAACTAACAGGACTGAACCAAAATCACAAAAGGGGGAAACAAGATCACAAAACAGAACTAAACACATTGAAAATGTGATGGCAAGATTACTTCAATGTGTAAAAAATATATTAATTATTTACTATATTTATATTATAATCGTAAAAAATACTATAAAATGATTTCATTAAAAAATTAAAAATTTGTTGAAAATGGTATAAAAGTCTTTCAAAAATATACAGTATATGAAACCAGCATGAATACAACAAGGACATTTTTAATTCTCGGCACACGTGTTTTAAACTACATTTTAAAAAGTATTTTATAATCTTAAGCACCTGATGTATCTGAAATCACATAATGTCTGATTGCGACTGTTACAAATATATATTCTATAGGCTACAGAATGAATGTATGTTGTATCAATAAATACCACTGTACTACATCTGCCATGTTGAAATTGTCATGTGACTTGTGACATGTACATTATTGTGTTTTATAGAGCTTTCCTTGAGAGCTTTCCTTGAACTCTAGCACTCTTATTTTCATCTCAATGGCATCTGTCTCCTTCCATTTGTACTTTGAACAGTGGCCTGTGGTGGAATGGTGAAGAACGCGACTCTCGGCCGCATTGTATCGCCTGGTTTCCCTGGTAATTACAGCAACAACCTGACCTGTCACTGGGTGCTGGAGGCCCCTGAGGGTCAAAGACTGCACGTGCACTTCGAGAAGGTGGCCCTCGCCGAAGATGATGACAGGTTCGTCCCAGTCAACTCAATCGTACTCCGCTATTATACACTAATTAGTCAACTGATGTTCAAAGAGACAGTTGGAGAAGCTCAGAGTGTCTCTTCACAGTGCCGTCACACTCCAAATGTGGCGCTGCTCTTCAGGGCATTATCTGCTACGGCGAGAGCGAGGGATGATAGGAACAGCTGTGAGTGCGCGAGTGAAAGTGGATGAAAGTTTCTGAGATCAGACACTTGCTCTCCTTTAAAATAATTTAGAATAATCAAATCCCCTCGTGCAGACGCGGAGAGAACGATTACAGCCCACTCCAGGGCCTCAGGAGGGGGATTAAGTTATTTTTATTAGCAGTTTCCGCTTTTTCTGCAGGCTTTGCTAACAAATGGACTTTTAATGAGGTCACTTGCTGCTCAGCTATTCAAAATCATATCAGGCAATTACTATGAAAACTGCCAAAAGACAGTGCTAGAAATCAGAGGAACGTTACATCTGCTGCCAAACAGATACTGTAGAGAGATTCACTGTTTTGAACCCAACTAAACCATTCTGTTCTGTTTACGTCTGCAGGTTTCTGATCAAAAATGGCAACCACATCGACTCGCCCATTCTGTATGACTCGTATGAGGTGGAATACCTTCCGAACGAGGGAATCGTTTCTTCCAACAGACATCTCTTTGTGGAGTTCACGACGGATGGTTTCGGGACCAACACGGGGGTGGCCATCAGATATGAAGGTACGGACTAACTAGACAGTTCATTGTAAGTTTAAGTAGATCGTAGAACCATTGCCATCATTGCCTACGATCAACTTTTGAGAATCGTAGTTCAGGTCAGTTCACGAGTGAACCAGTAGGAATGTTTACGTTCACTAATTTCTCAGTCGGAATGAATACAGTCTAATTTCACATTCTGAAAGTTCTGTTTACATGAACTAAAAATGTTTACATTTCATATGCAGTACCCAGTTGCCACGTTCAGAACCGAGAAAACCTTTGGGAAAATGTCACTGGAGCTATTTTTACTGGAGTGCAATTCTAAAAAGAAAGCTGACATATATGTTAGAAGAGCTTTTTTAGCAAATATTGAGTAAATATTAAGTCAGACATAAACATACGCACGATGATAAGTCATTGAATGTATGTAAACATGATGACCCATTGTAAGTGCTCAAGGTTTTTTGAAACAAGTTGGATTCAAGTGTGGATCAATTGTTGTTTTCTTCGATGAGGAAACTTTTTTATCCGATTGACTGCCATTAATTCGATTATAAGGGTATTATTTGGGTGTAAATGTAGATAATGATTCGGTTCACTAATGTCTCATTCATTATCAGTTAGTCACTGTGCAGCATTGGTCACAGGACATCGTAATAATGAGGACTTGATAGCTGCCAACATCTCCGCTGCTTTGTCTCTGAACCGGGACGTACACGGTGGGGGTTACCGAGTTCAAACGCTGTTTGAAGAACACATGTCCTTTACAGAGCCTCAGGGCTGTGGTGGAGACAAAGAGTGTACCTTCCGGCACATTCCCCTTGTTGCTTCGATTCACACCAAAGATCTTTTCTCTTACGTGCCTTGCTAAACACTCCTTAGATTCATGGCTCAAATGAGATTTATTCAAATTAGATCAAATGGAAATCGAATCAAATGCAACTCGGCAAGGTCATTAAAATGAGTTTTAACTGGAAACAGAAATTGCAGAAATTACATTCCTATTCCCTCTGACAGGTCAGTCGAATGTGCGCAGTTGCATTTGTTCACAGGGATGTCATGCACACCTCAGGACCTCTCAGTCATTATCTGGCGAGGTCAATCTAATCTCATTTACCATACCACAATCCGATTATGCTATCTACAATGTACTAATGCGCCTTCACGGCAACCTGTAACAATTTGGCTTGTCTTCTCACACTTCTGACACCTCTCTGAATTTCACACCAGTTAGAGTGCTCAGCCTTTAATAGTCTTTCTGATTGAAGTGCTTAAAATCAAAATGGATCTGTTTTTTTTTTTTTTTTTTTATCAATTTCAATAGACTAGCAAAATAAATGATTCGGAACTCTTTGTGTTTCGAGAAGCCACACATTGAATATTCGTTCAGTTCTCTGAAGGCCATTTAAACCAGAATCATGTAAATCTATCCAATAATTGTATTTTAATGGAATATTTGGTGAAATAGAGCTATTGTCATACTTTTCAGAGGTAAATTTCTTTATTTTTTGACCTTGTTGCGTATGACCGTCAGCATGGCCCAGAGAAACTTTTTATAGTTAAAGGAGTAGTTCACTTTTAAAAAAAAAACTTTTGCTGATAATTTACTCACCCCCATGTCATCCAAGATGTCCATGTCTTTCTTTCTTGAGTCGAAAAGAAATTAAGGTTTTTGATGAAAACATTTCAGGATTTTTCTCCATATAATGGACTTCATTGGGTACCAAACGGTTCAAGGTCCAAAAGACAGTTTCATTGCAGCTTCAAGGGGCTTTAAACGACACCAGACGATGAATAAGGGTCTCATCTAGCGAAATGATCAGTCATGTAAAGTTTATATATAACATTTGTAAGTTTTATAATCAAAACATATAAGTTTTAAAAGTTTTAACAATCACATTTTGTCAACATTTATTTAAAGTCGAAAATGGGACTAAAACTTAAACTATTATTCGTCTTATTGCAAATATTTTTTGCTAATTGATTCATAAATCAAAGTAAGAAATATATCAAATAAAAAAAAAGTGAAGAAAAATTGGTCAAGTTATTATACAATTTCATAACTTCATATCGAAATATATACTGTAAATATATAAAACTGAAGCAAAATAGTATTTAACTGATGAGAAATAACTGAGACATTAAAGAGATTTTATTTATGATTTTTCTTTCCAATGGGGACACTAACTCATGGCAATAACACAAAATGTGCATTGCACATTAAATTATGTGCAAAGCTCATTTCCATATAAATCTGACTTTTATGTTGATGCCATCTTATGTAATGATTGTTTCTGTGGATACAAGAGAGCAAGATTCAACTGATGATTAAAAATGACTCATTTTTACTTCTTTTAGACAACGGAGCCAGATGAATGCAAAGATGAATAATGCAAATGTGTCTGGGTAAAGGGGATTAGGGGGGAGGGGGAGGGGCACAGTTTGCTGTAATTGGCAGAATAGCCTGTGTTTATTAAACAGAGAGCGAGGCTGAATGTGGATAGTCTAATCTAGCGCACGCTTGAACGAGGCCGGACCCGGAGGGATATCAAAGCCAGTGTTTACCCATAGTCTGAACATCCTCATCTTAAGTCTCCTCCTCTCGCTCTAATCTCTATTCTACATTCTCAGGCGAGCACAACAACCAATAACGGTTCAGCCAGGCATGTCAGTTTGTTGTTTCCCTGAGTGAGTTTGTTCATTCACGTTGCGCATTTATTCACGTTGTCGGGCCGTCTCTCTTTCTTTTACGCCCGTAAATGGCCTTGCAAGTCTGGCTAAGGCTGATTAACTAACAATATCCTTCCAAGGGCAACCCTGCAACCTTGAGTTTGCATCCAGGAGGATTTTGATTGGTGGGAATGTAAAACGCTGCACATTGCTTTGCCACATTCAACAGACAAATTATTTTAGACTGCCTTCTAAAAATGCTTTTCAATTCAGATTCCGCGCTGTCCTCTGCCTTTCCAACGAAATTATGATGTGAAAGGCTGAGCTGAGCGGACTGGTTGTCTGTGTGGTTTAAGGTCTTCTGAAATCAGATGCTTGGTGATAGTGTTTGGACTGTGATGTGCGTCTCGGAGCAGGTGATTTATGGTGTGTCCTCTCAGCTTTCGCAGCAGGGCACTGCTACGAGCCATTTGTCAAGTACGGCAACTTCACCAGCACTGACAGCACCTACGCTGTGGGCACGGTTGTGGAGTTCACCTGCGACTCCGGCTACACCCTGGAGCAGGGCTCCGTCATCATCGAGTGCATGGATCCCAGCAACCCTCAATGGAATGAGACTGAACCCGCCTGCAGAGGTTTGTGTCGGAACGTTTGCATATGGGTTGGGCCAAATTCAGAAGTGAAGAATTAGCTCCTTTTCAGTGAATTTGAATCTGTCCGTTAGGATCAATGCTTTTAAAGCTTTTAAAACTTTTTTTTTTTAGCTTTGTCAAGCTAACACTCTTGTCTTTCAGTTTTTAATTCTACTTCATTCAAATTGCAATTCTGCTTCCTGTTTTTTACCTCAATTCAAATTCAGTTCTCAACGATGCACATCCCTATATATATATACTGTGTGTTAAATTCACTATTCAATAAAAATGTGCATTTTATTCACAAATCAGCTCCAAACTTGTTCATTCAGGCGTTAAATGTCATAGCATATAGCACACTTTATTTAATTCGTGATGAAATTGAAGTAGCGACAGATCTTTTTATCCACTTTGCGACGTACATCCAAGTGTAACGGATTATAAAACGGAAAATAAAAAATGATATAGGATGGGGACTTTGTTTTATGTATCAGTTGTTGATTGGATTTTGATTTTAATATAAGTTCAAATTTAACCTGATAATATTATTAATACCAGTTATTATTATTAACTGGCCAATGCAGAGATTGATAGATTATCTTCCTCATTATTATTTTAATTATTATTTGAATATTTATTTATTTAATGTATTATTCATCAAAATCTGATCTAATCAATGTAAAGGGCATTATAACTAGCCATTTATCCTAAACTGTTTACCTGGATAATTTGCTTCATGAATCTGGTGCTAAAACAACACAGCGTTTAAATAAAGCTGTCAGGCACAAATGATCCTCTCCTCTAAGTTCACACGTGACCGTATAGTGTAGGCTTTACATTTATGTGTTTCTGTGTATAATCTGCATTAGTTAGCTGCTGAAGAGCTCTACAGGCAGCATGTATAGTACAGTACAAGCATCATCCATTTAGGGCCTTTTCTATGTAATCCACTACATCCTGTGTCACCTGGATGGGTTTCAGACACTCTTAGCCACAGTCACACGCCTAAAGCAGCAGTAAAAGCATTAAACCATGGATGCTAGAACCAGGTGCACAGAGCTGAAGAATGTGAGAGAATGCCTCACTCATAATGCCCTGATTCCACCCACACCCGCACACACACACACACACACGGTTATCTTATCTGACCCGTTGCTCAAGTACATTTCTTGAGCCTGACAATAGAGTTTGGATTGAAAGGATTTAATCGTACTGGCTCTAGCAGAGGGTCAAGACAACAGCTTTTCCATTTGAAACTGTGCTTACATCCAGCTAAGCCAGTGTAGTGATGTGAATAGGGGGGAAATGAAAACAGGAAGCAATGAGCCGTTTGTTAATCTGGCCCGAATTTTCCATTTAGACCCTAGTCGGATTAATCCAGAGTTTGAGTTCTGTTCAAGAGCTTGGATTCAAATTTTGGGATACAAAATTCCATACCATTTGAATATATTGAGATTTTGTATAACATCAGTCTTGTTAGCATTGAAATCATTTTCAGTCATTAAAGTTGAAAGATGAAAAGGCATGTTGCCTAAATTCTACATTTTATATAACACTAAAATAACACTGACAACATCATTTTATTTATTATTCTGATATCTATTGGATTATGCAATGAATAAGATGTAATAGATTAAATAAAGATTTGGGTACTTATGTGTGTGTGTGTTTTCTCTCTCTCTTTGGTTGCATTGCAGCTGTTTGCAGTGGAGAGATCACAGATTCAGCTGGGGTGGTGTTATCTCCAAACTGGCCTGAGGCCTATGACAAGGGTCAGGACTGCATCTGGGGGATCCATGTTGAAGAAGACAAGAGGATCATGCTAGACATCCAAGTGTACGTCCAAGTTAATGACATATATATTATACAACAAAAATCATACATGAACACTATACACAGTCCTCACAGTTTTGAGAGAGATATGTATCTGCCAGCCAAGCCTTTAAATTCATTTCCACTATACTTATCATCTTTATCATGTAAACTTTTAAATTGCATAACAATTCACTCGTTTTTATTGATTCATCAATTAAAAATCCTGCCGATGCAAATGCATCGATCTTGAAACATGGATTTTTTAAATCTTCAGTTAGATACACATATGTTGACCCAAATGAATTTATATTCTCCCAAATATCTCTGCATTTGGCCTCTCCAGAGTTTTTCGGTGGACATGGCCCAGTTATTTAATGTATGATCTCCAGTTAAAGTTCCCCTATTATGCTATTTTAAAGGTTCCTATTTTGTTTTGTCTCCTACATGCATGCAAGGTCGAAAAGCACTTTCATTTTCAGTGTACATTCAGTATACTTGTCCGTCACCTTCTCCATATTTGTTTGTGATTTTAGCGCGTCTGTTCTCCCGCCCTTCAATCAATCAATGCTGTAGTTTCCGGAGCGCGATGTTTTCACCCTAAGTATTTTTTTATTTTATTACTCAGTAACGGATATGATTTAAAATGTAGCGAATTAAAATACTACAAATAAAATTTGAAAAATTACTTTAAATGTATAAGTACAAAAAAACAACAACTACTCAATTACAGTAATGCGAGTAAATGTCATTCGTTCCTTTCCACCTCTGCTGTTTTGTATGTATGTCTCAGGAAGAGAGAGTTGAATGGCTGATGACTTATTGCAGCAGTGCAGAATCAATTCTTTCTTTTAGGAGACAATAAATGTATTTGTTGTGCACTTTGATCTTTTACAATCTTTACATTCACAAATAGCTATATTACACACTGCATAAAGGTTATATATTCTAAAAAGCATAAGGGGTTGCTTTAATTCAACAGATGCTACATCCTTTAGTCACACTGAGATAAATGTGGATCAAATCCACAGTGGGTTCATCTAGACCTTTCTGCACACTCCCGGCGTACATATCAGTCTCTAACTCTAGATGCCAATGGACTCAAACATGTATCACCATGGGGCTGCCTTTCTGCTGGGTTTGTCCCTGATGTGGCTGAGATTGGAGTTACACAGTTACAAGTTCTGGTGCTTTGCATCATCTGCTCCCCACTAACCGGTTCGGCTCTCACAATCCAAATGAAACACCCGTCATATCGCTCTGGGCATTTCTGTTCAACATCGACTTAGAACTTGAAGACCTTGATTGTTTTTTTCTGAAGATCTCCCAGAGCATATATCTTTAAAGCACTGACACAACACCACAGCTTTTTTCAAAATATAGCCTACTTTAAACTCTTTCATAATTAACCCAAAAACTATTTGAATTTCTCTTCGTTGCATCAGTAATTACTGCAATCAGTGTGACACAGCACTTTGTTGGTTTCTACTGTCAGCCAAGTTCTCAAAGACAAGATAGCTGTTGTGTAGCTTTATGTTGAATTTAATTGAAGGGTCATGGGAGAGGTTGAGTATATCTGTAAATTGCGGTTAACATCACATCAGGTTTACTCGGTTCACGCTCCCTGCTAAATTCCGGGCAGTCAAACTGCGCTGGCAGAGAGATCGAAATATGGCATGCGGGAGAGAGTTATTTTCTCTGCAGTTCCTTTTGGGGAAAAAAGACTCAAACTGCTTGGAGATGCAAGCTAGATCAACACGTCCTCCTTGCACAGGGAAAAATACTCGGTGTTCTGTTCCAAAACCTAGTGAGCTACCTATAGAGGCGACATTTTAAGGCATCATTGATTCGAAAGCTGTGCCAAAAAGTAAATTATTATTTTGCCTCTTAAGACACCTCATTTTAACTAAATTCTAAGGTGGCATCACATGTACAGTTTGCATTTTGCAGATCGTATTTCAAGAACGCTTTGCAACAAGCTCAAAAATTGACCTATGATGGTTGTACTTTATATCGGAAGTAGAAATGTTGTTGAATTAAATGCCATAAATTTCATTATGTGTCTCCAGTCACATGATCCTTCAGAAATCATTAAGATTTGCTACTCAAGAAACATTTCCTGTTTTTGCTTAATATTTTTGTGGGATTTCCCCCCCACCCCCACACACACAAATCTTTGATTAATATTAACCCTTTCCCCACCAGAATTTCGTTTTTTTTCGTTTTTTTAGAAAGTTGCTAGCCTCCACCAGTGTTTTTGATCATTTTCACAAACATTTTGTGTCCCCAATCCCCCAATACAAGAATATTTTGTTCTATGAATATCTGAACATATATCAATATATCAAAAGAAAGAAAAAAGCCTCTACTTTATCACTTGTTTCTGTTCCTTTTTTTGTCTGTTTTGATTGGGAGATTCTCTACTCTTTCAAAAGTTAGTGTAATAGGGCCTCCTACCATATAACAGTGAAAACACTGTCACTGAAAATTCGGTTAATGGCGGGGAAAGGGTTAAGTGTAGTTGAATTGTGTAATTGAAGTGTAATTACTGTAATTTTTGATCAATTTGTATCCCTTCTGATTAAAAGTGTTAATGTCTTTCAAAAAATATCTGATTGACCCCAAACGTTTTAACGTAGTGTATAAAATATAATTAAGTATATTTTTAAAGAGTTGTGCCCTGTTAGCAAAGCAACATGCTAACAGAAGTCAATTCAAACAATTTGTGTTGCTGATGTGCTTTAAAGGCCTGACTTATCAGGTTCCATCTCAGTTATTATGCCTATGTAGGCAGAAGGCAGCTTGTTTGGTTTTGGAACAGAGTTTAAGAGTCTTCACTGAATGTGTATGGCAAACAGGAAGTTGAAAAAAAGGGGGCAGATGAAGGGGCATGTTGTGCATAAAGAGGATGCAGAAGTGGGATGCACACTGCACAAAGGTTAATAACAAACTCAACAGAACAACAATTACTTTATTGGATGGTTTTATGAATGTGAAATCAATTATGTGAGCAAGGAAACAAGTGTTGAGTGTGATTGTGCCGTCAGGTGAGTTGCGGAACATGAGGCCCTGCTGTGTCAGACCCAGATAGATTATTCATGCATTCAATAATTTGGCTGCCTTAATTAAGATTCACTCATTTGCATATGGTTCCTTTCGCATTTGTCATGTTTCTCTCTCTCTCTCTCTCTCTCTCTCTCTCTCTCTTTTATTGCAAGTGTCCCGACTGCCGTGCTAAATTGTGGGACTCTGTAATAAATGACATTCTGGATGTTTTGTTGGAGATGCAGTTAACATAATTAATTTTCCATTTATTTTGTGGTGGAGGTAATGGAGGGAGATGGCAAGTTTTTTGTTTTTCCTGCAAGTGAGGATGAGGCCATGTGCTTCTCTATGTGGCCCAGATATCTTCAGACAGTTATACTGGTGTGTGTGGATATTTGCTAAGATAATAGATATCTGTTTTAGTTTGAAACAAGATAAAACAACTCTAAATATATATATTATATATATAACAACTTATAAATAGGGTCCAAGACGATGATTCATTTACATGCAGAGAATTTTCTTCAGTACTTCAACATGGACCAACATGACATGGATCATGTGAAGCATTTGTGTCCGAAGCTCATCATACAATACAACTCAATTTCAGAATCAGTTAATATATTGTAGTTTTCTGCAATTAATTTGACCTAACTGTAATTAACCATATGCTAACGTTCAACTTTGGGGTCAGTATGATTTTAATAAGGATGCAATAAATCGATCAGGAGTGACAGTAAAGACTTAAAATGTTACAAAACATTATAAGCATCACAACTGTTTTCAACATAATAATATGAAAATTAGAATAGATAGATTTTAAAATAGAAAACAGTACTGTTTTTTGATCAAATAATTACAGATTTGGTGAGCATAAGAGACTTCTTTATGAAACATTAAAAAAACTCACCAACCCCAAACTTTTTGTACATATTTTGCAACTTATCACACACACACATATAAATGTTTTGTTTTGTTTTTTGTCTTTTTCTGAGGATAAAATTTGTATTATTATATTTCAAAGCCATAATTTAGACCTAAATGAGGGGGCTTTTAAATACATGAACAGCCTTGCTTCAGAAAATAAAACAATGTCCCTTAAAATAGCCAAATGTAATTTAAATAAAAATGCTAATTTTCTTCCCTTAATTTTGCACTTTATCTTGTGATTTCATAATTCTCTACAATCTTAATACCAGGTGTAAACAGGACCATTGATTGAGCTGCAGAGAAACATTATTGGATGGATAGGTGTGTCTGGAGTCATTATGGTCCATTGCAAAGCCTACACATCCCCCATCCTTAAAATTTTCAAATGACCAAATTTATCAAAGGACATATGGGACATTATCAGCCAGGCACATCAAGTAAGACATATAGCGAGGGAAAATTAGTCAGGAGGGAGCCAGCCACAGCTGTTCAGCCCAGAGAGACTGAGAGACTAATAGCAAATCTACTTTTCCAAATTCCCTATTTCACAGTTCTGTACTTATATTCTTGCTTGCATCTTCTTACAAGCGATCATTGGCCCAACACAGGTCCTTATTGCTACATAGGTGTCCTGCAGAGCCTTTTAGCTGTATTGAATCATGGATTCTGTAATAGCAGGGCCCGGGCCACTGCTGGAGGCTCGTTATGGGGCCATAAGAACATTTTATCCCAATAATGAATATGCACCCACTCCTCTGTAATCATTCATCAATGTACCGCACACTCCCAATTACCTCAGAACGTGGGGCGTAATGAAGGCGGATGAATTCATTTAGCAGGGAGGGTTTCTCATGCTGTATGAGCCGGGCCGTGAATCGGAGGAAGGGGGGAGAGAGGTGCACAGGTGACAGCTGGAACACCTGCACACAGTCTCTCATAGATCTTGCCGCACAGCATGGGATGCTGAATATGTCAGAGCCAGTCAAATTCCAGGTTCCCATGAGTGCGACAGCCCTCTTCTGGAGCTGTAGTGCACAGCTGTGCAAGATCGACGTGATTTAGCCAAGTAGGAAGTTCATGCCTTCATGCCTATATGTACTTTGTAGGCTGCCCCCAACTAAAGCTTATTAGTCGTTCATTTAAGAAATGAGTCAATTAATCGCACGTTTATATTAATTTAATTGGGCTGCTCAAATATACACTGGGTGCATGTAGGAATATAGCCTATTTAGCGCTCAATTCACGCATAAAGCTTGCCGACATTAATATTATTATAAATGCGTCGGAAAAAATAACAGGGAGACTTTTTAATTGTTTATTAATAAACTAGTGTTTTCTGAGTCAGTGTCGGCTGCAAAGATGAAGTTTACGATGCTGACTCTTTATCTCAACAGTTAAAGAGAATGTACTTTTCATACAGATTACATAATCGGAGAGTATTTGTTTTTTATTCAAATTGGTTCATTTAAAAGACTTTTCAACAGAAAGCGCATCCTGTTTATTATTCTTTATCGTACAAAATCAGAACGTTTTGTTGCTGTAAATGAAAGTAGACCCTTTCGAAAGATGATGTATTACTCTTATATGTATGACCATTAATGGTCATTTGTGTTTTAAGTGGTTTCTGTTGTTATTCGGAAAAAAAGCAAGTGCAACTATTCAAAAAAAGCAACTATTCTCAATCATCCACGCAAAAACACTTGGATGTGTGCCTAATAGTAGTGCACATTTAGGCTAATGTTAGAGGGAGCAGCCATGTAAAGTTGGTTCTATTTACATTTTTAATGATAAGCCATATTTGAGGTTGATGAATTAAGCGATTGTTTGGACATTCAGTAATTACCAAAAGGACCCACCGTTAGCAATCTGTCCCTCATGGACTGCGTGACTTCAATATTTCCCGTGGAATTTTTGACGAATAAGCCTCTTCTCTATTGATTGCAGCCCTAATAGAAAAGATTACAGTTACAGTTCAGTTACAGTTTTTGCTAGACCAATGAGAAAAGTCTTGAATGTATCATTGTGTTTGAACCAATATGTTGAGTGATTCAGTGACTCACTGATATAGACAGTCACTTTTTTATTTTCAGAATAAATCAACATTTTTTTAACAAATCAGTTGAATGAATGATTCAGTTACTCGTTAATAAAGACAGCCACAGATCAGTTGCTGATCACCATAAAAAAATGCTGTAAATTATGGCCCATGGGTAAATTCTGGAATATCTACCATTGGTGAAATGCAAGCTTAAAATACTTCCTGTTTTTATCCGTGTGGGCACGGCACCAGCTATGCCAACTTCATGAGCTTGATTCCCAGGGACAGCAAAAGCTGAAAAATGGATGTGTACCTTGAATGCAATGTAAGTCTCTTAAGATGAAAAATGTAAACGTCTTTTTGTTTCTAGACTAATTTTGGCCATCTTATATTCAGCAGCCTTTTCATATGTTGCATCAGTGTTTGAATCCATTTTTATGGGGTATAGTCCTAACTGACCATGAGCTGTTGATTTATTATTATTATTTCTCTCATTTTCCCCTAAATTGTTGGCATTGGGTTTATAGTTGGCTTGACTGCAGAGCTCTGTATGTGCACCTCAGACAGTCACAGCCTTTAGCAGGCTGGTAATAAATCAAGGCTGTCTCATCCTCCAGGCACCGAGCCAGAACCCAGACCAATATTTAACTTTCTAATTAAAGAACAACTCTGCAAAAACAGAGGAACTAATTTCTCTCCTTTATTTGAGAAAGCTTGATCCTCTAAGTCTCCCTGGAAATGTTGACAATCCAAATGAAGTTTTAGTCTCTTATATTTAACTGGCTTTTCCAAAAGTCAACATTGTATGGCTATTCATGCAAAAGTAACTCAGGCTTATCCATCTTCATCTCTGGAAAGTCCTGTGTTAATTTGCTTGAGGATTATTATTATTTTTCTTCTATGTGTCATGAAATTGGCCAGTGCCCGATTCGCCAGTGCCAAAAAACGCTACAAAAAACTCTCCCATTTCACCACATCCCAAAGGTGCTCTATTGAGACCTGGTGACTGTGGTGACCATTTGAGTATGGTGAACTCCTTGTCATCCTCAAGAGACCAGTTTGAGATGATTTGAGGTTTGTGACGTGACACATGCTGGAAGTAGACCTCAGAGGATGGTATAGTGTGGTCATAAAGGGATGGACATGGTCAGCAACACTACTCATGTAGGCTGAGACAATTAAACAATGCTCAATTGGTACTAATAGGCCCAAAGTGTGCCAAGAAAAAATCCCTCACACCATCACACCACCACCACCAGCCTGAAGCATTGATACAATTCAAGATGGATCAATGCTTTCAGGTTGTTTACGCCAAATTCTGACCCTACCATCTGAATGTTGCGGCAGAAATCGAGACTCATCAGACCAGGCAACACTTTTCCAATTTTCTGTCATCCGATTTTTCTGAGCCTGTGTGAATTAATTTTCCTGTTCTAGGCTGACAGGAGTGGCACTGGTGTGTCTACTGCTGCTGTAGCTCATCTGCTTCAAGGTTTGACGTGTTCAGAGATGCTCTGTAACGAGAGCTTATTTGATATGCTGTTGCCTTTCTATCAGCTCAAACCAGTCTGGCCATTCTCCTCTATCCTCTGGCATCAATTTTCTCCCACAGAACTGCCTCTCACTGCCCATCCTCTGTAAACCCTAGAGATGGTTGTGCGTGAGTTGATCAGTAGTTTCGGAAATACTCTGACCAGCCCATATGGCACCATCTACCACACCACGTTCAACGCTTTCTTCCCCATTCTTGCTCAGTTTGAACTTCCACAGATCATCTTGACCATGTCTACATGCATGTTGCTGCCATTTGATTGGCTGATTATATATTTGCTAATGAGCAGTTGAACAGGTGTACCTTAGTAGCCATTGAGTGTGTATATGAGGGTGGTGATGGCTTAATGGATAAGACACGTCTTTGGTGTGAGAGACCCGGGTTCGAATCCACTGTGAGACACCAATGTGTCCCTGAGCAAGACACTTAACCCCTAGTTGCTCCAGAGGCGCGCGACCTCTGACATATATAGCAATTGTAAGTCGCTTTGGATAAAAGCTTCAGCTAAATGAATAAATGTAATGTAAATGTACATAGTATTATTATTATTTTGGGAATTGTTTTTACAATTTAATATTTTTAGTACCTTTTGAATTAGTAACTCTGTTGCATACCTGTTTAACTTTTTTATTTAGTTCATCCAGCATTTTTACTTTAAATAACTGTAGGTTTCAGAGACATGCAGGGCCTTGCTGTGCCCTGGGAGCAAAGCTGTTATTGGTATGTCGAGCACTGGCCCATCGTGCCCAGCCCTCGGCACAGGGGATTTGATTGGAAATGGTGTTTTTCCAGCAGGGCAATCATTCAGGTATATGGTTCTTCACTAAACAGACATGGGGCAGAGGAGGAAATACTGGCTTCTGGATGCCGCTGAAGAATTTGTTCACTCTCATACAAACAGTTGTGGCCCATAATCCACGTAAATTACAGATAGGCTCGGTTTTGCTTGACATATGATGGATCATTATGTATTAGTTTTTCAAAGAAACACCAGACGCAAAATCCATACAAAATACTCCCATTAATCTCTCTCTCTCAAACAAAAAAAGCAATTAAATGCATCTTTTCACCAGCAGAAATGTAGTTCGACCATCTCTGAGATGCAGAGAATGTCTTTATTGACATTTCTTTCTTTTTTTAAAGGTAGTATTTGTCACTTCCCTTTCAATGTGCTGAGCAGAGGATGATGTGTCTGCGAGCCTCATATGAGAATTTAATGCATTCTGATGGCGGCTGTGTTGTCGGCCAAGTCAAGCTGAGCCTGTTTTTGTGATTAAACAAAATGAAATTACTGCTAGCAAATGGAAAGCATGATTGATTTTCTCGGCAGATACGGTGTGCGGCTACGCAAAGGCTTGTTTAACTTCATCACAACAAATCCAATAAGGGCTGACACAGTTTCACTCTCTATGGTCCTCAGAGCAGGTCAGGAACTCTTCTGGCTTAAATGTGTCTCCCAGTGGAAATAGAGACAGAGGTTTTCCCACATACAGTACTAGAGGGCTGTTGACAGTAGAATAAAAATACATCTGAATGTAACATGAGTGTGTGCACGTGTGTAAGCCATAATTTAAACATCCTGTCTTCATTTTGCTTGAATGTTACCATTCTAGCTCATACAGGCAACAGAACAGAGATGATTAATTATTCCCCTCTCCTCAGTAATGACTTCCATTACTGCCCACTTGTGATTAATTAGTGACAAGATAGAGTGTGTATGCCACCTCCCTGCCCAACTGATGCACACCCCCTCCACCACTGACTGGCCAGACTGTCTAGTTCTGGTGGACGTCACCCACAGTTAAAGATCACTCACGCTCACATAGACATATATATGCTGTAGTATACCTCATATATATATATATGAAGAGTTCAGATGCAAAAGCCTCTAAATGCCATTTGAAATTTTCTTCTTTAATGATGATTTTTATCAAACTTGTATATTTAAGTTCAGTAATTTCACTTAAATAACAATTAATAGGTAATTATCATTGCCATTTAAGTGAAATTACTGAACTTAAATATACAAGCTTGATAAAAATCATCATTAAAGAAGAAAATTTCAAATGGAATTTAGAGGCTTTTGCATCTGAACTCTTCATATATATATATATATATATATATATATATATATATTTTTTTTATATATTTTATTAGTATTGGCCGATTATTTGTGCAGCAGTGAATCAGATGTCAAAGTCATGGTTTTCATTGACTGGGATTTTTGTCATCTTTGTGTAAGGTTTTCAGGTATAACAAAGTGTTTTGAAGGTCATATATTCTCGAGGCATTCAGCAAAAGGCTTGGATTCCCTTCTGGTTTAAAAATAATAAAACTCTCTGGTTTGATATTTGATATGATTCAAAACTGAAGTGTGGACGGGAGAGGCAGTTATAAGTACTATGGAAAATTCCTACCGACAATTCTACTGAATATAATATACACTACAATTAAAAAGTTTGGGTTCAGTGAGAGATTATACCAGGATGTGTTCTACTGTTTTCAACATTGATAATAATAGGTGTGCAACAGTATGCGTATTTGTATTCGGTAAACGTGTACATATTTAATGTCATTATAATTATAATATGTTTCTGCCCTGTGTTTACAGTTGTAAAAATGAACGTATTTAATTTGATTTGCATTACTATATTTTTTTTACTAAATTTTCACATGGGTGTTCATAAGTTAAACCCTAGTAAATTCATAAATTGCTATTTAAAATGGTAATAACAATTTTTTTTTAAATGTCTCTAAAATGTTCAATTAAAACCTATGCCTTTGAATTAGACTCTTTAATTCTAATTGTAAAATCTACAATAGTTCCACAACGAAATTCAAAGCATGTCTGTGATTGAGCTTCTCTTGAATTTGCCACAGGGAAGCTGCCAAATGTTCTCTCTCTGGCTCCTGAAAATCAGGAAACTGATTTTCCAGCTATTTCTAAACATGAGATAGGAGGAGTTGTTCCCCCTCTGCTGAATCATTTGCTCTTTACAGTTTGAGTGAAATGAATGTGGTTTGTGATTGCATGACTATCGAAACTGTGGCCAAAAAAAAAATGCTTAACAAAAGCAGTGGGTAAACATTAAACAGCAGACAAGATTTCACACGCAGCAAGGACAAGAGAAAAGCGCTGAGGCTGGACAATAAGGACTAGAGGAAGAGAAGTGAGAAGGGAGGTCAGAAATCTATCAGGGCCCCTGGTATTGCTTTGAGGTGAGACCTGAACATCTGAGATGGAGGATTAGTCTGTGACTGACATGTTGTGTGTTATCTGTTCAGTCTCCACACGGGAAAGAACGACCTGCTGACTTTCTACGACGGAGATGACCTGACTGCAAAGATATTGGGCCAGTACGGCGGTTCCCGTCCTCGTTTCAAACTCTACACCTCCATGGCTGATGTGACCATCCAGTTCCAGTCGGACCCTGCTACCAACATCTATGGCTACAACAACGGCTTTGTGGTGCACTTTTTTGGTAATTACTTGTTTAACCCTTTCTATGGCACTTTCTCAGCTTCATACATGTACAGTACATATTCGAAATGTTGGTGTCATTAAGATTTCAGCAAGGGCACATTAAATTGATCATAAGTGACAGTATAAATATTTTTATCTTTTTCAAATAAATGCTGTTCTTTTGAACTTTTTTATTCACCAAAGAAAAAAACAGTCCTCAATATTGATAAGCATCATGTGACACTGAAGACTGGAGTAATGGCTGCTAAAAATTCCGCTTTGTCATCACAGGAATACATTACATTTTAAAATATATTCAAATTATAAATTGTAATAATATTTCACAATTTTTCAGTTTTTTCTATTTAAGCAGAGAGACTTCTTTCAAAAACATTAAAACCCCCTAACTTTTGAATGGTAGTCTCATTAATCTCAAATGTAGTCGGATGAAGCTCATTAGTTATCTGCTTGCTTATGAGATTCATTTGAGATGCCGCAGGGATTGCCAATCTCAATTTGATGGAAAGAGGGAGAGAATGGTTATAGAGCTAGAGCTGCAGCTGGTTTAGCCCTCACCTTTCCTGGGGATAAAGTGAAGGTCATTCTATCAGCTTCTCTCGGTGACCGACTTCTGTGCCACATCAGATAACATTATATTAAGTTCTATTCTGGGGGTGGAGGAATGCAGATGATTCTTCGAGTGGAGTGAAATGGACTGTTTTTTCCATTTCCTTCATGCAGCACATAGGGAAGATTCCTTCGGCAGCTCCTGCAGGTGCAGAGGATTTGGCCCTGCAGATTCGCTAACAATTACAGCGCGTTTGTACTCATTAGCCGCATTTGCCGGGTGCCGTGCCCTCCACAGTTTTGCCAATCTAAGAATGGACATCAGCAAAATGCCTGCCAGCTGTCTTGTGCTGCTCTATTCATATTTTAATCACAGCCAAGCTGATTCCTAGCATTTGATTTATCAGTCATTAGGCACAACACCTGTGGTTTGTTCGGGGACATGGTGAGAAACAAAGAAATTGTTTGCAGGCATTATTGAACACTCTGTTTCCCTCCCTCTCTCCCTCTTGCTCTGCTAATCAATCTAATTGAGTCTAACTTCATAGGAAAGTAAAGTCATGAATGGGAACTCGCTGATTTCTCAGTTGTTTCTTAGAGAAAGGTGAGTGAGAGATTAAATGGAAAGAAATGGAGACCTTTGATTAAAAGGATAGTTCACTCATAAATTAAAATCCTATCATTTTTTCTTGTTGTTCCAAACCTGAATTGTTTTATTCGGTGAAACTCAAATGAAGATTTTTCAAAACGGTTTTTGTCCATATAATGAAAGTAAATTCGTACCAAAAACAACATTGATCTCCAGTCCTGTTCATTGTATAAATAAATGAAAAAAGTTATTTTATGTTCCGTGAAAGAAAAAAGTTTGGAATGACATAAAGGTGACTGAATATGACAGAGTATTAATTTTTGGGTGAGTGATCCCTGAAAGATTAAATTAGATCTCTTAGTCTTCTCTCTTAGAAAACAGTCCGATTAAATGGAGAGTCTTTCCTTTGGGATGAGACTTTAAAACCGAGGTCCTGACTCTTTGTGGTTATTAAAAAAACCCAGGATGCCCTTTGAAGAGTAATCCGACATCCTAGCCAAATTTGCCCATTAGCCTCTGTCCAACATCATCATGGCCTCCTAATCATCTCCATATATGTATATATTCTGATTGGCTTCATCACTCTCTCCACCAATAAGCTGGTGTGTGATGGGCGTTCTGGTACAATATGGCTGCCGTCGCATCATCCTGGTCCAGTTGATGAATTCCTTTCCATATGTTTGAATTCCATACCATATGAATTCCATACCATATTGGTATGACATGAATTCCTTTCCATAACTATTTGAGTGCCGAGAAAAGCGTATTTGTAAATGTAACAATTTGCTCAGTTGCATTTGGTTTGGGAGAATTTGATGAGAAATATTTAAGATCACTTGATAATCTCTGATTTTCATAGCAAACACTGGCATGTTAGCAAATCTAAGAGCATTGATGAGAGCAATTCAGAACATTTTAATCTTCCAAAAAAGAAAATTCTGAAAAATTTTTATTCACCATCATGACATTCTAAACCTGTATGACTTTCTTTCTCCTGTTGAATTCAAAAATTTGTGTTTGTTCAATATTCTGAACATTGAAAGCATTTTGGTGATCACTGTCTTCCATAGTATGGACAAAACAACACCAAGACATTTCTTCAAAAGTCAAAAATTGTCAAATGATCTCAAATATGTCATAAGATTCTCCCAAAACAAGTAATCGGTGTAATGCAAACATTCACTTTATAGCTCTAAACTCTCACAGTGTGTAAGCAGATATCTCATATGATTTTAGGAGAAATATCTGTGGAAAAGTTGATGCATTTGCATTTTTTTGTTCTTTTTGCAGAGGTTCCCCGTAATGACACCTGTCCAGAGCTTCCAGAGATCTCTAACGGCTGGAAGAGCACATCTCACCCTGACCTGGTACACGGCACGGTGGTGACCTATCAGTGTTACCCGGGCTTTGAGGTGGTGGGCACCGAAATGCTCATGTGTCAATGGGACCTGACCTGGAGCGGAGACTTGCCCAGCTGTGAAAGAGGTGAAAAACACACACACACACACACACACACATTCATGATGATAACCACTCTCTAAAATCCATTTTCACCCCATTTCCAAACCAGCACGCACTGCCTATTGATCAAGAGCAATTCTGTGCTCCAAAACTAGATGAGCTTTTGAATTCCATTTGAGGGGGGAATTTCACAAGTGCCTGTTTCGCCTCTGAAACTCGGTCCCATTCAAGGACAGGTGAGGACTGATAGAGGACTTTGTGGGTAATCACTCACTTTTCTTTCAAGGGCGACTTTACGGATGAAGCAGGCGCCATTTCACTTCGCACTCTTGGTGCATCTTCCTCTATGTGCTCACACGTTACGATACCTTTGTGAATGATTTCTGTGATTTGAATTATTTCGTTCTACAGCCTCGCATCAAGTGTTTTAACAAATTTCAAAGCCGGGTAGCTCTGTTGTAACCATGTAAATCTTGTCGCATGGCTATTGTGTAGCTTGGACTCACTGTGTGTGAGTGTGTAATACGTCAGGCTGCCAGGCCGTCCGCAGACTTTCATCGCTTGAAGTATCCACAGACAGGACACACGTATGACCCTGGAGCCGCTGTCCCTCTCAAAAACAGCAGGCCAAAAGCAGCGGGGACCGTTATACGGTTCAAAGCTTCTCACTCGCCACGCAAACATAATTTATTTTACTTCCTCTCCCGTCTCCTCTTCCTGCCCCTCTACTGCTGGGGAGAGAATTGGGTTTGGAACTGGGCAGGCTGGAGCGAAGTCATTTTTTTTTTATACAGCACTGTGTGTCCGTACACTGCCCTGAGATCAAAGTCACATGCTCCTCTTGCCTCACAGTCTGGGTGAGATGAGCGGTGGCCCCTGGCACTCTGATTGGATGTGGAACCACATGTATGAAAACATACTGGTTCAATGTACTTTGAGTTTGAATGGACCATATATAACTTTGGATAAACTTTGTCTGCTAAATGCAGAAATGTAATGTAAAAAAGCAGCAGCAAAAGATGTGGAAACTGCAAGAATAACTAAATAAAATTAATTATTTATTATAATCCAAAAGCATTGTTTGCTCAACTAATTTTTGAAATTAAGTCATTGGTGCCACCCTCAGGTGGAAGTGAGAACTACAATACAAATCAACTAATTTGTTGACTAACTTTGAATGGCTAACATACTGAAAGGGACCCCTAGTGCAAATACATTATAGTGCCATGTTAATGTATTTACATGTTTTATTATGAAACTTGCATTGCAAAGCCATTCAAATAGTCTTTTTCGTGTAGACTACTGTTCAGAAGTTTAGGGTCCAGAACAATTTTTTAAGTTATTATTTTTATTTAAATAAAAAATTTATATTTATTATTTTTATTTATTTTATTTTATAGCAAATATGCATTAAATCAATCAAAAGTGACAGTAAAGAATTTTCAGGGGAAAAAAAACAATCTAATAAATGCTGTTCTTCTGAACTTTGTAAGAATCCTACAAATTCAGCTTTGCCATCACAGGAATAAATTAAATTTTGAAATGTATTCAAATACAAAAGTGTTATTTTAAATTGTGAAAATATTTCACAATATTACTGTTTTTACTGCATTTTTACTGTAAATAAATGCAGCCTTAGTGTGCATAAGATACCTAGGGCTTTACCATATCAAATGCACAGTAGAGACTTGTGCACCTGAGATGAATTTAATATTGTTTCAACTCTTTTCTGTACCAGTCCTGTCATGCCCAGACCCAGGGTCAGTGGAGCACAGTCGCAGGGTGATGTCCGGCCCGCGTCTCATCGTAGGCTCGACTGTCCAGTATATCTGTAACAAAGGCTACTCATTGTCAGGAAACAGCCTCCTCTCCTGCTACCATCGTGACTCCACCGGCCCCAAATGGAGCGAGAAACTGCCCAAATGCGTTCGTGAGTGCCTGATTTTATTCTCAAATAATCTCATATATACACCTAAAGATGCACACACATAGTGGTTGTTAACTGTATAATAATACAATTTAATCAACTTGCAATTAAGTCTGTACAGTTTGAAGAAGTCACATTTGTGAATGTGTGTGTATGTGTTTTTGTGTTATATAGCTGAATCGTATGAGCCGTGTAGGAACCCCGGCACTCCACCCTATACCATTCAGAGCTCCGAGAAGCGTGCGTATCAGGCTGGGGAAACTCTGCGCTTCTCCTGCATGAGTGGGTATGAGCTCCAGGGTGAGCCTGTTCTCCGATGTGTCCCCGGGCACCCTTCCAAATGGAGTCATCCACCCCCACTGTGCAAAGGTAGTCCTTGTGTTTTGCAATGTTCATGGTGTGTGATCTGCATACTATAATATTCAAGGTCTCTTTCCTGTCTGCAGTGGATGTTAATTTATTGATATGTTGTTTCTCTTCAGGGAAGGGAGTGTTTGTTTTGAATAATTGGTATGACATGCAACATTTTCTTGTTTTGTTAAAAGCTCTCACTTTTCTCCCAGCGGTAACACAGGAGTACATAGATGAACGTAGGCTGGATGGTAAGAACTTTTGCATCTTAGAAATGCACATGGATTTGTAATCACAGCTATCCATCTCAACTTATTTTATGTGTTTGCTATACTTTGTCCCCTACTAGTGGCCAGTGCAGATTTCAGCATGGAGGGAGCCAGTGTGGCTGTTTCCATTTTCATACCAGTGGCTGTAATCATAATCATCATCATGTCGATATATTTCTACTTTTCAAGGTAAGTGGTCCCAAAAACTTTTTGTACACTTATTCTACACTTAAACATGTATACATTACCGTTCAAAAGTTGGGTTCAGGACGATTCAATCGATCAAAAGTGACAGTAAATATGTTTAAAAAAAATGTAATCTAATTATTTATTTATTAATTTATTTTTTTGAAAATAGTTATTTTAAATAGTAATATTATCTCAACACTTTTACTGTATATTTGATCAAATAAATGCAGCCTTGCTGAGCATAAGAAACATTAAAAAAATCTTGATCTGAGGTCTTTATTCTCCCACAATTCTGAACAAACAAATTAAACAAACACTAATTTACAGGTTCTGACAAAATGTTAATTCCTGCTGTCTATTTAATGACAATGATTCGCCTGTATCTATTAAACATTTGACAAGTACGATCGTACTGAATATTCAGATCTGCATTGCCGCTGTCGCTGAGCCAGAGAGAGCAGTTGTCATGTATGGAGCAGCTTCACAAACAGTCTTTTCAACCACACAGTATTGTTATTTTTGTTACAGTAATTTAAATGTTAAATTAATATGAATTATTAAAAAAAGAGAACTAATCATGAATGATTAAATGACTCGCGCATAAATACTCATTACTGGATGAATCAACATTATAGCTGTCAACATTGAACATTGAAAATAAGGGAGATTTCCCAGAATCCATCCCCCAAATAAGGGATTTTTTTTAGCCTCAAACTTTAAAAATAAAGCACTAATCATTAAAAGTCTAAAGAGTTTATACAGTAACTAGCCTACATATGTGTGAGAGAGAAAGAGACAGTGTGTCATTTAAAAAAAAAAATCATAGAGGATGTTTAAATACTAATATTAGCTTACGATGGAAACGGAGGCGGAGTTAGTGGTGCTTCTGCGGGAGATGATTGGGAGAGGTTTGTCTGTGCACCTTTACCGATCAGAGCGCACGCTGACATTGAGTAAAGCCTTTATACTCGACACATCCGCATGAGCGCGGCAAAAATTACAAGTTGGCTGAGCAAGACTGGTGTTGTGCCGAATTTCGACCCCTGCCAAATTATTACCCCCCTAGCATTGGTAGGTTTAGGATTCGTTGTGGGGGAGGGGTAGGATTAGGGGTGGGATCGGGATTAGGCAATCAGGTACTGACTTCAACAAGGGGGGTAATAATTTGGCAGGGGTCGAAATTGGCTGTGCACAGCTTTTTTGTAACAGCGTGCGCGGCGCCGCATCCTAGGATATACGACTTCAAGCCGAATCTGTCCGAGCTTGTACGTCTCACACAATCAGAGCGTAAAAATACGGAATATTTTACGGGAAAATACTAAATCGGGAAGATAGCGGGAAAAAAGCTAAAATATGTGAGAAACCCGGAAAAAACGGGAGGGTTGACAACTATTGAACCTCTTGAATGAATAAGTCAATGACAAACGCAGTTTTTCAAGTCACTTGTTGCCACCTACTGGTGTAACAATGTAATTGATACAATCTTTGCTTGAAGTCATTGCTTTTAAAAGGTGAAAAAATGTACTCGTATTTTGATCACTACTGTCAAGATCAGTGTTTCTATCCAAACTATAAACTTTTGTCCCAGTACTTCTGTGATCATTTTAATTATTGTAACAGTGTGGTTTAATTATCATAATACTGTGTGGTTTAAAACGTTTGTGAAGCTGTTCCATACAGGACAACTGCTTTCTCTTACTCAGCGACAGCGACAATGCAGATCTGAATCAAAGTTTCACTACGATCGTACACTACGTCAAATGTTTGATAGATACAGGTGAATCATTGTAATTTAGGAGTAAAATCATGTTGGTGTTTGAATTGATATCATGATCTTTTAACGATTACCTCATGGTTTGACATTTTATTATGTAATAATTGCAATAAAATGTTTTATTGTTTAGTTCAAATCTCTCTCTCCTCTGGTTTAGGCCAGTGCAAGGCATATTAATAGTTGATGTTTGTTTGTTTCAGGGTGCAGGGGAAGTCTCTACGATTGTCCATGTCCACATCACCACAATATGATCACATCAGAGGAGAGTCAGCTTTTGAAAACCCCACTTACGAAACTGCAGTAAGTAAAGCATGTGCTCACCAAAAGGCTACATCAGCAACCTCCTTGCAACCTATCACTTGTAATAGCATATTACCCATCGCAACCATTTGTAGTGATATTTCAATGTAGACTGTGGGGTACTCATGTGTTCAGTCTTACAGGTGCACATCTGCACTTTGAACACCATCTGTGTTGCCATATTGTGGGTTCATTTCTGTAATCTAATTAGCTGTAAAGTGGCATTCTGGAGTTGAAATGAAGTGGCACAAAAAGCCACGCCCTCATCATCTCATCATTAACGATCTTACGGATTCGCAAAATTATCAGTGGGGCAGAACACCAAAAAGGAAGTGACACATTTAACCTCATTATTGCAGAGTCTGTTGGCCTATCACAACCTCCTCTGCTTCACCTGCTCTCATTGTTCAATATTCACATTCAGCTCAAAGAGATAGTTCACCTACAAATTAAAATTCTGTCATCATTTACTCCCCTTCATGTCGCTACAAACCTTTCTTCCATGTAGCACAAAAGGGAGAAATTTCGCACAGTGCAGCAAGTGGATGGGGACAAATGCTTGTTTCCAAAAGTGATTGTGAAAGTATCATAATGGTCAAATGGCCTTATAAAACTAGTTCACATAACTTTGTAATTACTAGATTTAAGTGACAAACAAACCAAAATTAATTTTGTTAGTCAGTGAACAGTTTGGGGATGTGTCAGTGAACAGTGTTGTGTTGTACACTACTGGGCCACCATACATTTCTAAAGCCAAAGATATACTTCATAACTGAGCATAAATAAAAATACATAGAAAATGATATCCAGTAATCAGATTACTGGAAAAATCAGGTAATTTTAGGAAGGTGCCTTTTCAAGCAGTTTTGATTTATAGCTCTATCACGATGTGCGCATTTGTGAGCATTAGAGACATTTTAAAATCATTGTAAAATATTATCAGCCCCAAACTTTTAAACCTTATATACAAGCATGTGCTTGTATGTTGCACCAGGTTTGCACTGTGTGAACAAGAAAGTCACACAGGTTTAGAATGACATGAAAGTGAGTAAATGGTGACAGAATCATTATTTTTGGGTGGTGAACTATCATTTTCATGCTGTGAAAAATAAATCAGACACTTTTTGACCTACATAAACTTGCTCGATCACTTACATTTGCACTTTCTCTTCTCTCTCTGCATCTGCATCCCTGAAGAACAATGAGGTGAGAATTTGACTGTCAATACTTTTACACTGATATATGGACCTAGCCTGGGAAAACCCAGAAAACTTCCGGCAAATTTAGATTTGCTCTGCAAGTTAGTCTGGCAAAGACATAGACAGTAAAAGAAATGGACACAGCGACCCCATAGACTTCAACGGAGAAAAGTGAAGTCAATTAGAAGCACTCAATTAGAGGCTCAAACTGAGCTTGACGACGTAGATGTGATGTGAGAAACCTGTCTGACAGTTGTAAGTCTTCTTGTAGCTGTGCCAAGAGGAATCTGAATAATTCCCTTCCAAATCTTGCCGAGACAGTGATCGTGAGTATTAGTTGTCCATGAGCTCGCAGCAGGAGCAACTTTATGAGCAACTCTCTATGGGCTTCTCCCTTGACTTTATACATTCACGTCCCCCTGATTGTGCGTGAGCTTCTACTTCTGTCAATATGGTAATTTCTCTAGTGTGCGACAGAGAGTCGCGTGTTATGATGCAATTCTTAGCCTGTTTTTACAAAAACGGCTTCTACAGGGCCATAACGGGCCATACAAGGTAATTGAGCCTTTTATACATTATATCTTTAGAAATAAACAATGGACAAATGAAGCCTTTAAACGCCTCAGATGTAAAGTTATTCGCTGTCAAAGTGACACAAAAATGAATGGGAGTCAATGGAAAGGCTTGTTAGCCAATGGCGGTCCCCGGGGAGACTTCAGTTTCTGGCTAATGGATTACCCCCTTGGGCAAAGAGCTCATTCAAGCCCATTTTTAATCCTTCGAAATCACGGCATCTATCAGAAATTTTGGGGTGGGCTTTACATGATGACGACAGCACAGCGGCGGTGAAGCAGATTTTGTACATTTACAAACATGGATGCCGCCGTGGAACTAGGGGTGTGACGGTTATAGTTAAACACCGTCATTAGAACGCTATAACCGCCAAAACCATGTTATAAAAATATTTTTTTACTAACTTTTTTTATCTTAGAGAATATATCAGCTTATGAGGCAAAGGAGGCGGAGCCATCTCCAGCAGTAGCAGCCTCAGAAGCACCAGCTTGTTTATACTTGATGCGTCGGCATGAGTGTGAAGGTGCGCACGGCAAAAATTACGCGTCCGGTGTGCAAGACCCCATTTCGCTTGGCTGTTTGCACGGCCTCTTTTGTAACCGCGTCCAAAGATGATCGACTTCAAGCCGAATCTACCCGAGCATGTACGTCTCACCGCACCGACACCCAGTTTATGCGACACAAAGTTCATTGTTAAGGTTTTGTTTACTGTGTGTGATTTCTTTAATGGAAAGCACATTCACTTCTAGTTGTCTTGCTGTTCATTTTAAATAAATGTAGAGCAAGTAACTAATCAGGGTCTGCTCGTTTATTCAAGTTGTTCTATAACAGACGACCGTCGCTCTGTATGTGTCATCTCTAATATGGACCTTTTCCAAGATTTCCAAGCAGACTCAACTCAAGTTCCAAGATGTCAGCGCCATATCGGGATAGTATACTGGTGGCTTCACTTCTCACCAATTGAAGAGAGCGAAGGGGCGTTGTCCATCTTTTTTTACAGTCTATGGTAGCATGAGTTACAGACTGTAGGTTATTCACACCTCTTATTATGCTGTGCAAGTGTCCCTCCAGATCTCTGTCTGTATGATGCAGCACTCATAACACAGTCCCAGCAGCACTGCCTGCATATACTAAACCGCTCAATAACAGTTTCTGGCCCCCAGGGCCACGTCTGCGTTTGACTGTATGTAAGTGTTGTGGCTGGACGGATATGTGTGTGTGTGTGTGCTGGTTCGTGTTCTTGCATTATACGTGTCAGGAAGCAAAGATGATGCCAACAGGGGATCACAAGCAACTCTCTTGAGTATGAAGAGACATGACTGTCAAATGACAAGTCTGGCTTTACTTAAAGGATTAGTTCACCTAAAAATTAAAATTTCCTGATAATTTACTCACCCTAATACCATCCAAGATGTTCATGTCTTTCTTTCTTCAGTGAAAAAAAAAAAAATGTTTTCGAGGAAAACATTTCAGGACGTTTCTCCACACAATGGACTTCAACGGTAAACAAATGTTTGAAATCCAAATCAATGCAATTTCACTGAAGACTGAATTAATTTGGACTCCAACAATTAGGTTACCGTTGAAGTCCATTGTGTGGAGAAAAGTCCTGAAATGTTTTCCTCAAAAAAACTTAATTTCTTTTCCTCTGAAGAAAGAAAGACATGCCTTTTGCTTTCCCTGAGAATCAAACCCAGTAACTTGGCATTGCAAGCACCAATGCTCTACTGTTTGAGCTACAGGAAAACTGGATGACATTGGGGTAAGTAAATCATCAGGAAATTTTCATTTTGAGGGGAACTGTGTTTACAAAAAGTAGAGCCAGTTAGTATTGTGTTTTGAAGTTTTTATTTCATATGCGTTATTGACTTGTATATAAGTCAATAAACATCTAAAGGCTTTTTAATACTCTTGACTATTGTTACTGTTCATTTGTTAGACAACATCTTCCTAAATCACACATTGCCCAATAGTTTTTCCTGCAACTTCCATCATGCTTCCATTACTGATTATTATTTTTAAGTCCTTTTCATGCTTAAGTTGCATGGTATTTTTGATTTGTACAGAGACCTATGATTCAAAGCAGCCACCAGAGGTACTCTCTAGGATTCTGTTGTAAAGAAAGAGCCTGTAAGGAGAGTTGATGAAGGGAATAGCATCACATGGACGAGGATGAGAAGGTTGGAACCACTGGTGTAGGGCGTCTCCATCTTTAGCATCTCTTTCATGTTGTGTTTGCAGCCAGCATTTGGTTTTACATATTCCCACCCCTCACAAAATGAAATGAGATATATATATATATATATGTGTGTGTGTGTGTGTGTGTGTGTGTGTGTGTGTATATACTCGAATATTTATATTATATTTGATGTGTTTGCTTGTTTGGTCTACAGGACACGAGAGAATACGAAGTTTCCATTTAAATAAAACAAAGCTTGTTTTAGCATGGAGGACAGCAAGCCTTTCTCTGCCTTGTGGAAGATCTTCTCAGTTCCTCTCACATCTTGTGTAGCCAACTCTGCTCTTATCCTCACCTGGACCTACCTTCTCGTCTTTTCTCATCTGCTGTAAATATCACCTTGCTTCTGAGGACTTCCACAAGCGAAGAGTGTGGACAACATGATATTATTTTTGTAGAGCTTCAATAGCATTGTCCTGGCAGAATTGCTTGTACAGTTTCTACCCGTAATTGAGCCAAATCAAATGAATTAATGAATTCAAAAGAATGACTGACAATAGGGGGGACCATGTTATTTAGGTGACTGATGTCTCTCTTAACAGATTTATTTATTTAAGTTGCACTTTTCCACTCAGAACCCCCCCCCCCCCCCCAAAAAAAAAAAATACATGTAATTACGATATTAAAGAAAATCACAAGTACGAGAAATAGTTGTGAAATATAGTAAATACTGATAGAAATTAACATTGGAATATAAAGTAATTGCACAATAAACAGTTGCAACTATGAAAAAAGACGCAATTGCCTTCCATAGTTCAATAGTTTGGGGTCGATACGATTTATTTTTTGATTGAGCTTAAGAAATGCCTTATGCTCACCAGGGCTGAATTTATTTTATGAAATGTACTGTAAAAACTGTAATACTGTGAAATATTAGTACAAGTTTAATTTATTTTAATATATTTATAAATATATAATTTATTCTTAAGATGGCAGATCTGAATTTTCAGCATCATTATTCCAGTCTTCAGTGTCACATAATCCAGAAATCATTGGAATATGCTGATTTGCTGTTCAAGAAACATTTCTGATTATTATCAATGTTGTATCAAAGTGTTTACTAACACTTTTTAAACCAATCAAATTAATCCTTACAGAATAAAAGTATTAATTGCTTCTTCTTTTGTTTTGTTTTTTAATCTTACCGACTCCAAACTTTTGATTGGTAGTAGTATCTGGAGATCTTATCCATTTCAAATATAAATATAATCCTGGGGGGACACTTTGAAACAATTGTGTAACACTGCAATTATTGAACAATTAAACCTATGCATGGTTTACAGTTAAATCTTTTTTTTTTTTTTTAAATATTTATTTTCATTTTCAACTACCTTCAAATAACATCTGGCAGTTTTATAAAGTGTAGTGGTTTGCATGGAAACTGGTACATCTGTATCCAGTGATGTGAAGTGGATTTCATTGGGGTGGTCTTAAGCATTTACGCTAACCTTAATTATGACTCGCCTGTGTGTACAATGTCAAACAAAAGCCTGCTGTTGAAGTGCTCTCTTGCGCTAAATTTCAGCTTTGGCTGAGTAAGCCAAAAGTAAAAATCTATGTACAGGAAGTTCTTGTAAATCATCCCTCCTTTACTGATCAATTGGCTCTGATTTTTTGATTTACGTTTATTTTTGTATGTTTTTATACATATGGATCAAAATAACAATTGACTGTACTCTTTCAGCAGGCACACTTAGTATATAAATATCTAAGAATGTACATACAATTTGTATTAGATATGGCTTAAATGTATGTATATATGAGGTTTATCTATTATAGAATAGATCTTTGTTCATCATTTCACAATTATATGGATCATTTAAAAGAGTTATGTACTTGGTCTCCATTTGAATGTTGTCCGTATTGAAAGAAATATTGTCATTTCACTGTAATTAGCAAAAGCTGCCAAAAACATCACAACTGGTCACATGACAGACTTGCATTGTGTGTGAACATTTCAGTGTTTCACTGTCTCCAATTGAACAACAGTGTTTTGGGAACATAAGAAACAACATTTAATGGAATTCAAGGAACTCAAGTGCATTTTTCAATATGAAAATATTAAATGCATTACATTCATATTTATTTATTACCCAAAGCAACTTATGAGTGAGGAAGAACATGAGCAGGTCAGTAATATGCGAAGTGCTGTACAAGATCTGAACTGAAAATCTGGAAGAATAATTTGTTTTTAATGTATTTATTTTTAGTGCTTTGCAGGAATTTAGTCAAGCACTCACGGAAGAAATCTTAAGATGCTTCTTGATAGCTGCAAGAAACTTGGCTGTTTGGGATTATCTTGATTCAAAATATATTTTTACTTGATTGCACTGTACTGTAATTATTTACACTGTACACAACATTGTCGGAGCATATCATCAATTAAAAAATTACATTACATTGGATTGGGCTGTTTTATTCGTTCTTCACGAACTATTTTTACCCATTCTTGGGCATTATTTCCTTTTGTTTATGATATTTCCTTTGTGCTTGACAGAAAACATGCCCTGCAGGCTGAGAGTTATTCTGTTGTTCTGCTGGCTAACGCTAGGAGGAGCCCTTCCTCTCTTCCTCTCAGTACGCATGCGCAGACTTCATTCCAACCCCGCTTGAGTCGAGTCAGAGAGGGCAGCGCCAGCCAGTTAGCAAATAGCTACTAGCAATGGCTTTTCATAACAACACCTCTGCTCTTCCCTGCTGTCATCTGGACGCCACCCGCGAGTGTTTCTGCACATAAGGACGTAACCGCCGACAACCAATCCAGCAGGCTTGCTTTTCAAAAGAGAGCACTTTTCTAGTCAGTATGCGATGGGGACAGACAGCTGTGGATTTCTACACGCATCTTTGCAGGCGGCTGCTGCTGAAGCAGAGGATGCTGCTAGGCTAGCGAGCTAGGCCTTTACATCCCACATGAAACCTTCAATACTGCACCAGACAGCAACATTTCATTCAAAATATGAACGATATTTGCTCTTAGACGAGAGTTCGAGCGATTCATCAGCTCTCGTTTAGCACCAGACCTCCTGCGACCTGTGTGCTTTTGTTTGTTGATAACGTTAGCCGCTAGCTAGCCGAACATCGGAGCAGCCAATCCGCTATCTTGTTAGATTATCGACCAGTGACCAGTTTAATTTCTCCAGGACGGCTTAAGGACAGCAGATAAACCCAACTGCATTTGGAGAAAGCGAGAACTGTTGTCGGGTTGTGTGTTCATGCTACCTTTCAGCTGTGTGAATGTGGGACAAAATGGAGACCCCGAAGATTCTGTACGATTTGGACACGTCTGGGGGCCTAATGGAGGTAAGCCTGTCTGCCCTTCAGCGGTGCCACAAATCACTGCCTTATGCGAGTTATAATACAGGCATATGGATTAAATGAATCCGAATGACAGTAAGTTACAGAATGGACTTGAGTCGCTTTGGTGAGTTTATGTAGAGCTGGGCCTGTTGCAGAAACGTGAACACAACTTGGTTATACAGCAACCGAACAGTTTTCATTAGTGAGGTCACGTGACCAGGTCTGATTTGACATGGAAAAAAGTTTAATGACCTACTCGTAGTTGAACGCAGTGGTCCAGGACTGCACACACTCTGGAGGTTTCAATAAAAAAAAAAAAAACTAACACCAGGTTTTACTCCAAAATCTGCAGTCAGATTGGGATGATATCCAAAACCTTTCACTGGTAAGGTTGGAAACACCTGTTTAATGTGTGAACAGACTTTCTCTCCACTGATGTCTGTCACTTAAAACATTTCAGGAGATCATGCATGCTTCAATTATATTTGCCAATCTGTTCCAGCAAATTCAACAGCTGCTCGCACCTCCACGCTCCGAGGATGGAGAGAAGAGACGCAAACCAGAGAGGGAGACCAGAAGAGGAGGCCGAGCCACAAACCATGACACCTGTGACAGCTGCCGTGAGGGAGGAGATCTGCTCTGCTGCGATCACTGTCCGGCTGCCTTTCACCTGCAGTGCTGG
This sequence comes from Pimephales promelas, assembly GCF_016745375.1. The sequence goes on from NW_024121166.1 coordinate 6,992,746, forward strand.
TATGTTTGCAATGGGATTTCATAGAGTGTTAGGGATAAACGATGAGAGTGTGTTTATGTACATGTCTGTTTTCACTGCTGATTTTTAAATCTCACAAAGTTATTTGTCTGGTTGGCTGATTTGGATTTTAGAGGGTGACTTGTAAGGGATGGTTTGCACTTGCATATATACCATACTGTTCTAGTAAAAGACAGTGTTTATGAATTTAGAGTGGTCAACTATTCATTAAATGAAAAAAATAAATAAACACGACCGTTCTAAAGTTCGAGGATTTTTATAAAAACAGCAATATTGTGAAATGTTAGTTTCTACTAACTTGCAAAATAGGTGTAATTTATTCCTGTGATTGCAAAGCAGATTTTTCAGCATCATTACTCTAGTCTTTAGTGTCACGTCATCCTGAATTGGTGCTGTACTGTATTTGTTGTAGTAGTTGCATGCACGTTTTTTATATTAATTTCTTTGAAAAGACTGTATCAGTATCAGAAACTGGAGTCAGTTTGGCAGTTCAGCATATGTTCAGCCTGCCGAAGCTTATCGCTGTAGCATAATCGCAGTAGATTGCATGACTACTAACTTTACATATTGTTTATGCACATCACCACTTCCTCTTCCAAATAAGGGCATTTAGAAGTCTTTTGTTCACTGACAGCCTGAGCTTGAGCTAAAGTATTAATGCACATTTAGCCTAAGAACGAGAAAGTTATTGATGCCTACAGGTGATCTACATCTCATGTGTAAGATTACAATTCCCACGTTCTGAAGTCTTAATTTCTTATCATGTAAGTTTTGTTTGAAGGGAGTCACCCCTGCCTTGTTTTATTTGAAAGCCATCTAATAATTGTCTTTCTGCCATGTCCTGTTAAGCGAACGCTTAGTTTTTACTGCTATCACTGAGGGGAAGTAAATGTATTATTCAACAACTCTGTCCTGATTTGTGTGGTTGTTTCACATTTATTCGATCCAGTCTTTCTCTTAGCTGACGTAACATAAAACTGGTGTACTGTATGTCAAAGAGAGGAGAAAAAAACAATTGTATTGACATAGTTGTGGCATGTCGGTAACATTGCATCATTTGTGCCATATTCAGGCTGTTTTAACCTGTAGATTAGTTTCAGTGTGATGTGGTTTTCTTTGCATCTAGCACAGTGAATATAACCTGTGAACTGTCACTATATTTTTCATACAGAAATTCAGCTTTTTTTATTACCGCATAGAGTTTACAGACATTTTTACATGTCTTAAAAGCAGTATTGTGGTTTTCAACACATCAAGATTTGTGAAAGAATTGTTTTTTTTTTTCAGTAATCCGCCTTTGAGCAGAGAGATGCTGCCCCCTGGTGACTGGATGTGTCATCGCTGCAGTGTGCGCAAGAAGGTTGGTGCAGTCATATTTGCCCTTGCTTTGTCTAAAATTATCAAAAATGGTCTTCGGTGGTGGCGGACGAACAGAGGCATCTACACACCGTACAAAGTACCTTAGGCACGTGAACTGTGAGCCCAGTACTGACAATAATTCCAAAATGAATGCCAAGGTGCAGTTTATAATAACTTATCCTATTGATTCCCATTACATTTATATGTAAAAAGTCACAGCCCATTGAAAAAAAAAGTCAGGAATAAAATTAACAACAAATTAATGCATTACATAGAAGAAATAGCAGGTCTGATTTTTGCATTTACGCCTCAAGATCATTTGGCATACCGTGTCAGATATTGTTCCGTCCGTTGCCGAGGTTATTACCGTCAATCAAATTCAATCGCACATTTAAATATGGTTGTCAGTCCAGAAACTTGTGGTGTTAGAGATCTTTGGTGGAACAAGGATTCATTTTGGCAGCTGGCAAAATATTTTCAGTGTAGGAAAAAAGGATGACATAAAATGCATGCTGCCTTCACAAAGGATAATAATCCCAGAATGTATTCTTTGAGCAAAATAAAAATCAGATGGCAGACAAGGCTGGATAAATGTTAATCATAAGAAAACTTGCATTTCAGATTCAATGCTTAAGAGTATCTTTAACATCATGTTAACTGTTGCCTTAGCAACCCTGCTTACTAGTTTTACGAGCAATACAGTCAGTGTAATATTGTGATCCTCTAGAAGCGTGAGCAGAAGGCAGAGCAGGTGAACGGGGCGCTGGAGCGGCAGCTGTCCAAGCGGTCGTCCTCCCCTGCGGCGGAGCTGGAGCTGGGAACGCTGCGTCTGGACGGACTGCCCTCTGCTGCGTCAGGAGGCCTGAGACTCGCTGTCGCACAGGTCCGTCTTCTCGAGCGGCGCACGAGTAGCCGTCCTGGAACGCCCACTTCCAATGCGTCAACTGACACGCCCACACCATCGGAACAGAATGACGTGGACGAGGACCTGATGGACGTTGAAGAGGAAGTGCACTGCTCTGAGTCCGAGAGCACCACACTTCGCCTGAAGAAACCTTTTCAGCTGCTGATCGCTGCAGCCATGGAGAGAAACCCCACGCAGTTCCAGCTGCCCACTGAGCTTACGTGCACCACTTCACTGCCAGGTGAGGCTCGCCCACACTTTTGTGCGATGTGTTGTTGAAGTGTGCATTGAATAACTCTTAGTGTGTGTGTGTATCTACAGGCAGCAGTAAGCGCAGAAGGAAAGAGGAGGCAATAGGCAAGAATGTAAAAAGGCCACAACATGAGCTGGATCCCAGTGGGCTGGTCCCTCTGCCAGTGAAAGTGTGCTTCACCTGTGGCAAGTAAGAGCCCAGAAACATTAAAGACACTTGTATATATATATATATATATATATTTATATATTACTGTATGTATAGAGCTGCACAATTTGGACCAAACTGATAATCACGATTATTTTGATCAGAAGAAGATATTTTATAAAGACAGTCCACTTTGTGTGTACAGGCAGGAGCCATATTTGGAAAACAGTCTTCACAAGTCGAACCACAAACGCCGTTCAGACGTTCGCTGAACTTCAAACAGTTCAGATCACTTGGCACGTCGTTTTCCAAATATGGCTCCTGTCTGTATACACAAAGTGCACTGTCTTTATAAAATATCTTTTGATTAAACGGTCTGTACAAAGTTCTCAATGCTTTGTTTTGGATGTGGGGGGATGTCCCTCATTATGCTACCGTGCTAGTGTGAAAATAATACAGATTTGAAATAATACTGCCATCATAGGAGTTAAAACACCCTCGGAATGGGAGGGGCTAGAAAGTAATATTCAGTTGGTAGTCATATACAATGTCACCGCTAAATGGGGGTTAATCCTACTCAGTGTAGCTTTAATGAAATAGAAATATTTAAAAAAAAATAATTATAAAAAATTACATTGATTTAATTACAGAATTACAAAAATGTATATTAAAAGGAAGCCTGAAAATATAACAATTAATTACATATTTGCAAATACTATATTAAATAAATAATATTAAAATAACAATGATCCAGAATTTGAATACCCATGAAACCCAAATGGAATCACATTGTGGTTAGTATTGTTGCACAGCACGTCAGCTTCTCTCTCTCCTCTTCCTCCATAGGAGCTGCAGGGTGGCTCCTCTGATCCAGTGTGATTACTGTGCGCTCCTGTTCCATATGGACTGTCTGGACCCGCCTCTCACTGCCATGCCCACTGGGAGATGGATGTGTCCCAACCACGTAGAGCACATGGTGGTCAGTGGCTCGTATTTGATTTTTTTTATCAAATCACAACAGATTACAGTATTTTTTATCTTTTCAGTTTTTTTCATGTCACATTTTAGTAGTAATATTTCAACTAGTCCATAATTTTTAGTTCATGATGTTGTTCATATTTTTTTTCTTCTGATCTTTAGTTGATTGTGATTTCATTACTCTCTCCTGAAGTTAAGTAACTATAAAATGAAAAAGTTGTTTATTTCCATTCTAGCTAAACCAAAAGAATGTGACCCTCAGCACACGTTGCCAGCTTTTCGATCGGTTTCAGGACCGATTGTCCCAACACGCAGTCAAAGTGGACTTTCTGCGGTGGGTTCATCGCCAACACCATCCCAATCGCAGAGGTGTTCGCCACATCAAGAAAAAGACATTGAAGGTGGAGCAACGTAACATGTTTTTTAGGGTTTCTGCAGTCCTTCACAAGTGTGTTTACCAGGCCTTTTATGTAGGATGAAAATAATAATATTATTATGTTTTGTATTGACAGTAGAAGCTTAAATGGCTTGTTGACTTAAATTAATTTGTCCTGTTAAACGGCTTAAATTTACTGATAAATGGCCTTTATTTATTTTTTTAATTAGTAAATTAATAGAATTTGACCAAGGATGCATTTAATTGATCAAAAGGGGCAGTAAATACATTTGTTACAAAATATTTCTTTTTTACTTTCTATTCATCAAAGAATCCTGGAAAAAAAGTGTAATGGTTTCCACAACAATATAAAGCAGCACAACTGTTTTAAACATTGATAGTAATAAACAAATGTTTCTTGAGCAGCAAATTAGCATTTTAGAATGATGATCATGTGACACTGAAGACTGGAGTGATGATGCTGGAAATTCAGCTTTGCATCACAGGAATAAAATACATTTTAAAATATATTAAAATAGCGAACAGTTTAACCAATTATATCATTGTAGTTGTATTTAACACAGTTATTGATGTTTGATCAAATAAATATAGGCTTGGTGAGCATAATAAATTTCTTTCAATAAACATTTTAAAGAACTTACTGACCCTGTACCTTGTTTATGATTTATTCATGCTCAGTTTCAATTTATTTGGCTTGATAGTGTGATCTCATGATTTAAGGGGAATCCTTATCCAGTATTCAAATTAAAAATCATGTAATTTCAGCAGAGGTATCTCTACATAGACAGTAGTTTTAGTTTATGACTCAGATGTGTTCATAGGTCCCCAATGCCATTAAACTTTTCACTTTGATGTGTTCATAGGTCCCCAATGCCATTAAAAGTCACTACCAAAACCCCCCTGTGCTAATGGATCAAATAGGCCTTCGCAATGGAGAGCTGGTCACAAACGGTTTTATGGATCAAGAATGTTCTTCGTCTGCCCAACATTTAACCAGCAAAGAAGAACAAGAGGAGGTAAATGGACTGTATAAAGTGTTCGATTAACAAACTTAACTGCTGTTGTATAAATATGACTGCAAATGGAATCATTCCTCACCATTCAGTTTATTTTCTCCTTTCCACAGTGGCTTCGTCATGTCATTGCACTTCAGTGCAGTATTATGAAACATTTATCTGCTAAGCAGATGTCATCTTCCCTCCGGGCTTTGGAGCTTACTGATATGTCGGACGTGAAGACGCAGGAGTGTATGGAGACGCAGGAGATCAGCGGTACACCAGTTGGCCCCCAGGGGGCTCCTCCGCTGCTCTCTCTGCCACCCAAACAACCCGAAAGCTGCCGAGAAAGATCTTGTCAGGGAGATTCTGACAGTCCGGTAGAGAAAGGCACAGGAGTGAATGGCCCGTTGGTGTGTGAGGGAAAATCTTGTTTGACAGCTGAAACCCCACAGAGACTACAAACTCCACTCTCAGAACCAGCCCTGCCCAACCATGTAGATATAAAGACTGAGAGCAGCAGTCCCCTCAGCTCCTGTGTGCAGAGAGATACTCCTTCATCTACCAGCCTTGCTTCAGACGCATCGGCCCATCATCACAGCTCAGCTGTAGGGAACACCTCCTCTGGGCCGAACAGCAGCTTCTCATCTCAGACTAAAGGTTTTTGAACCTACATACTCATTTACATCACTCTACACATCATACATGATTTCCCTCGGCTATGCTCTAGTCTAGAACTAACACTTCCCTTCTGAGGATCAGATTCATTGTATTGTGCAATTAAAAATTAAAAAGTGTTTTTTTTTTTTTAAGACAGAGGGGAAATAACTTACTTGTATTGCACAAGAATTGTCACAAAATTCACTATCATTCAAAAACTGTTTGATATGAAATCATTCTAATATGCTGATTTGGTGCTCAATAAACATTTCTTAATATTATCAGTTAATTATTATAATATTATCAGAGTTGTTTACTAACTAATAGTTACAAAACCTAATATCTGTTGTCTAAATTGAGACTGAAGATTAGAGATTTTTCAGTCCACATAAAAATTCCTATTTATGCTTTTTTTTTGTTTTTTTTTTTTTTTTTCAGAGAACAAAGTGAGCCCTGATGCAATGTCTGTTGGGAAAGGCTCTACTCTCCCCTCCTCTATAGGCTGCTTATACAGCTACATCAAGAATGTGGTTCAAGGTGATGCAGGTAAGAGTTCATCTTCATCCGGAAATAACTGTGCATTATGCATCTGCTTTGCAAGTACAAGAACCCATTCTTTCCCAGTAGAAATAATAAACTTTGCACCGGTTCTGAGGAATGAAAGGGTTTTCTGTGTTGCAGAAGTGGACCTGAATAAGCTGGATGAGGAGTTGATCAGACTTCTGGCCTGGCAGAGGATCCAGCAGCTGTTGTCTCCCAAATCACTTCAACCCTCAAGTAAATGTGGGATTTCTCCAGCCGTCGCTGCCTCTCTGCCCAAACCCTCCCCACACACCGAAGGTAACAAAACTCGCTCATCACATCATGTTGAGGCTGTGCTAATGATCCTTCTTGTCTTAATGTGGCAAATCATTCCTCTTTTGCAGTACAAAAAAGGGAAGTGCAAGCTCGAGCAGTACTGTGTCCTTTAACAGGAAAAGGGGCAGCTATCAACATGTGCTATAGGACTCTCTACATAGGAACAGGTGTGGTTTGCAAAAAGCAACATAAACAAGATTGCATTATTTTGAGGTTGAATCATTGATGTTTTTTTGTTTTTGTTTTTTTTTAGGTGCTGAAATGGACGTGTGCCTTACAAACTACGGTCATTGCAATTATGTTTCTGGGAAACATGCCTGCATCTTTTATGATGAAGTGAGTGAATTCAGTAATTTTTAAAGCATTTTTAAAGCAGTGTTCCAGACTGTGACCAAATCAAATGCTGGTGCGACCAACTGAGAAAGTTGGTAGCAGCAGTTCAACCAATGGAAAAGTTAGTTTGGAGCCCTGCTTTAACTGTGCGTTCACACCGGACGCGAATAGCGTGTCAATTTCGTGTCTAGTTTTACGCTTGACCACTTTGTGTTAATTTGCGCTTTAAGAGTGAAACTGACGTGCGTAAAAACAAAAGTTTGAAGCGAAATTTGTTCAGACTTTTCAACTCGGGCGGCAGGCATGAATTTGCGTAAAACTCGTAAATGCACCAATAGCACTAACTAAATCATTCGCACTTAACGCGCCAGACGCTCAATTTGCGCCATTCGTGTGAAATTGATTTTACGCGCGTAATGCGTCTTTGCCTTGACTTAACATTGAAATTGATTTGACGCCAAAGTTCAGATTTTTCTACTCGGGCGGCAGGCGCGAATTCGCGTCAAACGCATGAATGCACAAATAGCACTAACTAAATCATTCGCGCTTAACGTGCCAGACGCTCAGTTTGCGCCATTTGTGTGAAATTGACGCGGGAATGAGGCGTATTTGCGCCGCAGGAATTTTTTACGCGCATAACGTGTCTTTGCATTGACTAAACATTGAAATCATTCGCGCCTGACGCGCTATTCGCGTCCGGTGTGAACGCACCATAAATGCTCTTGGGAAGCTCATTTTAATCTAATTGTCCAGATTGATCAGATCCAGGGAGAGGAATGTTTATAAATGTGTTTTAATCTCCCGTAGAACACGAAGCATTATGAGCTTCTGAACTACAGTGAGCACGGGACGACTGTAGATAACGTGCTTTACTCATGTGACTTCTCCGACAAACCAAACATCACTTCACCCAGTGGGCTTGCGTCCAAAGTGCAAAACAGCATCAGTGAGTAGCACCCACATATTGTTTTTGTAATGCGTGATATGATTGTCATAATGCATTGTATCTCGTTTGGTAAATCCGCAGGAGGAAACAGGTCAAGGAGGCCGCTGGGGGAGGTGTGTGCGGAGGCGGTGCTGATGCCCGCAGGTGCTATGATGAGCAGCCAGGCTCAAGGAGGACCCAAGTCTCCCTGTAACTGTAAAGCCAGCAGCTCCAGCCTGATAGGGGGCAGCGGAGCCGGCTGGGAGGGCACCGCATTGCTTCACCACAGCAGCTGCATCAAAGTGGGCTGCATGCAGTTCCTATTCAGCATCACAGAGTTTACTAGCAACCAACCCAAAAAAGAGGAGACATCCACCACCGTTAGCCAAGAAGAGACTGAAGTGGTCGACTCACAGACTCCCAAACTCCACCAAATGCCAGTGCTACAGTCCAAGTCGGTATCATAACACATCCTCTCCTTAAATACGAAGGACGGTAAATGCAGTTTGGATAGAGGAACTTTGATAATGCGGTTAATTCATTCATTTGTACTTTGGGTGCTGGGTGTTACGGACAAACTGTTTGCACATTACATTTCTATATTTTTTTTTTTATGCAAAACCTTTTGACCGAGGAGCAGATCGATTTTCCCCTAAACCTCTCTTGTCGACACTACACCCTGTATACTTTGTGTCCGTATAAGAGGTTTTTATGTACTCTTTTGAACAATATATTTACTCCAAAATATTTTATTTTGTTATAAAAATGTATTGTTCTTTTTTCTGCAGTTTTTTGCACACTAGGTAACTATATGCAGAAGTGCATACATGTGCAAATACGTTTGTAGGATTTATTAGCAGAATCATTGATCGTTCTAGTTTTCTTCTGGAACTGACCATTTCTCTGTAGTGTTAGAGCCTCGACACAGCCTTGGTTGTGAAGTTCATTTGTGTAAAGCTTGTTGTTCAACTAAAGTTGTCTTTTGGTCATGTACATGTGACTGAAGTGTCATTTTGTCAGCAACAAAAAAATTCTGACATGTATGTCATTACATTGTAAATATATAAAGATTTTTAAATAACAGACCATTTTATGATTTTTGTGTATAATAAAAGATATTCTGTCATTTACTTAACTTTATTTCATTTCAAGTCCGTATGAATTTCTTCTGTGGAACGCAAAAGAATATATCAGGTTATCTTCTTTTATATTCCACATTAGAAAGTCAGTTATACACTTTAGAAACAATATGAATAGAAACATTACCACGTTTTGGAATTCAGCCGTGCAACACTGAAGTGAGGAACAGTGAGGAAACAGGCGCTGTATCGATCGTGCAACGCATTCGACGGTGATGTTGAATTCTGCGACCGTAGTGGGTGCTGTGTTGAGCTAATCCTAACCTTACCATCATTAGGGCCTTGTTTCACATTCAGGGTTTAGATTAAGCCAGGATTAGGCATTTGTTCAATTGGGACATTTAAAGGGATAGTTCACTTCATATTCTGGAAATTCTGTCTTCATACACTCACCCTCAATTTGTTTCAAACTTCTAGGAATTTCTTTCTTCTGCTGAACACAAAGGAAGATATTTTGTTGAATGACCATAACCAAACAGTTCACTGGTCCCATTGACTTCCATAGTATTTTCCCCCCATATTTTAGAAGTCAAGGGGTCCAGTTTGGTTGCTGACATTTGTCAAAATATCTTCCTTTGTGTTATTCACAAAAGGAAACTACATGTGTTTTAACTATTTAGCGAGATGTGGGTTTTTTTTTTACACTATGCTAATGTAATAGTTTCTTTATAGTCACTACAAGTCACTCAATAGTCACTACAAGTCCTATTGGGACAGACAGCCCAAAGTGTAGGATTAACCGATATTTAAAAATATACAGCATATCGCATATTATTTTTTAAAAGTAGGTCCCATGTTACACATTGGTCCTCTTCAAGTGTCTAGTTAAAAAAAAAAAAAAAACCTTGATTATACAACAAATTAACTACCATCTCATCCGGTAAGTTAGTGCGACAGGTTTTACAGGCTATGTCAACCACAGAGTAGCTGTATGGATATTGTGGATTGTTACTTCCGTATGTGTTGCAGGCTATTTTCTCGCTGAAAATGCCCGAGATATTGCTGTACGTGGGTGTTGTGATTGGGGTGCTGATGTTATTTCGTACATATGTAAATGGAGCGCGATGCAAAAGCAAGGAAAAACTGCATGGCAAGACGGTCATCGTTACAGGTAAAACTCGTATTTTTAATATTATTATTTCCTTATTAAGAATGTGTCAAGACAATCTTTTCGTCAGTCGTTTAAAGCACTTCATGGGAACTTTGTGATTGTGTGCACGTGCAGGTAGTAACACGGGCATCGGAAGAGTCACCGCGGTGGATTTAGCACGGAGAGGCGCGAGAGTCATTCTGGCCTGTCGGAACCAAACACGCGGCCAAGCTGCTGCTTCTGTTGTGCAAAGAGTGAGAACATTGTCCTAATACTAAATGTATGATGTCATATTATAGTTGTATTATAACGTATACACTGTGTTTTTGTTCCAACACAGGAGAGTGGGAGTAAAAATGTGGTGTACATGGAGCTGGATTTGGCCAGTTTGAAATCAGTGCGCTCCTTTGCGGAAAACTTTCTCAAGACCGAGAGAAGACTGGATATTCTTATCAACAATGCAGGTTGAGTTTTGTTTAATTCGCAAACATATCATAAACTATAATATATTAATTCAATAGGCTAATTTAATAATTAAATACTTTATCATTCAATCGTTTGGTTAGGTTTTAATGCTTTTGAAATTGTCACCTTGCATTTATTTGATATAGAAACATACAGCAGAAACAGTAATGCTGAAATATTATTACATTTTAAAATTTCTATATTTAATGTAAGTTTTAATTACTCTTCCTTAATCTTACTATCCCCAAACCTTTTTAGGTAGAAAGTATTAATAGTATTCAATACATATGTACAAAAAACAACAATGAATATTCAGTATATTCGGTGTTGGTTTTGTAAGGAACATTTAATCAAATTCATACGTAATGCATGATATTTATATTTTTAGGAGTTTATATGCAGGGCATTACTGAAGATGGTTTTGGTCTTATGTTTGGCGTCAATCACCTTGGTCACTTCCTCCTGACTAACCTGCTGTTGGACAGATTGAAAGAGTGCGCGCCAAGCCGCATTGTCACCGTATCTTCATATTTACATAATCACGGTAACCTTGACTTTGACACTCTTCGCACCCACAAGGAGTTTGGAGTAGGTGAGTCACTCTGGGATGTCTTCAGGATATATTCCCACAGCAAACTGTGCAATGTGCTCTTCACACATGAGCTCGCCAAGAGACTGCAAGGAACCCACGTGACCTGTTACAGCCTCCACCCAGGTCTGTCTCTCTCCAATATCATACTGGTATTTTAAGAGAATTTCATATGTAGGCACAATTGATATTAGTTTACTCTACTAATTTCAAGAATCTAAGCAGAAACCTTGAAATTCAAAAGGTTTATTTGCATCACAAGCAGCATTTTAGTCAAGTTGTGAACATACTTTTGACTTGCAGTGTTTTACATTATGGAATGGCTAACCATTCATACCAACACATTTGTTTCTCCAGGTGCTGTAAACTCAGATTTGGCCCGCAATTTGAATAAAATGTCCAGGAGGCTTTTGAAAGGCATCGCAGCTTTGTTCTTTAAGGATGTAGAGGCTGGTGCCCAGACAACTCTACACTGTGCCGTGCAGGAGGGCATTGAAGGCCTGAGTGGCAGGTATTTCTCCAACTGTGCTGTGCAGAAAGTGAAAGCCAAGGCTCAAGACGATGCTGTGGCCAAAAAACTATGGGAAGTGAGTGAGACATTAAGTGGTCTGACCTGAAACCCTATGTTGTACTCACTACACATTGTAATGTGAATTATAATTTTTAGCTACTATAATCACCTGTTTTGCAGATTTATGGAAAGACAATTAGCCTTGTAGTTCCTGAATTTGACTTTAAAAAGATGATCCTCATGAGTTTACATTGTTGAAATTTTCACTTGGAATAAAACAGTTTATGTGCGATAGATTGCCTTGTTGTTATTATTGTAGTTAATGCGATGCTTGTTACCTCCAGAGAACCATTATCATTAGACCTGCATTCGGTAATACGACAGGACAGGCCTATATAACGATAATGAACATAATATTGTTAACGCGGCCACTTAAAAATACCGATTTTTAGATTGCATTTTAGGAATACTTTACCTACTAAGCTTAAGACCAGCACAAAACAGTGTAGCAGAAATCCTTCCCTACAGACAATTAAAATTAAAAAAATAAAACTTCCACCCGTTTTTTTAAGTCCCAGAATAAAATGCATGTTTAAGATGTTTTAGCTAAAAGCAGCTTATATCTTAATATATGTCACTCAGAGCCATTGTTTTGTCTCATGAAGCACACCAGTAATGTTTTTTCTAAAGTATGTTTATACAAAAGCTACTTAAATGCCCTAATTAAACTAAAGCCTAATCCTGCCTTAATCTAAACCCTGTCTGTGAAACTAGGCCAATGTGTACAGTTCATAAATATCATGGATGCAACTTCTCACAGCGTTTATTAATCTAGTTTAATGTTCATCTCTACATACAAATGGATTTTAAAAAATCTGTATAATTTAATATTAATGTATTTTGAACTAACATCACAGTAGTATATTACAAATTAACATTAACCTACATAATAAACGCTATATTAGTTCATTAGGTATTAATGCATTAGCTTATGTGAGCAAACAACCTTATTGCAAAGTGTTAGCAAATATATAACTGAAAAGAAATGTTGAACACAAATGCTATGCACAATTATTTATTTAACTTTCTTTTGTGACAAACCAACAAGAACAAAAATTTAACTTGTGGAATAGCAGTCATATTGCATTGAGTTCCTGATATGATCTCATAACTGAGCGATCTTCTGGTGCAGAACAGCCTTCATATCTGCACACTGCAAATTGTCTGCGATTGTAGTGAAGAAGTGACGCGTGTCGAGCCCCTGCAGGGCAGTGCAGCTGTCGGGATATGCTGAGAGCACAGCCTCATAGTGGCTCAGAATCTCCAGTGCACACAGGAACAGCACCTCTGGCTGGCCAGGTATCATCACCTGCACATGGAGCACATGACAGAAGAGCTGAGTCATCACAAACAGAACTTCCTGACTGCAAGCTCCGGAGGATTTGGGGGACGCAGTGGTGGACTGCAGGGGAATCTTCTCTGTGACTGAGCTGATAATGCCCCTCATTGTATTGGCGTAAAGCCGTCCTGTGTGCAGCCAGCCTTGAGGTGGCAGCCAATCAGAACAGCTGGAACTGCAAAGCAACTGGAAGACACGCAGAAGAAACACCGATAGGCGCATCTCTCTGGCAAACGAACGTAGGTCAAGTAACGGAAGGAAATCAACATATTCTAAAGAGTATGGCACATGAAGTTTGCTTGACTGCAAAAGTTCTTGTAACACTTTCAGAAGTCTTTCCCATTCTCCAGATGTGCACCACGGGAGCAACTGACACGCAGCTACTAACAGGCCCTTACTGAACATGTTAAGGTCATCTGGTTTCAGCAGGTTTAGGGAGAGAGATTCCAGCATCGTCTCATGAACACAGTCTGAAAGAGCGCAGCATTCTAAAAATGCTACAAGTCCAGTACCTTGTCCATACTGAGGCAAGTCCAGACCGGACCACTCCTGCTCAGGAAGATCACAAACTGACAACAGAGAACTTGGAACTTCATACTTGAAATGTTTTCCCCACACATCCTTCAGGTAAAACCGTATGGTCCAGTCCAGTTTCTCCACTTTGCTGTAGAGCCAAGAGACAGCTCTGGACCAAACATCAGGTGCATGGGCCACTTCCTTCCCAACAATTATCCCCAGTGTGCGCAGTGCAGACAATAGCAGGTCTTTGGACTCCAAGGAGATTGGCGTCTCACCTTCTACCGGCTGGTCCCAGCACCTATTGCACTCATTCAAGAGCTGAGCTAGACAATATAAAAGCGGGAATGGAGAGGAGCTCATTATCCAGTGTGTTGAATCACTCGAGGTCTCCTGGCTCAGTGCGCACTGAAGAAGTCGGAGACAAAACTCTAATTTGCTTGAGCTGGGAGATACTGGGAGAAGGTACGGCTGGACAAACACTTTCAAGGCTTTTTCCGGAGGAAGGAAACTCCGCATTTCTCCTGTGCATCCAGTTATGTTGCACTTCATCATTTCCGTCAAGAATTGCAGAAACTGGTTCTCTTCTTGAAGTGAGGACAGCTTGCTCCACACGGTGTCCTGCAAGCATCTACACAGCAGGTTGTAGTTGTGAACTCCTGGTGGAGACACAAGACCTGAGAGCTGGAGGAGAATCTTGGCTATCAGAGTGTGAGCTCCCAGGTTGAAAACAGCCATGTGGCAGCAACGCCGCAAAGTGGCTTCAGGGTTCTGGAAAGCCACTCGGGCGACTGCAGAGACTGCTGCATCAAGGTTGCTATTTGCACCGCTCTGAATGATGCTGTTGAAGGCCATATTGAGCTCCTCAGAGAAGCCTATAGTTACCGAACTGGGAAGAAATCCATGAAGACCTTTTCTGGAGATGGAGAGCAATTCTGAAAGTATAGCATTGTTGTCAGGTAAGGACAAGTGCGAAAATATGTCTACAATAATATCCTTGAGCTTTCTGCAGGGCTGAACATCAGTGTCACTTTGACATTTAGCTGTAAGGGTGGAGATCAACGTCATCAAAAGATCTTTGGTTTGAAACACACATGCATTTCTCTCTAGGCACTGAATCCACTCCGCCTCACTGACATTTTGACTTAGTTTGGAGGCAAACAGTCCAGGAAGGCCTTCAAACCCCTCGAGATGATGGTCCAAGATGCTCATAGAAATATTTGCTACTTCTGCTGCAGAACATTCAGGAACAGTGAATGATAAAGATTCCTGTAAGCCTTTCAAAGTTACTCTCAAATTATTCAAAGTCTGCCCATTTCCAACCAGATCTTTAGCAAGTGATGGCTGCTCCAAAGACGTCAGAACTCTGCTCAGGCTTTCTTTTAGACGGATCGCTGTGACACTTGGGTCATTGCTGGGCATCTTCAGAAGCCCCATAACCTCCCAGGAGCATATACTCTCAAGTGTGACCTGCATGGCCTGGATGAATGACATTCCACACGGCTTGGTCTCAGCAGGCGTGAGAGCGGCAGCGATGTCTCTGCGAGCCTCACGTATGATCTCAATCAAGTCAAAACCATCATTCACTTCATCTCTCTTTTTAAGGCTCACTATGCGAGAGATGTACTGGAGTTGAACTTCAATGGAGAGATCAGCAGCATTGCTTAAAAGGTAGTTGGTATACAGTGTGTCCATGCAATTTGAGAGGGCAAAATTACACAACTCAGAGGAAGTCAAATGCTCTTTTATTTTCCTCAGCCCCTCAAATAGTATGGACACCATACATGTAGATGTGGATTCTGGGTCAGGTTTGAATCTTTTTGATGCCAGCGGTGATGGCTCGGTCGTGGACGTCATTGAGCGTGAACACTGAGCCGTAAATAGACGTTCTAAGGTATTGAAACATCCTCTTTTGCCCTTCAGTAGTTCCCACCACACCTCCAACAGTAGTTTCACATCTGCCTCTGTGCTGCTGCTTGTCACATGATCAACCAACAGTTTGAGCTCTTTGCACTGTTCAGCTGGTTGAAAGCACAACAGCAGCTCCACATAAATGGTAGGAAAGCTCATCGACTTTACCAGCTCAAACAGCACAATGTGATTAATGTCAGGAAGGCTGTTTAGTACGGCAAACAATGGGTCTTCCTTCCATCTGTTATCGGTGTCCTCTTTGTTATTCACCTCTAGGATCTTGCTCCACACAATACAGAGAATCTTCTTTTTCCAGTGGAGTCTGTCTTTAGAGTGTCTGAGCGAATGTTCGCATATCTCTTTGACAGCTTTAACAATTGGAGAGCCAATCCGATCCCAGTCCTCTTTCATCAGAGACGACAGTGGCTCTGGTTGGCATATTTGATTGGCCAATAAGAATCCTCCCTGTAACACAGCTGTCTTCTCACAACTCAGCCATGACTCTGAAAAAGAGGAGGTGTATCAGGTAATGCTTCTATCAGGCATGATAAATTATATGAGTTGTATGATATTGTTTATTTGAAATGTTTACTTTCATCCCATTTATGTTATGATTAGAATGAGTTTTATCTTTTGCACTTAGCGGACGTCATACAACGCACTGATACGATAGGATGCTTTCAGAATTCTTCTGTCATTTTGTTTGTGTTAATATAGAATATAGCGTTTCAATGTTGCTGTCAACGACCAAAATATGATACGAATTGACACATCATGTCATCCTGTAC
This sequence comes from Pimephales promelas, assembly GCF_016745375.1. The sequence goes on from NW_024121166.1 coordinate 7,008,981, forward strand.
TAGTGTCTAAGTCAACGACCTAATCTAAGTCAACGACCAAAATATGATACAAATTGACACATCATGTCATCCTGTACTAGTGTAGGTCAGATGACCGGCAAGCTAATTTATAAGAATAGAAGAACACATGCAGATTAAGTCGAGCATGAATTAAATGATAGAATTTCGTAACCGTATAATAATCTCAACATATAGCTAAAGGCGGGAAAGAAAAAAGAGAACAGGCATTAATCTAATAACTTTTAAATTAATAGATCATTTTTATTACCTTGCTCCATGACTACAATGCTTTCAAAGAAACGTCGATAAATTAAGTAACGTAACAGTTAACTCATATCCACTGAATCCCGAAAAGACTTTTCAGAAGTTTATCTCTGTAAATGTGAGATAACATTTGTTTTGAATCATCTGCTCAACACGTTTGATTTCTTGGCTCTGGAAGTTTTCAAATGAACAGTGTGCTTCCGCGTCAACGTCGTAGACGGATGGAGAGAGAAAGAGGGGAGCGCCAGCTCGTTTTCCGCTTGCTGCGTTTCTCTAGCGCTCTCACGCGGACAATGAGGTAACAGTTTGATTCGAATCTTTCGAATTAGTTCACCAAAAAGATTTGTTCACTTACTTACATTCATTGACACTCTGCATGTTATCATTCATTGTGAGTGACCGACACAAATTTGTATTATGCTTACTAAAATGTGTCATTTTTACACAATTTGTCAGAGTTCATTCAGTTCGCTACAAATATCAACTAAAATAGCCTACAATTCAGTGCGTGGAAGTGAACGAACGAATTGTTCAGTTAAGACTGAACGAAACTCGAAGCAAAGCGAAACGAAAGAGAAAGTATAACTTACATGTTTGCATGGCGGTTTTTGGAAATGCGGATGGTTGTCCTGAGGACGAGGATTGACATTATGTTTTGGACTTTTTGTCTTACTCTAGCTCTTTTATGCTTTGGTAGGCCTAATTATAAAAGTATTTACAAATTGCTGCAGAGTCACCGCATCATATTTCCTGTAACGTTAGTTCCTTTGCTCGTATTATGTTATACTATGTCAAAAGTTGTGTTATAAATCTAAAATGATCGAATTAAACAGAAGTATTATGTACTATATCCATAATATTTTGAAGGCAATAACTATTAGAGGGTTTAAATTGGGAACTGTGCTTTACTTGTTAGGGACTATTATTGTTTTCAGTTTTTAGCCTCACATTTCATTTACATTTAAGTTGATCCTGTTATTATTCCCTGTATTTACTGATTTGTTTGTTTTGACAGGTGTAAATGGGACAAAGTCGGTTCATGATTTGAAATGGCTTCCTTGTCAGTTTGTGGACGAGGAAGTTTCTATAAATGAAGAGGGCCACACAGAGACCAAGTATATCCATAGAGAGGCTGTGATTCAGTTTGGTAATGTTGGTGACAGCCCTTTACATCCTACTATTACCTTCCTCATCACAGGTAAGGGAAAGTTATTAGAAGTTGTAACCTTATTATTTCTATTTCTCTTTAATATACTGTGTTCATTTGTTGTGTCTCATAAAGCCTCTAAAGTGGATATGAGGCGTTATTTGGAGGGTGATGAGGATACACTACACTGTGAGACACGGAGATACAGCACTGGAGGGATTGTAATGCGCTGGCCTATTACAGGAGCGCAAGATCATGACGTCTGGTTCACCTGTACGATACGCCATACACAAGGCTTGTTCGTCATCACCACCTTTCTCAGACACACACCTACGGCTTCTGCAGGTGGACAGGTGGACTATCTACAATGGATAACAGTTAATGATAGGGATCTCCTGACAACCTCAGGTACAGGCAGTCCCTCCTAAATGTAACCCACTGTCCAAAAATAAAACAATCCCAATATTCAACTTTTTATCAATGCTTTGTCATATCACATTCAAACTTGAAATGACTTGAAACCATGATCTGTGAGGATTTTTAGTGAGCAATTAGTTTGGTGAAAGTAAAGGTACTCTGTGTCTGTGATCATTATGACACCTTAAGTGTTTACAGAGTTTTGATAACTGATGATCCGAATGCAATTTGAAGATTAATGAATTTTCAATAACATGAAAAAAATTGTTACTGCGGTCTTTATAGTTATTTTTTGGAATAAAGTTGAAAATGCTTGATTTACATTGTTAGTGTAAAAATACATAATTGACTTTATGCACAGCTGCACTACTTCCTGATCTTAAGCCAGCTCCTTGTTTCCTGTATGCCATTATTGGCCAAACTTGATTAATTCAGGTGTGACTGACCTCAGTAGTCACGGCAATGATAATCAGACAGACCTGAATTAATCAAGTTTGGCCAATAATGGCAGAAAGGAAACAAGGAGCTGGCTTAAGTTCAGGAAGTAGTGCAGCTGTGCATAAAGTCAATTGGTTGCTGTTTTCTTGATGGTGTAAGTTGTTTATTTAACCTGAAAAATGTGTTACGTGTAACTGAACATTAATTTACTTTACTTTTCATTTCTTTTCTTTTTGAAATCATAAATGCCTCCTTATTTCAAAAGACCACTGCATGCCACTGCAATCAAGGGATTCTACTTTTACTTTTTTCTGTACCACATTTTAATATTTCATCCTCTCTTGCCTATGTGTTTTCCAGCTGCGATGGTTGTTTTGACCCGGACTCCCTCCGTGGAGGTGGGATTCTTGAAGGAGCCAATCCTGCACTGTCAGTTTGCAGTGGATCATAAACTGCCTAATGCAACAGTGGAGTGGAGACTGCAGCGGCACGGGGAGCGCAGCAAACTCTTTAGCTATTCCAGCCGCACAGGGAAGAGTGAAGGTAGTGGAGTGGCTGTCAAGGCCATTGCCGCTGGAAATGCCTCTTTCAAACTTCTACCCACTAAAAAACTAAGTGAGGGCACATATATCTGCTCTGTGATGGTTCCTCCTCTCTATGGCAGCCATGATATTTCCCTTAGCCTAAGTGGTGAGATTAAATTTAATTCACATTTATTTGTATAGAGCGTTTTTTACAATGCATTTAGTCTCAAAGCAGCTTTACAGAAAATGCATGTTTCAATTATTACAAGTGTTTCAAATATTAAAGCATTGGAATCACAGAAGGTATTCCACCCGAAAAATCTGTCACCCTCTTGTCATTCCAAACCCTTTGTGGAACACACAAGAAGATATTTTGACATATGTTTCAGTGATTATTTTCTCCACACAGGAATATAATTTTTTTCATGTGAACTATCACTTTAATGCTTATTTTTTCCCTTTCAAACTGCACAGAACAACCCCGTGTGTCTCTGAATGTGGGCTCCACCTTGTCTATAACACTTGGTACGGACCAGAAGCTAATATGCGATGCAGAGGGGTACTATCCTTTGGACGTAAACATTGAGTGGTACCGTGAACCATTCGGCGGCAGCCCTACACCTTTGTTCCTGAAGAATGTTCTATACTCAAGTCATCGACTTAATCAAGATGGCACATACTCGCTCTCAGCCTTCTTCCTTCTCCAGCCTAGCATGGAGGACTCTGGATATAAGTACACGTGCAGAGTTTCCCATAAGTCCTTGCTCACTCCCATCCGCAAGAGCTTTAACCTCATAGTTACAGGTGAATCAGATGCAACACAAACACAGAATTATTCACACAATTGGAAAGTACCTAAATATCCTTTAAATATTACAAATAACCACTAGGTGGCAGGCATAATGTACCATTTTGGTTGATTTTCAGAACTCTTTCTTTCTCTTTTTTTATCACAGAACCTGACTCTACCATGTGGTATATCAAAGTCATTGGATTCATAATTTTAATGGTAGTAATTCTTTATTATGCGCTGCGGTATCTTACAAGTAAGTCATTTGTTGTTCATAAATCCCTTTGGATTATATTGTGTTTCCCACATTTTAAATGTTTGTTGCAAAATTTAACTGCAAAATGCAACTTATCTTCCTATTTGAACAATATGGTCACATTTGGAGCTAACATAACAATCTTATTTTATATCAATAACGTTATTGAAAATGTATTTATTATACGCAGTGTTGGGTAAGTTACTCTAAATAGTAATTAATTACTATCTATTAATTCCATATTCAACAAAATAATTTGATTACTGTTTTAATTACTCTCACTAAAAAGTAATGCATTACTTATTACTAATTACTAGAACAATACAAAAGCATGAACCTGCTCTTTAAATTCGATCAAATAAATAATTTAAAACTGCATAAACTAATCTTGTGAAGGGAGGTTACATTAAAACATATATTTTAATATTAGACGTTAAATTTTGATGTTAAATCCACTCCTAAATTATTTTTCTTTTTGGAAAACACAGTTTTGATCTCCGCATCCCACATCCTATCTCCCAAACCCAATTATTTGCCATCAGTTGACAGTGTGGCTGATAATTAAAGAAATGTTAAATGTTATCTTGAACTAAAACATTTTCACCTTTTAGTTTTTTATTTATTTCTTCCAAGTCTAATGTTCTTAATACTTTCTCTTGTTTTAGGACAAAATGCAGCAAAAAAGGTGAGGGGTAGCTTTAAAGAATAGAAGAGTTACAACAATAGCATATTTTGTGCAAATTGACACAGTCTCCAGTTGTATATAACTGATTATGAATGAGATGAATAGGTTCTCTGTACTGTTTATGTTTGTGTGTGTGTTTTACACGTCTTTGTGTAATTACTGGCATATGTGGAAGTGTGACGTAAGTGTGTGTGTATATTTGCCATATGTCCAGTCTCACACGCTGTACGTTTACCTTGTGTCTCTTGACTGCAGAGGTTTTGAGAGCTCATGCCTGGGGTTTTAAAGTACGCCGTCATGGAAACAGACAACACATCCCTCCCTCCCTTCATCTGTCTCTCTCTCCCCTCATCCCGCCATCTCTTGCTGCTGCATTCGCCAAGATCAGGTGCTCTTCATGGGGAAATGAGTGTGTTGTGAGATGTAATTCTAGATATCATGGTTAATGTCCTTGTTTACAATGGCCGATAAGGCACTGTGGCTCTCCAAAATCTGAAGAAGAATTTACTCATTGCTTTCTGGGTTGTATCGCTTTTGCACGTCTGTAATTAATGTCAATTTGGCAAGTAATTCATGATTGCAAAGTGCACTGTTGATTTTTATCATTTGAGTTATAAATGAAAAATAAGTGTGGGGAAAGAGGTTTTAAAAAAGAGATATTTAAATAAAATATGCCTCTAATGCTTCAAATAATGTACTTGAAACTTGAATGTGTAAATATGTTTAGGATATAAATAAAATCTGTGTTGAATTTTACAACTGGAATATGTCCATCTTCAGAGAACTTTGTGGGATGTTTGCGATGCTTTTTTCTGCTTGCGGTGAAAGCCAACACCAGTGGCTCTCTGAGGCCTGTGGGATTTTGAAGTATTCTTGGCTAAATACTCATCTCTGGACCACACGAAGCCCCCCTGCGAGGCATCTCCCTGACTCCCAGTTATCTAAACTATAAACACTTCACTCCGGAATGGCAGCTGTTCCTAAATGGCACTTGGTACATTCTGCCCTCCTCATCTCTCTGTCACTCTCTCTCATCGCAGCTCTCTTCAAATGCACAATGGGGCCATTATAAGGATTCTTGTATGTGAATTCAGAATCTTTAGACTCATGTGCACGCAATGGCGGAGAAAAACAAGCTTTTATTTTTTTCTGAAGGTTTATCCTGTGGTGATGCTCTTTGGGCTCATTGGAAACTAGCGTGCCTGGTGGGTCAGTAGCTAGAGGAAGGTCAGTGCTCAGCCAAGCTTTGCAGTTCTACAGAAACAGCTGCCCTGGGACCGTATGAGGCTTATGCCTTGAGAAATCAACAGTCTCTATTACACCAACTGCATAAATGATGGGCTGCCTGCCCTTGACCCGTGATCCGTTATTAGACCTGTCAGTTTCCATTCGACCTGTTGGCATTTTAAACAGCATTCGGCAGTGACTTGTTTTTATTTTGGCTAATGGGTTGTGGAAGTTAGAGGATTTTTCTAACACTAATTAATCAATCACGCTGAACTAATTAACCCTCTCCGAACCTCCATGTGCTGCAATTGGTGATGGTGACCATGTGGCCCTGGTTTCACCACCGAAGGGATTTAAAAACAAACAGGCCTGGTCACTCTGGGAGTTGTAATCCAAAGAGAACTGAGGCAACGGCTTGTTTTGTTTCCAAAGCCCAGAAATACAGAGCCATGTGATTGCTTGTGGTGGTCAGTGCTCTGGGGAAATCAATAATGGATGAATTGGTTATTCATAGTTGGGGGATAAATATTTCTCTAATGGACTTTCAGGCACAATGACAGGATTTTCAATTAACCTGCTCTTAAAGAGACATTTCACCCAAATATTAAACTGTCAATACACTGTGAAAATGAATATGCTTTATCGAATCAATAGAATTGTGGCAACAGATTAAAAGCAATATTATTAATTACATTTAACAAATTAGAATTGAGTAATAATTCATCAAATTATTCCTTAAAAGTTAACCATTTAAAATGAGTAAGGTTTACACCAAAAAATGTAACAAAAATATCTCACTAACAGACAGACGTCAAAGATTAATTAAGAACTCTTTATTTTATATTGCCAACATTGAAGACACCTGATGTTAAAGGAGAAAACAGTAATTTTAAAACAAACACCGATCACCATAATGGTGACTTAAAGTTATGTTTTTTGTTGTTGTTGTTGTTTTTTTGGTTGTTGTTTTACTCATTTTAAATGAATTAATTTGATTAATTATTACTCAATTCTAATTTGTTACATTTAATTAATAATATTGCTTGTTATCTGTTGCCACTATTTTTTGATTAGATAAAGTATATTCATTTTTACAGTGTATTTACTCTATTACTCTATTAATACTCCATTAATAACATTATTTTATTATTGTTTATATGCCTTTATATCTATTGTTAAAAAAAATGTGTATATATATTATTTTTATATTTTCAGTTTTCATTTTAGTTTCAGGTTTAGTAATTTTTTTGTGTTTTTGTCATTTGTATTTAGTTATTATTATTTTTAAAATATTTATTTTTAGCTTAATTTTTTAAGTAAAAAAATGTTGGGTTTTCTGTGTGTAATTTTTAATACTTAAACTTAATTTTATTTCAGTTAGTTTCCAAGGCAATATTTCTATTGTATCTCAGCTGCTCTATTTCCTCATACAGGTTTGGGACCAATTGAGGGTGAGTAAATGATGAGAAATTACATTTTTTTTAGTGAACTATTTCTTTAAGGACATAATTTATTACCTTTATAGTCTGCTCTCTCAGACATCAGGGAGTTTGATGCTTAATATCGCATCATTCCAGTCACGGGGAGTTTAAGTTGTGGTTACGTGTTTGTATGCAGAGCAAATTTGTTCTCCTGACTGTACCAGATGGTCTACTACTTTAGAGAGTATCTGCTCAGCATTTGTCTTAGCAGACCTAATTTGTGTCAAATAAACTTGCTAGACATTTGTCTCCCATAAAATTCCAGCTTTCCAGTAAACGTTTCAACACACTTTTCGCCTTTTTCCCTAATTCTTCACCTTATCATCAGGATTATTTGACTGTTTGTCTTTTTATCCTGTCTTATTTTCCTCTCCAAATGTCCCGCTTCCCATTCCTGTCCTGTGTCTCTGACTGTGTGTGTTTATTTTTCCTGCGATGTCCTGGCCTGTGTGGCCTGTGTTTGAAGTCTCGTGGCGTGAAGATCCAAAAGAGACTCTTTCCCTTGGATTTTTTGGTTCTCTGGTGAGAGCACTGGCTTCATGCTCCGTCAGACCCCTCACATTTAATTGGTGAAATAGAATAGCACGGAAAGACTTCTGTGCTCGCAACACGCAATCTGTCTGAGGTTTCTGCCTTTTAAATTTGAACCTCTCTCGCTCATTTCTCCCGTTCCTGTCTTTCCACCCTCCTTAATTCTACGCTCGGGCTTCTCCCAGCACTGCCAAGACTATAGCTGACATTACGACTTGTATTATTTTTAGAGTGTGAGATAGTTGGTTGAGACACTGTGTCTTCTGACAGCACCTAATGACACCTGTGAAGAACCGATATGTGTAGTAAAGATCAGGATAGAGATGAGCTAGACATCAGTGTCATGGTTATTTAATAGTTTTGGGATGTCCAGCTCTAAATAGAGGTTTAACTAAATCCATGCCTGGCCTTTAAGGTCCTTCAGTGCTTCATCATTACAGATGTTGGGGTTAAGTGGGCCTGGTGAGCTGGTCTGGCAATAAAATGTTTTTAAATACTACCAAGATATAAACGAGTTTATGGCTGTGTAATTAAGTATGTTCGCAGACATAAACAGTTTAACATCTGGAATATGATTTATACCATTTTGATAACTGTGAGAAAAATCGAGTTATGAGATTATAGAAAACTGAGTTTTCTATTCACCAAAGAATCCTGAAAAAAAAGCATACAACTGTTTTCATCACTGATGATAAAAATAAATGTTTCTTGATAAGCAAATTATGATTTCTGAAGGATCATGTGACAAGTAATAAGTAATAATACTGAAAATGTAGCTTTATATCACAGGAATAAATTACTTTTTATAATATATTCAAATAGAAAAAAATACATTTTCACAATATCACTGTTTTCTTTTTTTTTTAATCGAATAAATTCAGCCATAGTGAGCATAAGAGACTTCTTTTTAAAACATTTAAAATCTTACCAATCCCAAACTTTTGAACGGCAGTGTATATTTGTTTCATCAGATTATTTTGATAGACTTATTTTGAAGAAATATTAAAAATCACTTTAATGAACTGTAATGACCCCAAAGCATCTTTTAAGAAATGAATTCAAAGGGACGGTGAATTAATATACAATACGACATTTACTATCATATGCATTTAATTATAAAGTGAGTCTGTGGGAGACGGCTTGCTAATAATATCAGTCCAAGATGAACTTAGTCTGAAGATAAGTTTAAATGGTTTGGGAGTTTGTCTAAAGGGGATCTAACACATCAACACTTGGAATCATGAGAATGGCATGAATGAAAATGGCTATGGCATATAAAGGTCTCAGGGGCTCAAAGCTTGATGATAATAGTTTACTGTCTCTCAGCAACCATTGCTTTGATGTAGTGTTTATCGGTTAAGTCGGTAAGCATGCAACATATACCTAAACTCATATCGCCTGAGGCCGTTGTTGTTTTTTCTGTAAAGCGGGCAGCACGGACAGAGAACAAAAGGGATAATTGTTCCACGCCGTCTGTGGAACTAGCCTGTGGATCCATGCTAAATGAATGCCAACTAAGAAAACAAAACCTGATGAAAGTGCTTAGCTGAAACAAAAACACACCTTGGAAAAATGTAAAGGGTTGAAGATAAGAGAAACAGCCATGTAGCCAACTGCTACGTGCACAGGACACACACACCCTCCCTGCTGCCTTATTAGAAAATTGGCCTGTGTATCCCACATGTTTGTGTAGTGCACACTCGGTCATGATGTCATGGAGCAGACATACTAAAATGCTTAGCAATCGTTCAAAGCTGTAGATCATATATGATTATGTTCTCCGAGTCCTGCCAGTAAATATCGCCAGGCTTTTCCTGCAGTCATTTGGCTCTCCAGATGCAGAGGTGATTAAAGATGAAGCTGTCAGCTGAAAGTGAGCTTCAGGAAAAAATTTGACGCCGCAAACCGAGTGACGACTCTGACATCCGCACAGCTCGCCTCTATATTGCAGCACTATACTGTAATTTAAAGGTGGCCGTCTTTATGTCATCTGTTATTTTATAGGAGTCTGCAGTAGGGAGGATTTTTAGGATCCCAAAGATATTCCCCTGCTGAACTCCAATAATAAATCTGTGACCGTCCTTGAATGTAGCAGATTCAAAGAGTGGTTTGTTGGTAAAACGCATCATACTCTGCTCTTGATGTTTTTCCAGCTTGTAATCTGATTCCTATGATGTGGTGTGATTTGCGCAGATCTGACTGAGGAGAGAGAAGAGAAGACCAGCTGAGGGGTCAAAGGTGGGGATCAGACACCCTCCCCTGCAGCGCTACACGAGAAGGGTCAGCAGGGCAGATTCCCAGCCATTAAAACGGGTAGGGATAGTAAAGCCTTGAAGGCCACTGCCCTCCCCTGACCCCAGTCTGCTCGTAGGCCTTGTGGACCTAGTGCCGAGAAATGAAGTCATCCACACCTTTTTATCAGGTCTGCTCGGGGCCTGTCATTTTCTCTATCTCTTTACCTTGTCTGTCTTCCCTAACATTGTTTATCTTTCTCCCATTAGTCATTTAGTGTTTGTGTGCTCCTGTCAGCTCAATCAAGTGTGTTTGCAATATAGACAGTCGTCAATAGCTCTGGCGCCCGTCGCAGGCCTCTGTGTTCGTTCTTTTCATTTAATATGGAAGTTTATTGCTCAGCTCTCGGAAATACTTCATTTTGATTGGTCGCAAGATTCCATGATCAAATATTTTTGCATAATGACCTCTAAAGTGTATTTGATCATTCTGCCAGGCAGACAGTCACCTACATTGTGCTAGTATCTCTTTCTTTTCACGTAATACAATTTTTATAAAAAAAATAATAATATTTCAAACTCAAATCAATGTTTCATGCCCAAGTTTCCTTTGAGGCAAAAATGAGTCTTGTTGCAGCCACTTTTATGTCTGCACTGGACTGTGGTGATGTTATAAATATGCATGCATCTTCACAGTGTTTATATGCTTTAGAAATTGTTTATCATGGTGCTCTGAGGTTCATAACAAATCTTTAAACCCTCACTCGTCATTGTGTTTTGGTCTGCTTTGTCCATCTGAAGACAAAAACACTGGCATGTTTTTATTTATGAATTTATCCTGGGTCTACATCCTTCATATCTTTATACCTACATCTCTGTAAAAGTATGTTTGTAGCTATAGCCTACGGTCCCATGAATTATTCTTACTGTCTTTTCCAGTGGTACTTACTGAATTGGGGGAAAGGCATTAAAATGTCCTGCCTGGAATAATTTGCAAAGTACATTGAAATTTAGGGAGCTGGTTTCATTGGACATTTTCAAAGTAGTTTTAAACGATTTAGGCTTGAGAAAAAAACATCAGGCTGTAGACGTTTTATCTAGTTATGTATTGCTATTGAAATTTGATTTGATTTGCTTGTGTGTGTATATGTGTATGTATTGCTGGATGTTATCTGTTAAACTCACACAAGCTGTGTCTGTCAGTCTTGGCCAGGATGCTCTTGTAAAAGAGATTTTTGATATCAGTGTGCTTTTTTTCCTGGAAAAATAAAGGTTACAATAATAGTAATTAATACAGACAGGGGCATTGATTTTTCTTAAAATTGTGATGTTAGTTGATACACCAACATATCATTTCTTTAACTTTTTGATAGACATCCAAGTGAAATGGATTATTGAAAAAGAAGATAATACATATATATTATATATTATAGATATGCATTATATATATGCTTTAGAAATAATTTCTATTAAGGGCACATAAAATGCTAGTTATGAAAATAGCTTATCCAAAACAAAGAAGCCTGCCATTATTTTTAGAGAAAAAAAAAGTTTCCATTACTATAATTTACACTACATGGTGAATGGTGATTTCAGATGTGATGGAAATGACATTAGTTCATGGCCACAAAATTGCAGAATTGTCCTGTGATTCAAGTATATCTTGAAAAGTGTGTTTACAGGTCCACAGGTCCAAAAGTTCCAGAGAAACACAGAAGGATAAGTCTGGGGGCCAGAGGCAAGTCAAGTTAATACTTCTAAATCTCCCATTCCTCATCATATGTTTTGAATATAGCAATGGCTCACTTTATTGAACCTCCCACTGCGTCCACCATGGTGTCAGAGGTAAAGCATGTCCAGCACAGTCGCCCCATAGTAAATGGTGTGGAGACGTAGGGAATGGACTAGTCCAGGACAGAATGTCTCGGAGCGGTGTGTGGGAGAGCTCTGCTGATTCTCATCCTACTGCTCATCATTCATTTTCATTCATACAGGGATTATTTCCAGAGGGAAAGGAAAGACATCATCTTTCAACACCACTTCTCTGTTCACGTCTGCATTCGACTGATCTGAGATCAGAAACACCAACAGCTGAATTTATCTCTGACCAGTGTAAGAAGAATCCAACTTCTTCCGACACACTTTCTTGTCTCTGTTCGGCTCTCTGTATTATGTCTAATCTCCTGTACCTCTACAGTCCGCCAGACCACCGGGCTTATCGTGAACAGTGACAGACGCCCAGCAGTCGCCACATCTCTCCAGCGCAAGGCCTGACCTCTCCGACCTGTCATTCCAAACAGTAGACATGCAGGTTCACCATCACACATTTGTCATTATAATGAAAGTCAGTGGGGTTAAAACAAAAATGGACCATCTTCAAAATATGTTGTTTTGTGTTTCACAGAAGGATTTACAGGTTTAGATTTACGTTTTTGGGTCAACTGTCACTTTCTGATTCTGCTTGCCTCACACTGAAAATGATTTGTGTCCTAGGAGATTACCTTATCCAGGCCTATCCTACTTCTGCTGCTATCTGTCCATGGGTCTCTCCTCACCTGCTAAGCTAGACATTAAAGGTAATGAATGTTCTATATTAATAGCACCATACATGCAAGTCAAGTAAACTCAAAGAATAAGCTTAATCTAATGCAGCCTTCTATACTGTCATGTGAAGTCATCCAGGATGAAATAGACCTCATTAATTATTTTCAACTATATATACACTATTGTTTAAAAGTAACACAAATATTTAGTTTTATTTTGAATTAATACTTATATTCAGCAAGAATGCACTCAATTAATCATATGTGACAGTAAAGATATTTTATTCTGTTCTAAAGGAGAGGAAGAATTGTCTACATTTGTTAAATCATCAAAATTAAGTCTTCCATAAGCCATAGATCCTCTTCTTAATATCATTAATTAATCTTTGTCATTAGGATATGCACCTATAAAACATATAGGCTGGTGGTTATTAAACCTCTTATTAAAACAGACCTTTCTGTCAAAAATACTAGAAAAGGAAGTATCCTCACAACTGTGTTCCTTTTTAGAAAGAAATAGTATCTGCAAGGATTTCCAGTCAGAATTTAGACTGTATAGTACTGAGACAGCTCTCATTAGAGTTACAAAGGATTTGCTCTTATCATCCGATCGTGATTGTATCTCTCTATTAGTGTTACTGGATCTTAGTGCAGCATTTGATACTATCGACCTCTACATTCTTTTAAATAGACTCAAAAATATGTTGGCATTAGTCGAATTGCATTGGTATAGTTCAATTATCTATCCGTTATCAATTTGTAGCAGTAAATGAAGAGATGTCTTATCATTTCAGTATATGGAGTACCGCAAGGCTCAGTACTAGGACCGTTGCTTTTCACCCAGTACATGCTACTCTTGGAAGATTTCATTAGGAAGCATTGCATTAGTTTCCACTGTTAAGGTGAATCTTTTCACGCCCTGACAAACCAATTCACAAAATTAACCAAATATATAGTTGATATGTAAAAAAATGGATGGAAAAATGAATCCCCCCCCCCCCCCCCCCAAAAAAAAAGAGGCTTTAATTACTGGATCAATAAACCTCCACGTAATAACCTAGAATACTGTCTCGATAGCTGCTCTGTCAAGTCTTGTTCGTCAGTTTGGAACCTGGGTGTGCTCTTTGATACCAAACTTTCATTTAAAAGCCACATTTCTAGCATCTGTTAAACTGCATTTAGAAATATATCTAAATTACAACATATATCCTCAGTGACAAATGCAGAAAAGTTAGTTCATGAGTTCAAGGCTAGATTATTGTAATGCTCTACTGGGTAGATGCCCTGGATGCTTAATAAACTCCAGCTGGTCTAAAATGCAGCAGATAGAGTTCACTAAAACCAGGACATATGACCATGAGCTTGGTTCTGTCAACACTGCATTATCTCCCTCTATTAAACATGGCCTACATTAAGAGGGACAGTAACAAACAACAAGTACTGTACTTAAGTACACTTTTTGAGTATCTGTGCTTTACTTGAGTATTATTCTTTTCTGGAAACTTTTTACTTTAACTTTTCTGCATTTGAAAGACAAATATTGTACTTTTTACTCCACTACGTAGATGTGTTCTTCTTTTGGGGTGGTCGGACCATATGAGAGTTAAATAAATAAATTAATTCAGTTGTTTAATTTCTATAAGTTTTAAACATTCTAAAGGCTCTTAATACCACAGATACTATTAACTGGAAGGTGTATTCAATAGGTTGCTTCAGAGCCATAAGGTACTGTAAGTATTACATGCAACAATGTAAAAATAATAAAACAACTTTCACATCTATTGCCATCTAAAAAATATGGCCAGTTGATAATACCTACCTAGACATCAAAATCAATTGCAACTTCCTTTTTAGCACCCAAACTCTGGAACAGTTAGTTCTAGACTAAAAACACATCTCTTTAACCTGTGACATAAGTTTCTTGAGCACCAAATCAGCACATTAGAATGATTTATGAAGGATCTTGTGACACCTGAAGGCTAAAGTAACGGCTGCTGAAAATTTTGATTTGCCATCACAGGAATAATATTTTCAAATATTCATATGCAGTTTACATGAAAGGCTCCCAAGTGGTCTATATCCTATAGATCATTTTTTAGCAGAATATAAATGACAGTTAATATACAATTTTTAAGTATACAGCATTTTCAGTAAAAATGTAATTAGTTGTCAGCTCGAATTGCACCAATAAGAGTATCACTTGTGTCTTGTAATATTTCACTGTATTTTTTCCAGGGTGATGAGCTACAAAGCAGTGACTCTTGCTGGAGACTGATACTATAACTGCAGTGACAGGTGTATGAGTGATTACATACGTTTGGCTCCGATCCCTCACAGGTGAGCACATGCACGTATGCCACGTCGAAGCTGTTATTGCACAAATCAGTAACACTTTCGCTCTGAGTTCACAGAGTCACAGGCCCGCTGTGATGTGTTTGTGTTCTGTCAAAGGCTGATTTGTGAGCAAAGACTTCATGATGCTAATAATATGTTGAAGCTCGCTCTCAATGTTCATTCCAAACTCTCTTTGTGCTCGAACAATTAGGAATGTTACACACACTCAAGCACACACAGACACCTAGTTTAATTCACCTGGAGAGGCCTCTGTGCTTCAGCCTGTAAAGGGCCTCTCAACCGTCATGGTGAATAGCTCACCCCAAATGAAAGATTTTACAGGGGCTTGCATTCTCTCTCTCTCTCTCACAAAAGCCTTTGTTTGGTTGACTGTTTATCCAACACTGCTTGGAAATAAGCAGTATTCGAAACTGGCGACTAAACGAATAAAAAAAATAAAAAACAAAGCTTTTTTAACTTAAGATTATATTACATTACAAGTTTTCAAATTAATTTTGATTACAAACCATTGTAAGGGGGTCTTATTGTATACAATGCGTTATGGAACCAGTCAAGTGTCTGGCCATATGACATATTGAGTAAATAGAAATTCATCAGTAACACACCGTCGGTCCAAGTGTTTTCATTGTATTATTTGATAAACTCTTTTTCCTCCTTCTATTTCAAACCACTATTGTACATGCTGACATCAACCACTAATAGAAAAAACATGTTTTTCTTTCCTCAATGTGAGAAACCAAAATGAACATTCTCAGCACAGCTCATGAAACTCTCATCAGGAACACGGTCAAATAAGCTGATCATTATGCTGTCCAAACCACTCCAGAGGAGTGCACATTTCCCAGCTCATCACTTTCAGCATAGTGACACTAATACCAATGATGATTTTCCAAGTGCACTGCTGTGTATTTTTGCGTCTGTGCGTGCGTGCATTAACGAGTATGTTGCCTCACCTTCCAACGGTTAAGAGAGAGGATGATGTCATGCGTTATGAGGCTGCTGTAGGGCAAAGGAGCCTGGGAGATTTTAGAGCAGAGCTGATTGCAGAAACAATAGATGGATATGACAGAAAATGTGTTTTGGCTTGTGTTGCCTCGATTACATCACTCTTACTTGCTTCCTAGAAAATCTATCATTACTGAAGTATTATTCTTGGCTTGGGATACAGACTGATAGTTCCTGCTTCTCAGGAAGGGGCTTCCGCTTTGTAGACAAGAGCTTGACTTTATTGTGTGTGCATTTACCCTCTTTTAATACACTCATATACGCTACTGTTCAAATGTGTGGGGTCTGTCGATTTTTTTTATGTTTTCGAACGTCTCCATATGCTCAAACAAGGCTGCATTTATTTGACCAAAAATACAGTCAAAACAAATGAACTATTATCACGATTTAAAATATATGTTTTATATTGAAATGTAATTGATGATGCCGAAGCTGAATTTTTAGCATCATTACCTTCAGGAAATCATTCTAATCTGCTGATTTCTGCTCAAGAAACATTTCAATATCATTCCATTTCAAACATTTCTCTACAAGAGTCACATTTACTTGTTAGAAATACTATCGAATCTTTAACATTCCTTGTCTTTCTTTTTATTTCCCTGTTTAAATTAAATGAATCCCTGCATGTTTCAATGTGGTCTTGAACTTTTGGACCCCAGTGTTTTGTAAGTTTTTTTTTTTTTTTTTTTTTAATTAGATGACCTACTTTCCAGCAAGCTTTCATTGAACACTATAATTCCCCTTTATTCTGTTTAAATGTTAGGCAATGTGTAGCCTAATTAGACCAGGATGACAAACAGACTCCTTCATTTGGAAGGATATTGAGGTTTTGAGACATTAAGGAAATGAATCCATCCAAACGCGATATTAAGTCATTACGTGGCGGTTTATAATTACTCTGCACTTGTTGTCGCAATAGTTTCCGTTTACTTATTCATTTTAAGACAAAGCCCACTTAAGACATGGCTCATTTCATGGATGAGATGGAGTCGGGATCACTTTCTCCACAGCAAAGACATCCCAGCAGACCACTAGACCACATTTCTACAGTAGAATAAGTACAGTGTTGATCGAAGGGTTTAACTGAATCAGGGGGTAATTGTGTTGCGGTGAGTTCTGATGTGGTGTGGATGTAATCTCAGGCATGCTTATGTATGTATGTATTTGTACGTGTGTGCGTGGTTCGATCGATAAAAGAGGCTGTTTATGTGTGTGTGTGCAGCAATGGAGATCAGCACAGAACAGTGAAGTACAGCTCAGTCAGCCCATCCTGGCCGTTCCAAGCTAAAGGGGCTGTAATTATCCGGAGCCAGTCATCTCAGGAGGTCGGCTGGGGTTTGGGGAATGTGTCCCCCTCCTCCACACCTCTGCTCTTTTCACCCTTCAACCCTCTTTCCATCTCTCTCTTCTCCAGCGAAAGAGCATTTCTTCAGCAGGAGCGCTCACACTGCCACACCAGAGTGGACAAGACAGGCCGCTCAGTGTCCATCTCAGGGATGTGTTTAAGTATGTGAAAGGTTTGTGAGAGCATGAAATCAATCTCCTCTGGTTCAGATATGCAATATAATCACATTTCAGCTATAACTCTCTTCCCAGCTCAGCCTGCCAGAAACTCTTTGCTCATGCTTCTGAGACAATGCCAAGAATATCACAAAAATAACTTTAAATCAGTTTTATTGTTCTCTCGTCTGCTTCTTGCACTCACCCTCCTTCTCTCTTTCACTTGGCACCATGTGTGCTTAATTAAATTGACTTTGAAGCGACCATGACATCATCATTTGGCTGTTATTCTTTTGGACGTGTTTGGACTTCAGGGTTCCCATGGAAACTCTGATGTAATGGCCACGCAGACTTGTTTTCGGGAAAACCACAGTTGACACGTGGTGAAATAGATGGGCTTTTTTATTTTTTGGAAGTGGTTTGACAACTGCTATATTGCAGATGAAAGCCAGACAGGGTTCACGTATGAGGATGATCATGAAACTTCTTCCTTTAGACTGATGGTTTGACATTTTCTCGATATGAACAGGAAAAGTTCCAATCTATGTCATCATGGCTTGGATAAGGAACCATGTGTTTCACAGGCTTAGTGTGTGTTAAAGTTTTGTGACGTAGAATTGATCATTTGTGGTTAACTCGACTGCCCTAGTTTATGTTTACCACATGTTTCCCACCATGCTTTTAAAATGGTACCACTGATCCATTCATTCATAAAAAGATCAAGATCGAGATCAAGAAGTTAGTTTTGCTGGTAATATCGACGACATTGCGTGATCAAATACAAAAGTACTTCCGTTTTGTAAAGTAATTCCAAACTTCGCAAGGCAGATGACGACATTACGTAATAAAATACAATCAACACGCTCTACAGTGCCACCCAGCGCATTTAATTATAGCCTGATTTCACCACACAGCTGCCATTTTTGAAATGGCTCCGGTAGGAAGAAAACCGGAATTGTCGCCTTTAATCATAGGAGAGTTGCAAATGCGATGGCGTATTGTTGTGTTTAATGTAGAAATTAGTTATTCTATAAATGTACATACATTTATTTCATACTTTAGACTGTATACAGTGAAATTAATTTATAAATAATTATATATATATATATATATATATATTATTCAGAGCGTAAAAAACAGAAGCAGGAATGAACTATATACATATTCTATATTGGATATTAACATCCAATAGTGTAAATCACGGCAGCAGCTTCAGGTTGGTAGTCCAAGACATTGTTGTCTATCTGTACTTCTTCCCGGGGTTCTTCCCACCGGAGCCTCACTTTCAATTTCAAAATGGCGGCTGCGTGAAATCAGCGCATAGCGCCAAGATAGTGCTTGGGATTTATCATGGATTCACACAGAATTAATGGCCAGCAGCAACATAGTAAAATTTGAATAGTATTTTATTTTTGGAATAATAATTACAGATCGACTATTCGGGCACATCCCTAAAAACAATTAAAAAGCTGTGCTGTAAAAAGAAAAGAAAAACTGTTATATAGTTGTTTGTAAACTGTGGATACAGTTAAACATAATTACATGATTGTTGAAAGTGTTGAAAGTATTATGTGTCTTTCATGAGTAGACACTATTGTTTATCTGACTTGTTAGTCTTGTAAGAATTTGTCAAAGTGACTACATACATGAGTATGTTCAAATCAGACATAATCTTACACCGTAATTTGGTGAGTCATATCAGGATCGTATAACATTTCCCAACACCCAGAGATCCCTAGGGCTCAACAACTCCTTGGGAAGAAGTTATTGTGTCCTAGATTTGTCTTAGTCACATCCTTCTCTCATGTCAGTGTTGCAATACCTGTGCAGGTTATCTCTATCACCGATCCCTCCACTGATAGAGGGCTTGCATGAGCATGTGAGGTCTTGCACTGGTCCTTCTCAGCACTACTGATCCAAAAAGCATGTCTGATTCATTCGACGGGACTTCTCAGAATCACCACTGTGTATCTTAGATCAGATAAGAGCGAAACGAGAGAAATACTGGCTGCGTAAGATATAATAACAAACTGCCAGGGTGAAGCACGAAATTGTGCTATTCCTCTAAGCGCCTGTTGCTGATCCTGAGAGACATTTACAGCCCGTGCCTGATATGAAAGTATGACATCATTGCAAGATGGAAATCATATTTGGAAGGCTAACGGGGGATGAAAAAAAAAAAACAGCTGCTTCAGAGTCCGAAACTTTCCAGCAAACTTTAAAGTCATATGTTGAAGACATGTTGCAAGATTAACTCTTGAAGAATCTCTGCTTTTCCTATAGCAGCAATTTTTTTTTTTCGATCTGTCTAGATCAAGATGTCTTGTGGAAAAATGAATCGATAACCTATTCCTTAGCATGGCATCTTCCTCTTTGACTCATTCACTCACAGCTCTGTTATGTAAAGTTGATGAGCACATGCCCAGTGTGTACAGCTATAAATCACCTCCGCTCTCCCGCGGCTTGCAGTGTTTATAGTAAACAGTGTGCTGGAATGTAAAGTTATTTCAGTCCATAGGCCAGGACTCATTGTAGTGGTAGTGCCACAGGCCGTTAGGCCTACCCAGAGCCCCCCTGTACCTCATTATCTGATCAGGCCTGTTTGCTTTGCCTGGGTTCTGTTGCAGCTCTTCCCTCCACCCACAAAAGACAAACACAGACACAAACACAACAAGCCCACTTCCTCCAGATCCATTATATCCCTCTTTACACCCTTAACAGCACACTCCTGAAATCCAATCAGCCTCCATTTTGTCTATAGACTGAATGATTATGACAGGACGCAAGGTCAGTTTGGAAAGGACAAGACATTGAACTCTGATGAAGCACAGGGGGGAATTCTCAAGGGAATGACCTCCTTGTTTACTGTGTTGAATTGAGTTTAGCCATTGTATTTAAATGAGAAGGGAGGATTCCAAAATGTTTTGTCAGGCAGCCTAATTTGATTTTTTTTTTTTTTTTTGTATTCAGCAAGGATGCATTAAATTGATCAAAAGTGACAGTAAAGACAAATAATCTTACCAAAATGTTTTTAAATATATACTGTTATTTTGAACTTACATTGAAGAATCCTGAAAATGTATAATGGCTTCCAAAAAACAACATTGATAACACTAATAAATGTTTCTTTTGCTCCAAATTAGCATATTTGAATGATTCTGAAGGATCATGTGACACTGAAGACTGGAGTAATGATGCTGATATTTCAGCTTTGCCATCACAGGTATAAATTGCATTTTAAAGTATATTTAAAAAGTGAACAGTTATATTAAACTGCAATAATCAACTTCAACTATTTTTGATCAAATAAATGCAGCCTTGCTAAGCATAAGAAACTTCTTCCAAAAAATCTTACCTACCCCAATCTATTGAATGTGTATATTAAAGATACCAAATGTAAATATTTTATAAAATGTGTTTATTAGTGTATTCTATATACATTTTATATTTCAGTATATTTATTAAATAATTAAAAAAAGTAAATTATAGCGTTTCGTAACATTGAATCAGCCTGATTACATTATGTTTCCTAACCAACAATTTGTCTGTCCCAACCATAGGGTCCCAACTGAACTCGCTGAAAAATGCTGCATGATGCAATAACTTGGTTTCTGTTTCTGCAACAATTAGGTAACCCAAAATCTCACTTCTCATAACTGTTCATTAAACATCAAATAATATGTTCAGACTGGATGTGATTATGTGACATCATCATGAATCAGTTTCACATTCAGTGCGGATAGACAAATTGCTTGAAGCTGGAAACTGTTAGGACAGTTTAAACCGCATATTGTAACTCTTTGCAGTGCAAACAGGTACTTTAAAACCTTAAGAGTGCCGTCTTTATACTGACCTCAACCACCACTTTCTGAACCCAGTGAAAGTGAAACAAAAGGCGTGTCTGTTCTTTTCTGATAGAGCACCGCTCTGACAGTGGGATATGCTTGAGCTGGAGTAATGTGAGCGGTGGCCTTTATCTGTCAGGAGAAAAAAAAAAGAGTGAGGAAGAGTGAGTGAGAGAGAGCAGAGACAGAGCACTGTGTTGTGAAAGTGGAGATTAATGCAAATACAGTGGAAAGAAGGAGGGGGAGCCAGGATAAAGTGGAGCTCTATCTCTCCTCCTCTTTTCTCTTGCTCCCTCCCTCTCTTCTCCCTCCCCCGGACTCCAGGAGTAGTAGGAGATTAACGTGACAGTGAGAGCTGTACTTTAAAACGGCTCGGCGGGCAGAACACACTCAGACATACTTACAGCAGGAATATCATACTGAAACACAAGGTCTGTAAACACTCAAAAAAAATTGACTGCATTTTGTTTATGCTTTAAAGATGTTTTCATTCATTCAATAAGGAAATTAAGTTTGTTTCTGACTGAGTTTTTGTTCCACAGGTCACTGTTGTCATTTCCTCTGGATTTCTATATGGATTTGGGACTTTAAACAATTTCAAAAGGGAAATATCAGAGACAGATCTCAATTTGTTGTTGGACTGTGAAGGAAGATACCTGGACTCACGGAAGAGATGGACGCAGGGCCGTTGGCATCAGTGGCCGAGGGCTCTCCGGAAGGGGAGACGGTTTGTGCAGCTTTGGCCCGGTATGAAACCACTTTGCGAGATGCCGTGCGTGAGATCCACGTGGACGTCAGCGCTTTCAAGATAGGCATCGAACGCAGACTGGAAGAGTCCATTCACGTGAGCGGACCTCTAGGCCGAGCCGTGGCGCAGCTGCAGCAGGAGAACCGGCAGCTCAGGGGTCAGTTAGAGGCCTTGACCCGACAGGTAGAGATGCTGACTGGGTCGGTGTGTGACAGAACCGCACTTCTCACAGGAGGATCGGCGGCGCCACCACAGACCAACAGCAGCACCGCAGGGCATCAGTCTCCACCGTCTGCGGCCCCCAGCATAGCGGCTCTGACCGGCTCCGCCAGCGGCTCTGCCTCCAGCCCCACCACCACACGTTTCTCCAGCAGAGCCACCTTCTCTGTCACCAGCAAAACAAACGTGAGTAGACATCTGCTAGAATGAGTGGAAGCGTGACCACAAGTGAGGTCATCTTGTGGAACTGGAAAAAATGAAGTGATGTGAGAAACCTTATGTTCGAAAACTAAATATTTAGACATATAGAGAAGCCCGAAGCTGGACAACGTATACAAACGAACTGAATGTTTGTAAAAACAGACCTTTGGCGCAGTCTCTGACAAATGAGGTTTATATCAACTCACAGTCGGTAACTGCCACCATTTCGAACTAGTATTATGATGAATTTAAGCCACATATGGCCATGCTTTATGGCCATTGTACCACAGTTGAGGGTTTCCTTATAGGCATAAAGCGAATAAACAATTTGACAATGAAATAATATTTTTGGGTGTTTACAGTGGACAAGCTACTCAACTTGCCGCAGTAATATCAAATTTAGAGTTGGATCAGTTTTATAAAACGTATGTTATCTATAAATGTATGCATCTAAAGTGGCTAGCCAATGAGCTCACTGCACAACTTTAAAATAATTTGGTCAGTATTGTTGTAGCAGTTGCAGTTCTTTCAGAAATAATCCCTCCACCTGTATAGATCTGCTATTGGTAATTTATGTACACTATATTTTACAGCAGCAGCATGTCTTACTTGCTCACAGCAGTACACTTACTTTGCCGCAGCAATAATTAACAGCAGCAGCATAGCAGATCTATTCCGCCAATACCAAATCAACATTGTCATTCCCATTACCATGCCAAACACTCAGAGAATTGACATGACAGAACTAAATTAATAATATGAGCTTATAATAAATATGGAATTATGGAAATAAAGTCAGGTGGCTCTGATACTGCATTTCATTTACACATAAACAAAGCAGCATATTTTAGCAAATCTTTTATGCAACTCATAAGAAACAGAAAAACAGAACCACCTTCACTCGGAGCAACCTTCACTTGCCTGTCTAAAGACAGATTTTTGTGAAATGACACATAACACATTTTGAACAAACACAATCACTTTGAAATGCTCAAACAACACAGATGTTTTGACCATGAGCCCATTTTAGCAGATGTTATTCATTCAAAGCATGTTTTATTTGATAGGTACATTTCATAGTTTGCATATTTATACTGTAAACCTCCAAAGTTGAGGGTACATATTCTGAGATGCAGTTTTTGACATGATAGTTAATGACTCTATTCAGGATTTAGAGAATTCAGCTCTATATTTAGGAGACTTTCTATTGAGTTGAACCTGTCACCAAAGCCTTTGCAGGCTTTACAGCTGCTGCCTGTGACATGAAAACGTCACTCATTAATCTAGAGCTCTGTGCCTTGGAGTAAAAATACTATCATTTGCATAGCATTCAAATTACATTGGCATGTTTCATAAGGTCTTGTTTTATATTTTGGGTTTGTAAAGGGTATTTCTAAATCATAATTTCAGTAGCTGGGAGTGCAGTTGATTTTGGCTGTGAGTGAGAGTTAGTACTAGAGACAAGGAAGGCTGTTATCTTCCCTGCCACATCCACACCTGCCAACCGCATAATGAGAGAGCTGCATTCTGGGCTTGTAAAATACTCAGAGACTGTTGTGGCAGGTCCGCGGAGCACTCCCTTTCAGTCCCAGCCTGCAGGAAAAAGTGAGCGTGAAAGACTGGAAAAAGACAGCGAGACTCCACGTGGGGATGTGTGCTGGCCTGCCTCCACATGGCTGTGCTGTGAGCACCTGCAGATATCATGAGAATCACGCTTTATCTCACGCTCTTTCTCCCAACTCTGTCTGTCTATGATTCTGACAGAGCCCTGTTGTACTTTCTGTTCTTGGGAAATAACGGTTTATCCTGGGCTAAATCTCAGACTGCCGCCACTGTATCTGTGGCATTTCTTGTTCTCCCAACTATCATTTTGAACACAATTCACTCCAGTCTCCATTTCATTTCATTTCTGTATCACTTTCTCTGCCTCTCTGTCTTTTTTGCTCATTCTATGATTGGCCTCATTGCAGTTCATATTCCTCTAGCAGGTTTTATAGTTCAAATTTAGTTCTGAATTTACATTAAGGTAGCAAACAAGATGTACTATTCAAACACAAATTTTAAGGTAGTAATAGCAATTCAAATAGATTCATATCAGTAACTAAAATAGTTTGTCGAAGGTTGGATGGATAGATAGACAGACAGATGGGCGAGCTGACGATCAGATAGATAGACAGACAGACAAACAGACAGACAGATGGGTGAGCAGACAGATAGACAGACAGACAGACAGACTGAAAGACAGACAGATAAACAGACAGATGGGCAAGCAGACAGTCAGATAGACTGACAGACAGATGGGTGAGCAGACAGTCAGATAGATAGATAGACAGACAGACAGACAGACAGACAGGTGGGTGAGCAGACAGATAGATAGACAGACAGACAGACAGACTGAAAGACAGACAGATGGGCAAGCAGACAGTCAGATAGATAGACAGACAGACAGACAGACAGATGGGCAAGCAGACAGTCAGATAGACAGACAGTCAGACAGACAGACAGATAGATAGATAGATAGATAGATAGATAGATAGATAGATAGATAGATAGATAGATAGATAGATAGATAGATAGATAGATAGATAGATAGATAGATAGATAGATAGACAAACAGACAGACAGACAGACAGACAGACAGACAGATGGACAGACAGACAGACAGACAGATGGACAAGCAGACAGTCAGACAGACAGACAGATGGACAAGCAGACAGACAGACAGACAGACAGACAGACAGACAGACAGACAGACAGACAGACAGACAGACAGACAGACAGACAGACAGACAGACAGACAGACAGACAGACAGATGGACAAGCAGACAGTCAGACAGACAGACAGATGGACAAGCAGACAGACAGACAGACAGACAGACAGACCGACAGACCGACCGACCGACCGACCGACCGACCGACCGACCGACCGACCGACCGACCGACCGACCGACAGACCGACAGATTGATAGATAGACAGACAGACAGACAGACAGACAGACAGACAGACAGACAGACAGATGGGCAAGCAGACAGTCAGATAGATAGATGATTTGATGGATGGATGTATGGATTAATGGAATGATTGGTTGGTTGGTGACAAAAAGATACCAGCTTGACTATGTATGTTTATGCTGCATTGAATTTTCCGTCAAAACTTTATATGATGAACATGAAGCGGATCGTTCATGAGAGTTCATGCAGCCAGCGAAATGCTTTTGCTCTGTCCTCACTCTGTGCTGGCTCCACAGCAAAGTCCTGCACTGCTGTCTGCTGTTGCCAATTACTGCAGCATTTCTGTGGTTTCAATGGACCATTGTGCCACATTCTGCCTCATTTGAAGTACGTTGTGTGAGTCAGGATTTGAAGAACACCCAGGACACCTTCCTCCTTTCTTTCTTCACTAAAACATGGTGTAGATTTAGCCCTGCCGGCTCCTCTGGAGTCTCTTTTGCTCGGAGGACAGGTGCTTGGCTGGGAAGGGAACCACACCTGTGGAGCGTGGTCTCACCGCACGATCACACTTGGCCCGAGCACAAAGACTCTGTGCTTCATTACTGCCGATGTGAAAAAATTGTTTTGGGGTCAATGGGTTAGCTTTGATTCTACGGTGCCTCAATATAGTCACTGCATTGTAAATGTCAGATACTTTGACTCCCGCTGGAGGATCAGTGTGTGTTCGGCTGTGCTTCTCCAGGGCAAGTGAGGGAGACAGTGGAGATTGGGGTGGGAGGAAGATAAGATTTGCACGGCTGTTATCTGTGGAAACTTTGTTAAGGCACAAATCTCAGTGAAATGATATACTGTAAACACACACAGATGCCCTCAGACATAAATAAGCTAACAGATATTGGAAATATTTAAACATTAACTCAGTCGATTTCCTTTTAGCTTCATGCTGTCAATCCCAAATTATGAAGATTATAAGGCCTGGGTTTGGCCTCTAAATTCTTGCTCTTGACAAAGTTTTTAGTTTCTTATAGCTGCTCTGCATTGTGCTCCATGTTAGCACTGCATCAGACTGGATGTTAACAGCTGTCTTCTACAATCTTGGTTCAGTTGCTAACATGGTTGACAGTGGGTTTCAGAAATCTGTCAACTAACACTTTTGTGTTGTTGTTCTCTAGACAGTTTTTTAGTCAGTTTTACTCATCTAAAATAGCAACTATTTCAGCTGAATTAACATTTTATTTTGCTATAAGGTACAAAATATATTCAAACATTTTTTTTATAGTTATATTTTCATCAACATTGTGTTTAATTATTGCCATGAGACTTTTTTATCATGTTGACGAAAAAAACAACTTTATTGACGAACCAAACTAGCCCTTAGAATTAAGATGTATATTGTTTTTACTGAGGAGCTCAAGAATGTGTATCCTTCTTTCCTGTGGTTATATTTTTCAAGAACTTTCATACTGGCAAAGAACCACTAACATTCATAATTTTGACATACACCATTTACCATGCTATGACATAACCATAAACATTTATATCTCTCCTGTCATGTTTATACACACCACACATCTGTAGCAAAGACCTTTTCTTCTCTACACACGCACACCTCATGTTGCCAAGCATTACCAAATTACCATAATAGTTCTTCAAATCCCACGTTTGGCTGTGGCAGTGTGAGAAACAACCACCTCACTCTGGCTTACCTCACCCCAGAGTACCAGTACATCTATTTTTCAGTCCACACAGCCATCTAATATTGCCAGAGATGAGCTGTTTTTAAAACACAAAGCCCAGAAAGGAATGTCATTTGATCTGAGCTTTGCTTTAAATTCAGTTTTGATGTTGGGGATTTTCTAGATTTGGATAGCCTACCAGGTAGCCAAGCAGGCCTCAGAAGGCTTAAATGCTGAGCATTTGTTTGCAAAGATTCACTTAAGCGTCCAAATTTGCAAGGCCACTGGACTCTTGACTTTTATTTATGTGGCGAAAGTGTATGAAAATGCGCCTGTGTAGTTTCATACCTTAGCAGGAGGCTTTAAGGAGCTTACTCGAACATACTAGACTAGTGTGTGTTTGTTTGCATGTGTTTGCCTGAGATATGCTTGATGTTTCCAGCTCGGACTGGCCCGAAGCCAAATCTCTCACAATGGAACAGAACGTTTAATCTCCTCCCGTTGCCCTGCCTGTATCTCCATGTCCAGCACAGATTCCTGGCAGAGAAGAAGTTGCAGAACAAAAAACCTTTGCACAGCTATTAATACAGTAGAGTGCAAGAGAGAGAAAGAGAGGGTGAGAAAGAGGGAATGTGAGAGGGAGGGTGGAAAAGAGAGAATAGATTGTGGATGGGAGGCTAGAGAAAGGCATCCAGCCGCTCCCATGCTGCCCCTAGCTCTCCTAATTACTTCCAGACAATGCCATGTATTTTCATCTCCATGGTTACAGGTTAATAATTCGTCGTTGAGGGGATGACCTCACTGCCCTCTAGGAACCCACCTTGTAGGAATGCATATGTGCAGAGAATTGAAATGAGGAAACCCTAGTGAAGACCTTGCTTATCCACCGCGCATGGGGTCACATTACCACCCATGTGTGTGTGTCACTGGAGTAGAGTACTGGTATCTCAACTGGTGCTAGGAAGTCTAAACCAGGCTAAGCTCTTAGATATTGTGTGCAAACTGCTGTGTATTCCTGGAATGGTTTCTTTTCTCTCTCTGGCCTGAGGCAGTGAGTTTGACCACTCTGTGTTCTGCAAAGGTCTGTGTTCTCCATCTGCAGGTGGAGCTTTACATGTAACGCGTCCCTTTAGGCTACAGCCCATCAATCGTTCTGCAGTGAATCATATTGAAGTGGAATCACTGCATGGCCACGTAGTTTTAATCTGATGAGGTTTCTCAAGAGCCCAGGAGCTCCTACGTCAATGGGTTAGGATACACATGGTTGTTTACTGATGAGTAATGGACAGTTTAGTTTTGAGTGCACTACATGCGCACTTCCCACTATAAGGTTGTTTGGTAAGCCAAAGAAGTGGACACACAGTAAAAATGTTTTAGTTGGCAACCTAAAATGTTCTTGTGTGGTAGCATCTAAAAAAACATGTGGACAGTAGCCAGTGGTGGAAGAAGTACTCAAACCAAGTACTTGAGTAAAACAACAGATACCTGTAAAAAAAATAATACTCCAACGAAGTACCAACCGACCACTGATGGAAGCAAATTATTTGTACTCCTTTGTTGTAGTTAAGTAGATTTTTAAATATCTTTACTCTAAAGTTTCACTAATTCACTATATTCTAAGGGCATAGCCGACTATATGTTTAGAAAAACATGTTCCTGAATTCTGATTTGTGAATAAATTCTTTCAAGGCAATTTTCAGTCTTTTGAGAAAGTTCTTTTCAATTAATCATTTGAACTAGTTCACAAATACCATTGAATGATTCAATTGTAAATTCAACTGATCTGATTGCAGCAAAGAATGAAGATTCAATGATCTAAAAAAGACCTGATAACAATGTCCGATTTGTAAACAAATCCTTCTTTTCGATGCTCAGAATGAACTGTGATTTCAACTGATCTGATTATATCAGTTAACAAAGCAGTGATTCAATGATCTAGTGGAGACCTGGTTTTCGAAATGTATCATTCTTTTCAATTTTGAGAATTTGTGAATTGAGTGATTTATTGCATCAGTTAACAACTCTGTTTCAGTTCTGATTCAATTATCTGGGCAAGATGTCTGATTGTTTGCTAGTTAGTTTCAAATGTCATTGTTAAACTGACTGATTCAGTAATTTAGTTGAAGTGACTTTCAAGATAACAAAACAAACTGATGAATTGAATTTGATTATGCTGACTCTTAATTATTTATAATAATGTCATATGACTAAATCCACTTGACTCCATTAAATTACACCAATGAAATCAGAAGGTCAGATTCAGGGCTTGAATTTCTGGCCTGAAGGACCATTTTTATAGGCTTTTTACAATGTAATTTGTGAGTATGTGGGAGTGAAAATGAAGCACACCCAACTAACTCCCTGAAATATTTTTGTAGTTCACACACAGCTTAGTGTTTAAACGTCTCTCTCTCTCTGCTTCTCTGCGCAGGTTTTATTTCCATTCCTGCTTCTGCTAGAGGAGAGAATTGCAGGCTTTGTGGTGCTTTAAAAACAGGTGTTTGTGCTTCTTTCTGCATGAACATTTGAGTTTGTGGAGGAAATTACAGAGCAAAGACCCTCACAAACCAGGCATCCCATCCCCATTTGTCTTAACTTTATAGACTCTACATCTCTCTGATTTTCTAGCAGGAAAAATGACCCTTAAATTACTGTCGGCCAAACTGGGGGCAAATATTTCTCTCAATCACAAATGATACATTTGCTTTTCACACTGTTGATTTATGCCTTAAACAGTATCCACTTTACGTTTTCTGATCATGACCCTCACTTCCAAAATGAGCCCAGCTATTTGTACACGGGGAAAAATATAAATAGCATTATTGGCATGGCTTATTAATACCAGAGAAGGCCTTGTAAGAGCTGGCTATCTGTTGGATTTGAGAGACTGGGGCTGGAATGAGTCCACTGAACCCTCCAGAGTTCTCCCACAAACATGCCCTCTATTGTTGTTTATGTTCCATTCCATTCCCCCGCCACCACAACGTTCCAAGAATCTCAAATGTCACAGAGACGCAAGAATATCCCCTCAGATACGTTTAAAATCAGACACCAACACACTCAGAGCTTCATCAAAACTGGCATTCATCTCTCTGATCATACACAGAGCAGCTCTCTGTTTTCTCTTGCAGTCACAATGCTCAAGCCGCCACACTCCCATCAAATCACTCAGAGATTATACACAATACAACCTTGTGATTATACACAGGAAAAAAAATCTTCTTTTATTCACCTCAGCATTGCACAGGCAGGCTGCCAACACGCTGGGGAAATTCTTATTTTGCCGTAGAGGGACTCACATTAAAGGTTTTCTGTCTGAACGGATTGTACATAGTAACCACATTTAGAGGCATTCGGTTTATGAAGGCCTATGGTAAGACAGCACAAATAGACTGAAGACTCCTCAAGGCCTTTTCTTGTCTCCTCACCTGCAGGACTGATTACTGTGTCTCTAAAGGGACTGCATTTAGTCTCCTAGTGGTCTTTTTTGTATAGTCTGAGAGGCGACGCTGCTCTCCACACCACCCTCATTGTCTTTGAGTGTCCTCACTTATGGAGGAACTCATACAGACTAGTGACCCTCCCTGAGGACAAAAGTATGGTCTGTCCTGTTTTTTTCCCCCCTTCTTTTGTGTGGCTAGAGGACTCGAGTTGAAGTTTGAACAACTAAACGTTTATATGTTGATGATAATTGATATTGAAAATAGTCATTTAAGTGAATCAGTTGAACAAGGTTACAGCGGTAGCAGTGAATGATTCAATTGGGAATTCTGACTGCAGAAGTTAACAACTCAATGGTTCGGATTCGAGGCCAAATGGCTACGTTCGATTAATGAATGAATTATTCATTGAGCCGATTCTTTTCAATTAATCAGTTGAATCAGTTAAAACATTACATTAATTCATTCATTTGTGAATCGACTTATCCAATTGCAGTAGTATTACAGTATAATTTTTTTTTCATTGATTAGCTGAAGCAGTTCACAAATAGCATTACAATTATTAATAAATCGGGAATACAAATGACCTGATTCCATTAGTTATCAAGTCATTGATTCGATGATCTGTTTTGAGACCCAGATTTGTGAATGAATCATTCTTTTCAGATTGATATTAAAAAGTTGAATTTAATTAGCTATAGGCCTAAGTCTTATCTTCATCACTTTTTTTGGTATTTAAAAATCTATTTTTAATTAGGTCAAATGAATAATAGTGATAAAATACTGTTTAAATATTTACATAAATACATGCGTCAATCAAATGGAACATTCTAGATGTGTCATTTTAATCAGAACAATATTTTTTTTTTTGGACGTTCATTTAAAAAATATTCAAATGAATTAAAACTTAACTGTAATTAATTAAAATCTTTTAATATGAATAATAACATCAGATTGAAAAATAAAAGGAAAATAAAAAAATCATAGCAATATAAAACTATGTTCATACTGATTAATTAATCAGTTAAATAAAGAAATAATCGGTTATCATAATAGTTGTTGCAGCCTTATACTAAAGTGCTTTTCCACATGTTCTTTCTCACCTCCCTATTTCCTGCACTTGTTTTATTGCTCCTTTCTATTAATGCGATGACGCATTCTCTGGGATTGGGAATGTGTTGTTCCTGGAAAAAAAAAGAGCGACTGGGGTGAGTGCATGCAGTCCAGTGAACATGTGAGATGGGTGTGGTAAGATTCCCCCCATACACCTCTCAATTTAGCCCAGGGACCGAGCAGCAGGTGACCTCTATGCCAGAATAGTGCCTGAACCAATAGATTTAGAAGGAATTTCTGAAACAAACCTAAATGGCTGCAGGCAATGTTTTTTTTTTTTTTTTCAAAAATCACTGAAATACAGGTCACGTGTCTGCTGAAATGCCCTTGAGACACTGACATATGACACAGTCCAAAAACAGACGTTCGCACTGGATTGACCCGAGAACCTGCGTGTTCAGCCAGCAAATCAGAGTTGGATACGTTTCGTGGCTGGGTTGAATTTTGTCTCCCCCTATCTCCTTCTCTCAATGGGACAGGCAGCTGCTCCCCCTCGACCGCACACCCCTCCAGCATTCTTTAGACGTGATGTCACCTGGCCTCCTTCAGCCAGTTCACTTACTCCTTGGGTCTCACTAACTTATTTCTCTTTTAAAATGCAATGCTTTCCTGATTGCATGCCTGGTTTTTAATCCCTGTGTTTTTTGCATTTGCATTCATAAACAAACACTTCCTTATAGCCTGTGCATATTTCTTAGCATATTAGCATGTGTTTGCATGTACCAGTGAGGTACAGCACAGGGCAAACACAAAAGAGCTTTTTAAAGTCCATTGATAAGCTGCCAGGTAATTAATGACAGCGCCAGATATAACTAAATGTGCACAGTCATGCTTTTGGTTTACTTCCAGGCCCTAACAAACTAGTCCGCCACCCCCTTAGGAGACAATCTGCTTTAATAATGGTTAGCTCATTGCAGCCGATGCCAAACATCTGTCTCTGTATAACTATTTGATGGTTGAGGTCTAAAGGAAATGAAGCAAGGCGGTGAGCTTCATCTGTCAGTGTGTAACTTCAAGGCACTAATATCAACATGTGATCTTACATTTAGGTCACGTAGAAAAGTGCATGGAGGGTAGAAGTGACTAGATTAAAATAGACCAGCAGCAATATCTGTATTGATGACCCACATCGGCCCTGATCCAGAGCTTTGATTTCTTTAAAGGCTTCTTTAAACATTACTGGTCTCCATAGTGAATCATAGTGAACCATCAATCAAATCTCTTTGATTAGATTTCATCATTCATTTACTTTTGTAGAATGTGCCCTCCTGAAAAACACATTTGGAGCCACTTTGTCTCTTTTCATCTTTGTTTGGGCTTTATTGGATAATCGCATCAGTTGTCTCATGTTCTATACCCTGTTTTGGTGCTCATCTATTTGGGAATGTGTCTCTTGTAAAGAATACTTGTTTTGAGGGGAACCAGAGATTGATATCTTTCTTCTGGAAAAACTCTGGAAAATACCAATAAGCTGATAATTATTTTTAGGTTGGGGCTGTATGTAAGAATTTTCATGTATGAATCGCTTTTTGTATTGCCAATGTGTGTGAACAGCTTGTAGCAAACAGCTCGACATTAAAAAAATTAGTTTTGTTTAAAAACAATTCTCTAAAAACTAAAATCAATCATATTTATTTGCTACGAGTGACTTTAGGCATCACAACATATTACAGTATCAGAAATGGGTATTCATTCTGAGATTTGCTAAAGATTACATTTAAAGGGTTAGTTCACCCAAAAATGAAAGTTCTGTCAGTATTTACTCACCCTCATGTTGTTCCAACCCCGTAAGATCTTCGTTCATTTTCGGAACACGAATTAAGATATATTTGATTAAATCTGAGAGCTGGATCACTCCTGCATACTATTTCATAGGCTTCTTGAGGAATTGAAACTTGCTGGCCTAGAAAAGTTAAGACATCGTTAAAATAGTCCAAGTTACAATCCAAGGCTCAATCTTCAAGTTTATCAAACGACGGGAATACTTTTTGTG
The DNA here is from genome assembly GCF_016745375.1 of Pimephales promelas. Next base: position 7,042,562 of record NW_024121166.1, read on the forward strand.
CGCAAAAAAACAACAAAAATAACGACTTTATTTCAACTATAAGTGAATAACCCTTTAAAGTGTTACTAAATTAATAGTCTTCTGAAAGATTAAACGGAAATGCTGCTTCTTTCTCTAACAGAGCATTGAGCGAGATGAGCCCATTGAAGTTGATCCAGCACCAATTTCCCAAGGCCTGGAGAATGGACACTTATCCTCAACAGGTATTACCCATAATTCCTTTAGGAAAGCCTATTCAGTGTTCCCTTAACGATAGACAGACAGACGGACGGACGGACGGATGGATAGATAGATACAGTAGATACAGTAGATAGATAGATAGACAGACAGATGTTCTACTGCTTCAGTTGTAACATATTTACATCCTCTATCCAATCAGAAAACTCTACTATACCTTTGAGGAGAAACTCACCACCCAACGGTGTGTCACAGGAGCACTCGGCCCCCGTTCCCATGGCGATGCCACACCTGCCCATCACAGCAACCACCAAAGTGGCTGACTCTGCAGTTATGAAGAGTCCTGAGTCACCTGGAAGCCCGATGCAAGCAATGCCTTCAACCATAACAGATTCACTGACAAACAGTCAGGTGGTCAGCGGCGATAACCAGCCACAACTAGAGTCTCCTGTTAATGCAGGTATGACTCCATCACAGCTTCACAGAGTGAGGTTACAGACGACTCTTTCTGCTATCAGTACCTAAAGGTGTATGTTGGTCTTGTGGTTACAGTGCCGTCTGTGAAAACATGGGCTCCAACTCCAGCCAGGACAATGGGTTCTCCACGGCTTAGTGGTAGGACAAATTCAACCAACTTCTTTGACTCATATTCACAGCATGTGATTTTATCATACAGTCTGTCTCATTGTTTGTGTCAATCCATGTTTTGTCTCACAGAGAAAGCATCTTCAGCTCCAGCCAAGTCAGTGACTTACTCTGGGCTTTTCTCACACAATACAGACAGGTGGGTAGAGTATGATGAATATATGTAAATGAAAATAGAATTGGCAATATTCTCTCACTTAGCAAGACAGTCTCATAAAAATGGCAACACTTTACAATAAGGTTCAATTTGTTAGCATTAGTTTGTTCATTAGTTGTCATTAACTAACAAAAAGCAATACTTACGGGGTTATGACCCTCATGTCATTCCGAATACTTTTATTCATCTTCGGAACACACAGTAAATGAAGTGTGAAGTGTTACCAAACAATTATAAAATTTCACAGAACTGAAATGTTCCTCAGCAAAATTTCTCTCTCTTTGCATTAGAAATGTGGATATGCCAGGAGATTTATCTTTCGGCAGAGGTATTGAGCGCAGACGGGAGCTTGTGAGGTCCCAGACTTTACCTCGAAACATTGGAGCCCAGGCACGCAGGTCTATTTTTGAGAGGCTGGACTCTGAAAACAACAGGTAATGAAATTTTTCTGTTTGTCTATGCAACCACATGCTCTTTTAATGCTCTGCAAAGTCAATCCAAGTAAAAACCTCTTTCTTTGATCTTTCCCAACTCAGTCGACCCAAACCAGTGGATTCCAAACCAAAGCTAAAACGCTCTCAGAGCTTTGGAGTATCAAGTGCCAGCAGTATCAAGCAGATTCTTCTAGAGTGGTGTCGATCCAAGACTATTGGCTACCAGGTATGATAGCCATAGACGTCATGGGACTTATCTCAGATCAGAAGGGAAAAAAAGGGAGCTTTACCCACATATCAACAAGGCCAGTGTATTAAAACTAAGAAAGGGTTTAACAACACTTCAGCCTAAGGTGCAGATTATCCTGCTTTATAGGGCTTCCTATACTGTTATTTGAAGATTGAGCTCATTATAAAGTGTTATTCTGTTTATTAGCTTTAGCATATCAACTTTATTAACATCAGCAAGATTGTGAATGAACATTGTGTGTGGTATTATAGGTATACTCTGCATATATATTCTGACTGACTCTAGTGCGGCTTTGTAAACCAGCTCATGTGGCTCTAGTTAGAGATAGTAAATTAACGGTCAAGCCTAATTTAGTATCAAGAGAGACCAGTATGTAAACATGAGAACCAGAGCAGACAGCTGACCAACACACATGAAGATTTCCCTCCGTGACAGAGACTTTCTTTGCCTGTGAGATTTGCCAGCTATATAGGCGTGAGTAAATATAAATATTACTATGAATCTCAACATATAAAGATAAGGGTCAGACAACAATAAAACATCTGCTCTGACAACCACAAGCAATTCTGCTGAATCTCAAAGGACGTCATTGTTTTTCTACTCCTTTCTCTTACTCACTGATCAAGAGGAACAAATGCTAGAAGAATAATACCTTCTTTTTGTAATCTATTGTTATTAGTTATTCTTTTCCGTGTTAGTTTTAGATTCATAAATGCTTAATTGATTTTAATTCCTGCACACTACTCAATTTTGCACATCACATATATACATTTTTTATTTTAGTTTTTTTATTTCAGTTTTAGTTTGTAATTTTAGAACATCAAGTTAGACTAAATTAAGACGAGAACTATTAACTTGTCATCTAGCTGAAATAAAATAAGTTTAGGTTTTGTTATATTTTACTTTATTTTAAGGTGTGTGTGTGTGTATACAGTATATATATATGCACAATGATGGATATATGCACAATGAGGCACATTTATGAGTAGAGTAAGTAAAGCCAATTTTAACTTTGTGTTGATGGGTACGGGGGCAAAACCCCAGTGTCCTCTGTCCTGTGACATATAATAGCTTCACTCTCTCCCATTAATCTGCAGAACATCGACATTCAAAACTTCTCATCCAGCTGGAGTGACGGCATGGCATTCTGCGCCCTAGTCCACTCTTTCTTCCCTACAGAGTTTGATTACAACATCCTGTCCCCTGCCGAGCGCAAACATAACTTCGAGCTGGCATTTAGCACTGCAGAGTAAGTCACTGGAATGAAGGCGACTCTGTTCACCCTTTTGACAATGGCATTGAGATGTTGACACTTCATCTCCTTTATCTCTTGAAGTTGAGTAGTTTGTCTAGTAATACTTTATTTGAATGTGTCCTTGTTACACGTTACATGTATTTACTAGTAATAACTATAAATTAGGCATAATTACATGCAACTAGCCCTAAACCAAAGCCTATTCCTACCCTTACCCTATAGCAAGTACATGTAGCCTAGTTAATTACTATTACTCAGGACTGAAATGGATAATCACACTGTAACGTGGGACACATTAAAATAAAGTGTAACCGTTTGTCTCGGTGTCATCCCTTTAACTGAAATACACTCCTGTTCAAAGGTTTGGGGTCGGTAAGATTTTAGTTTTCTTAACCAGGAGTAGGCCTTAATCTACAATAGTTAATCATGACTTAAAAATGGCTTTCTGTCACACAGATTAAGTACAGATTAGTTACACCTAGACTATGGAGTCCTGAACTAAACTAAAATAAAATATTTAATAAAAATATTTTATTTATTAAAAATAAACTAAAATAAAAGATTAATTTAAAACCAACTGTACTAATCTGATTTAGCCTGACAGAGATTGCCTATAAAACATGGAATGAACCAAGGAAAGCTAAAAAATAGCAATGGAACTGAGAAGCAATTGCAAGGAAAACAATGGCATCAGAAAACGACTGCAAATTATTTTCATGCTTTTTGCAGGGTATTAAAGGTAAATGTTGTCATCATTTAAAAAAAAACATAATGAATGTCAAAAAAGCTGCATAGCCTATGAGTAGCAAAAACAAATCCATATAGAATAGATCATGCGCTATATTCAGTCTTAGTCACTATGAAAAGAGCTCTGTGAAGATGACTTCATAACCTTTTTTGTCCAATGAAAAAATAACACAAGTTTGGAACATATTCATTTTCGTTTAATATCGCCAATAAAGTATTAAAAGTCTTTAAATAGGAATGGACCAGCCAGATGAGATGTGAACTTGATGTGACCCGACCTAACAACCTGAACAGAACGATTCCAAAATGCAAGTTGACACAAATCATCTGCACCTCACAGTATGGCACAAAAGATAATGTTGCTTAGTTTCCGATGCGTCCGAGTCTAGGGTGTCTGTAACCGGCACTTTAAACCAGTGAAGCAATGCATGCCAACAAATCCCAGTTGAGCTCAGAGGAACCTCCCCTTTCTTGACAGCCCTGCTGCAGCATGACATCATTCTCCCAGTGTCCCAATTCCCACATCTTGAAATATTCACATAGACCTAAAACTGCACTATTAACATCATCTGAACATATGTATTACAGTTATCATATGAACTTAAATAGTCAACAGACATGAAGATTGAATAGAAGCAGTCACACACGTCCACCCCTGCTAAATCTGTGTCTCTCTATTTCCAGGAAGAAAGCTGGCTGCGATAGGCTTATTGAGGTGGAGGACATGATGGTGATGGGCAGAAAGCCAGACCCCATGTGTGTCTTTACTTACGTCCAGTCACTATATAACCACTTGCGCAAGTTTGAGTGAGATCTTGGCCCCTTCAGCCCTAGCTGAACACTCTGCACTGCCCTCTGCTGGAAAAAACTCAACTCTGATATAGACACTAAGGTTTGGGTTTGCAAAATGTCCATGGGAACCCTCACCATTTCAAGCATGATGCTTCTACGGTTGCATTTTTAGTCAAGAAAAGGTCATCGACTATTTATAAAAACCCTTGAGGACATGGCTTTTGTGTATGGCAGGCTCTTTTTAGAAACGGAGTCCTCTGATTTATTTCAAAACAGCTTGGTTACGCTAACTGCATTATGGAGCCATTTCATAGATTTGCAAAGATAAAGATTGACATAAACATTGAAATGTATTAGTGGATTTCATATTTACTAATGAAAGAAAGATATAGAATGTACAGGAAATAAGGTACAATATATTTTCTCAGATAGATTAGCACATTTTGTTTAAGTTTTGCCCTTTTTTTTCCTAATTTTCAGAGAGTGGCCCATTTCTGGTTATCTTTTATACTGTGTCTGTAGCTCAAATACACACAGGTGCATGTGTAGCACAACATACAGTAAGCACTGGATCTACGTTATAACAGGACATGCTGTAAACCTGGTTAGACAGTGAGCATCACCAGGGAGTGTGAGCTTTTTGGAAGCTTTTTATTATTATTTTCTTGTAAAAAGAAGAAAAAGAAAAAAATACATTTTCCCACACTATGTGTCTTGTGAGCCAATAACAATTACAATAAACGTCAAAGCACAAATCAAGACTGTCCAATAAATACTAAGATGATAGATGTGGAAATTAAGACAACAATATGATCATAATATACCTTGCGGTGTCTTGAAGTGGTTTACAAAAAAATGATGATTCTAAACTTGTATATTTTAATTTAAAGGATTCTTTTGCAAAATCCTTTTACTTTTTATTAGATCAAGACTAATTTGTTAAACACTGTTAGACATCTCACTGTTTGGATTTGGAGGAAGAATAAGAAACAACAACTGTAAGCTGTATAGAAAGAATGACACAAAACATATGGAAATATTGGATGATGTTAGTTGATATTAGGGCTCTCCAAGGTCTCCCTCCATAGTCCGGACGAGAACATAAAGCTCAGCAAGACCGACAACAGATGCTACAATCACTGCAGCTAATACTCTCTAAAAGAAAAACACACATATAACCATTCATAATGTTAGTTTCCAAAACACCTTCATGGTTTACAGTGCATTGATTGGTGAGAATGCTGTGTGCACTTACAGCTGTCGTCTCTGTGAAGATATACTGGGTGCCCAGGTATGAACAAGCAAATGCTGCAACTACAGTTACCAGGAAGTTGAATACAGTAATGACAACTGCTTTCACGGAACGTACTGCAGAAGACAAAATGACAAGGTCATAACCGGGAGACATTTAAAATGATAAGAGAAAGGGAACATCCTTACCTTCTCTTCCAAAGTCTGCTAGGTTTCCATGATTATTCATTTCCTTTTGAGTAAAACAGTATATTAATAAATATGAAAACTATAGTTTTAGCATGTGTTTGTTATAAAGACTGTCACAGAGAGCTCACCTGTGGATTTACATTCCGTGTTATTCTCTTATATTCTTCATTGGCAAGCTTTGCTTTTATTTTTTCTAGGCGGGCCACCAGCTGGGGGTTCTGTTGGGTTGAACTAAATCGTTATTTTTCATGATCATGCTTTAAACACAATTTGAAACAAAAGTCATTTTCCAATATTAATCAAATCCGAGTTGCAATGCAGTGAAACTCACTTACCCTTGGAGGTGTGATGACTTCTGGAAGATGAAGTGCGCTGTTCTCAAACAGCTCATGAAGATACACTGGATGTCCTGCAAAAACACCAAACTCAATTTCTAATGTGCAATAAGAAGCTTCAGAAAATGTTCCCTAACATGTGTACCTTACCATTTTCTTGAAGAAGCTTGTGTAGTTTTCTCACAGTCTTGAACGGAATGATGGACTGATCTTTCAGAGCATTCAACTCTTCCTTCAGCCCTTCTGATATGGAAGATTCTCTCTCCAGTAAATCTCTGGCCTTCTCCTGAAATCTCTCTCCGATTTTAAACGAAGAAGCCATGCTAGCAAAAATGTCTGCTAAAGTTCAATACACGTTCACTTACTTTTAGTAGTTAGTTTATATCAGTAATCAATCCTGGTTGTGAGGACAGTAAATAAGTGACGTTAGCGTAAAGCAAAAAGAGAACTTCCTTATTTACCCAATCAAAAGGCTCAAAACTAAAGCTACAATAAATTCAAAGTCACAAATTATATAAATTAAATAAACTAAACTATGTTACACCAATATGATAGTTGTATTTTATCTTAAATTGAGCATGTTTTCATGATCCCTTCATATCAGCTGATTTCTTCTTCTTCAGCGTGTTTATTGGCTGGTTGCAAACCAACTAAATAATCGCACACCGCTCCCTACTGGCCGTTTGGATTTAGGCTCAAACCTTTGATGAAACAATGAAAAACAGTGTTTTCAGATGCAATCATGGAGATAAAAAAAATATTTTGCTAAAATCTGTTATTTACAAATACAGTTACAAAAACGCATCCTCTTTTTTAACGATTTATTAAGTGAATTTCTAATTTATTTATGTTGTTGAATATTTGTATTGAATTTGTATTTCATTGTATTTGACAAAAGACAGTACAAATTCAACATACACTCATAACTACAGTAATATAAATAAAAGAAAACACACAGCCTGAGGCTGAAAAGAAATACGTTAAAAGATTCGCATATTCTTGTTATCTGAATGAACAATATCGGTATGTTGTTCAAGAATCAAAAACAACGGTTTGGTTTTTAATATATTTAGCGAAAATCAAAAGTAAATGTATAATATAATATAATATAATATAATATAATATAATATAATTTTACTAGAGCCAAATAAAACCAAATAAAACAAAAATCTAAACAATAAGAAAAAATGTGGTAAATAAATCTAGTCGAATCTTTCTGAAATTTACTTACATGAGTTCAATGCCAAAATTATAAATAAAAGAATATTTTGACAAAAAATAAAATTGATAAAAAACAATAAAATACAAAATATTACAACAGGAACTGAAAAGACGTGTGACCTATATGTAATATTGACGTCTTCCGGTCGCAATGCCTTATGGGAAATGTTGTGATATTTTGTACTGTGCAATATTGCAATAAAAGGGTAAAAACTTAATTAAATATCATTTAACTTGTGCTACTCAATATTCCCGAATTTCACGCGCTTAAAATGTGAGTTTTGGGTTTAACGTGAAAGATATAACCCGTGTCCGTGTGTGGTGTGTTCATGTGCAGATATCTAAAGGAAGATGGCAGCGTGTGCAATACGTCGGGGCTTATTGTCAACCGCTAGTAAATATAACCAGCACAAATGCACTCACAGAATATTGAGTGCACTAGACTTCAGCAGCGGATTAGATACGAAAAAAACCCAGCCGTTGTGTTCATCTTGCGGGTTGTCCAGTTTTCAACAGAAGAGGTTTATGTCATCACGGTAAGAGCTAACTTATTTAAGCGAACGAACGTCCTACCATGTCCTTCTTTTAGATAACTGCGCAGAGTTGTAGTTTTGGCAAACTATTTTGACAGCACATACCTTTAAAATGTATCTGTGAAAAGTATTCATGTTCATAAAGAATGTTATAGCAGCTGTCACTTGTATAATATGAGCTGTTACTGTTGTTGGAATGATTCACATGCTTGCATACCTGTATTACCACTTCCATATTGTTTCAGTGCTCCACTGTGCAGTTTTGCAGTGCACTTTATTTTTTACCGAGTGTGTGGACAACCGAATTATGGAATCGACTGTGTTGATTACAGTACTTTTGAGTTGATCTTAAAATGCCATTGGAAAAGGACAGATGCCAATACACTCAATTGGGGCCTAAAAGACTGACATACCTTAGCCTCGCTTTCAAGCCCCCTAAAGTCATTCCTGATTACATAAGGGATAGTCTGGGCCTGAGCCAGCAGACAGTAAACAAGTCCTGCTATTTCTGTTCATGTCAGTCTGTTTAGTGACCAATAAAACTTTCAGAATTCAGATTCAGTCTAGTCTGTGTCCAATATTTCTCCATTTTTAATTTGTTGCACAATATTCAACCTTGCTTGCTGGTATGTTGAATTCGATGGCTTCATTCATCATAGCTATGCAATATTTCAGTTTCTTTAATGATTGTTTCTTTGGTAGAAACAGGCCTGAGGGTAAAATACTGGAACCTGTTGGTATATTTGAAGCTCTGAAGCAGCATGGCAAATATGAAACGGGCCAGGTCAGTGATCATTTTTATTTCGAAATCCCTTGATTCTGATTCCTCAGATACAGTAATTTCAATTCTCAACATTCACAGCTTTTCCTGCACAGTGTATTTGGGTATAGAGGAATTGTGTTATTCCCCTGGCACGCTCGTCTTTACGATAGAGATGTAAGTCCTGCTGTGGCTGACAGGTATGTAGTTGAGGATTTATTGGATTTATACCTGATTATATTCATAAGTTTATGAATTTCTGCTCAATGATCCTCCTGTTTGTCCTTTGCTTTTTCAGCAAGCCAGACTCTGTGGGCCATGGATCTAAAGAGGTGAAAGGCAAAATGCATACGTACTACCAGGTCCTCATAGACACCAGAGACTGCCCTCACATAGTAAGTGGCATCAAAATACATAAGTAAATAGTAAGTTGGCCCCAATTTATTTTTGGACACTTTAAACCACACTCAGTTTAAAATCATATGATGATTTTTTTCCCCTTTATTTATTTATCAGGGACAGTGCACAAAATACATTAATCTTAAGAATAGATGTTTTGTGTCAGAGTTAGCCGAAGCTAATTTTCATCGGCAGTCCCCGGGCAGGTTCACACAATTTATAAAACATTACATAACAAAACAACTATCAATAGAAATATAGGCTACACATACTGTAATATTAGTCTACGAAGGTCATATAAGAAAAATCAGATGTTCAAAATGAGAGAACAATATAACTCTACCCATAATATATACATTAAATGTGCTGATGCTGACACGGCTGGTTTTGAGAAAAATGGTTTTAGAACCTTGTTCTTTGCTTCATCTACTATTGTTAAAAAAAGGTTTGGAGTTAAAGTTAAAATAAAAAAGGCTGCATATTTGATTAAAAAAAAATAGAATAATATTGTGAAATATTTTTGCAATTTAAAATAACTGATTTCTATTTATTAGATTTGAAAAAGTAATTTATTCCTTTCATAGGAAAGCTGGATTTTCAGCATCATTACTCTGTCTTCAGTGTCACATGATCCTTCAGAGATCATTCTAATATGCTGATTCGGTGCTCAAGATTATTTATCAATGTTAAAAATGTTTTTATTTTCACTTGATGCATTTTATTGCATACATGTTGAACAAAGCATTATTTGCACCAAACTTTTGAACAGTAGTGTATGTTGAAGCATTTTATTATTAAATAAGCATTGCATTCATGTTTGTCTTTGATTAATGATATTTGTGCAATAATGAGGTTATTTTTTGAGGTTAACCTTTGCTACTTTGTTTTTGTCACTATTAGTCTCAGCGGTCTCAGACTGAAGCAGTCACATTTCTGGCAAATCATGATGATAGTAGAGCCCTGTATGCAATTCCAGGTAAACTTTAATATTCTAAAGTATTATTCTATATTTATTATTCTAAATAAATATTATTTATTCTAAATAACTTAAATATAACTTTTTAAGTAAACTATCCGATTTTCTACTAGCTTTGTATTGTTACAATGTGGATAGTAAATGTAAATGAACAGTGTTTGTACTCTTTCTCCATGTCACCCACATGGTTTATTTGTCAGCTAAAGTCTTTTGTCAACCCTAGGGCTTTTGTGAAAATGACATGTCGCAAGCTGTGTTCACAGCACACCATGTTATAATATAACTGTAAAAAGCCCTTAAATGCATGTAAATTTTGTAATTGCAACGTGTAAACTTGTAATTTTCTGAGAGTTATGACTTGTACCATGTAGCCGCTGTACCTGCCTGAAATATTTACATAATTGTAAAAAAAAACAGTGTAAAGTTCTTCTGCCACATACAGTTTTATTGAAAGCCCATTTTGTTAGTGGTAAATCGCTTCTTTAAATTTAGAGGGCAGCATTTTTATAAATTTAACATTATCTGCCTGTTATTTGTCTCATTCTTTTCATTTATTCCGTGTCTGCTAATGTCTTTCAGGTCTGGATTATGTGAGTCATGAAGACATCCTGCCTTACAACTCCACTGAGCAAGTCCCCATCCAGCATGAGCTGTTTGAACGCTTCCTCATGTTTAACCCCTCCAGAAGTAACTAGTCCTCTTTCAACAGTATTCAACTAATTCTAGTTCTGATGAAAAAAAAAAAAAAAAGAGTTTCGGATGGATTGCGTACTTACTTATTGTTTATTTAGATCCTCCATTCACTTCGAGAGACACCCTACGGGCCTGGCAGGAGAAGAACCATCCCTGGCTGGAGCTCTCAGATGTGCACCGGGAAACCACAGAGAACATCCGTGTGACTGTTATCCCTTTCTACATGGGCATGAGAGTAAGAATGAAGGGTTACAATTCTCATTACAATTGCAGAGGGCAGGTTACATTTTATTAAATGTATAGATTAAAATATATTATACACTATCATTCAAAAGTTTGGGGTTGGTAAGATGTTTTAATGTCTTTGAAAGTCTGCATTCATTAGTAAAAACAATAAAATGTGAAATATTATTACAATTAAAATAACTATTTTAATGTATTTTAAAAATGTAATTTATTTTTGTGATAGGAAAGCTGAATTTTCAGCAGTCATTTCTCCCATCATTGCAGCCAATAATCACGATAATAATAATAAAATAAAATAAAAAGTATAATAATTTTTACTATGTACCATTGGCTGATTGTTTAAAAACAGACGATGATCAGAGTCGACTGAATTTAGGGCAAGTTAACATAAGATAACGCATTTAAAAGAGCTTTGTTCTTTGTTACTTGCGATAAGAAACAAAGTCTCTGCTTCTTCAAATTCTGTCCATTTTATCACAAAATTCAAACAATAAATGGCGTTTTGATGCTCTTGAATGTGACGTGACCGATTGCTGTAGGGCCTCAGTTTAAGCGGCAGCACGTGTCATCTTTTCCACTTTAAGACAAGTTACAGCATGATAAAACATGCATTAACGTCAGAAGGTTTTTGAAAGATTTAGTACAACTTACCGACAAGAAAAATGTCTCATGTAATATCTCAATCACTGTTTCAACTGCGGAAAGGAATTATCCAATATTTGCATTTCGTTAGCTATAAAAAACAACAGAGAGGAGCTTTTTTTTATTTACTGTTAATAATATAACATCGGTGCATCTCTAGTGTCTATGTATATATATATATATATATATATATATGTGTGTGTGTGTGTAAAAAGAGTGTATTTGTATGTGTTTGTGCATTATTATTTATGCTAGTGAAATGAATTTTCTTTGTGGTCTTGATTCAGATTTGTTTTTCTATCCACAGGAAGCTCAAAACTCTCATGTGTATTGGGTAGGCCAAATTACCTAATTATGCTTTTTGTAATAACTCAATAAAAGGGTTATTTATGGAATGGCCATTGGTGACCTGTTAGAGATAATATGTTAATGTTTTCCTCAGTGGCGGTATTGTATCCGTCTGGAGAACCTGGGAAATGAGGTGGTTCAACTAAGGGAAAGACACTGGAGGATCTTCAGTCTCTCAGGAACTCTGGAAACAGTCCGTGGAAGGGGAGTGGTTGGCAAGGTGAGTTATTAGTCAGCAAAAGCACATACCAGAATTAAATTATTGAAATATGATATTGGTTTTGTAAATCCAATCTGTCATTCATCTCACCAGGAGCCTGTTTTGTCAAGAGAACAGCCAGCGTTTCAGTACAGCAGTCATGTTTCACTTCAAGCACCCAGTGGACATATGTGGTGAGATTATTAACATTCTGCTACAACTTCTACCAATGCATGCTTTACATTTTCTAAAATCATCTGTTAGATTGTATGGCTGAATGCTTGCGTTTGAAGGCTTTCACATACTTTTGATCATGTGATGTATGAATTCGTATTTTCACAGTTATTTTGCCTTGGCGTAATAAAGTGTGACTAACATGTTTTATTTCCTTGTTTAGGGGGACGTTCTGTTTTGAAAGGACAGATGGTTCACACTTTGACGTGCGCATTCCACCCTTTTCGCTAGAAAGCAATAAGTATGACAAAGCTCCCCCTACTGGCTATCCCTTGTAATAGACCTATAAGACTACCATCATGGCTCAGCTCAACATCCCTACAGGCTGTTTTCTTATCAGTGCTCCTTAAATATATGATGGCTTTAGCAAAGCATCCTTGAGTCTCTGACTGCAGCACTGGAAATGTGTAGCAACCACATATTTTAAAAGAAAAAAGACATGGCAAGATGAAATGAGGAGTTGATCTTATTAAATGGTATGATGCAAGTGCACCTCGAAAGGCCGTATTGAGAGATTTTGATTGTGATTTATTTTTTCCTCTATTTATTTGGAATGGCTGTGTTCATCGATTGAATAAGCTTATTAGCGTTAACCCAGCGTATTGTCCATTTATATCTTAAGTTCAAACCCCTCTTATACTTATTCCTTATATTCTGGAGAAGACCGTAAGTATATATTGAATGCTTTCTCCAAATGCAAATAGTCTAATTAATGACTTGATGCAAAGATTATTCTTTGGTCATGCTGAAGTCAGACAGTGAAATGTGGTTTGACTAAGAAAGCCTAGTGGGATAAAACTGTATTCGAGATCATCATCATCATCATCATCATCTTGAAAGTAACATTTGATCATATATTTGGTGTAGACTACTGGATGATGAACTATTTTACTGGTTACTGTAAATATGTTTGTAAAAGCATGAATAAAATGACATTTCCAATTTCTGTTTTTTTATTAAAAAGTATGTGCATCCACAATAGCAGCTGACATACTCTACAGAGAAGATAGTTAAAGGGATAGTGCTCCCAAAAAATAAAATGACTGTCATCAGTTACTCGCCCTTATGTTGTTCCAAATCTGTATGTTTCTTTGTTCTGTTGAACACAAAATATATTTTGAATAATGTAGGTAACCAAAAAGTTGAAGGTAGCCATTGACTTCCACAGTGTTTTCATTTTTTTAGTGAACTGTCTCTTTAAAAGGATCAATGAGGTAATGTCATCTCAATTACTTATCTATAATTATCTATATTTGTCTTATAGTTATATATGTAATATTTACATATTGATATTATTCCATGCTTCTTTTGTACGTGTTAGTTTTATTTTCAATGCCGAATTTTCCTCCTAAGAACAGCAGATGATGTGGCATGTGTTAAACACCAGATGTCAGCAAAGAATGACAACTATGACCGCAGTGAACAAGTCAATGATAAAATAACTTGAGGAGAATCTATTCCTACGCATATACGGGGATTTAAGATTGCCCGAATTTGTGAATGGTTCTTTTTATATCCTTTAAAGTGCTGAAAGGCGTCAAGTGCAGACATGGAGGAGTCCTAGTTGCGACCATATTCTCCACTTGGTTAACTGTACCATGGCTGTGGTACATTCTGGACTATAGATTGAAAAACAAGTGGAGGATGTTGCAGACCGCTCCACCCCTCCCGCACAGCCTGTGCCGAGACCCAGCGCCCCTCCGCTCCATCTGAGGGATGAGACCGTTCAGTCGCTCTCCTCTGAACACACCCAGCCCTCAGACGGGACACACCTGGGGAGGGGAGGTCAAATGAAAGCGAGAAATTATTCGACACGGCACATTTCAGCAGTGAACAGTGACATTTCCGCGGGCTGCGTGGAAGGAAATACTGGGATGACTTGTGCGAGAGGAAAACTGACAGACGACGTAAACATTTACATGTCCTTCTTCACAGCACTTCTGCTCGCCATCGACTAAACTCACACAGAAACCTACATCGTGTACGTATGAGATAATGCGGAGGAACTACGATGTTAACATGCTCAAACAGCGATTGAAATAAAAACACGAATCATCCTTTCGAAAAATTATGTTATAATTCTGTGGAACCGGACTGAGAGTTTCTGGAGGTTTATGGGACTACTCTTCTTTAATCTGCGGTCATGCTGAAGGCGTCATCAGATCTGTTCCCTACCTGAGGGACTCGAGGATTATTTGGAGTTTTTGACAGAAGAGGTCAATTATTAAGATTTGACCTAATTGGAGTGAATGAGTAGTTTGTCATGAAACGCGCAGTATTTTATATGTTTTGTCATCTAATAAAATTCCAAATAATTTTGCGCGTGCGGACCATAGACTGTAACGTTAGGTGCGGACGGATGATTTCTAAAGAGTAAACAACTGACGTTACACGAGTCAGCTGTGATGAATGATGTAAAAGTTGGACTTAATGCGCAGTAAACTACAGCACCCTACCTAAAACGCAGATTTGATTGGAAATTGGATGGCAAGTGTGCGAATTATTCAATGACTTTCTGTGAGGGCAACTTTTTAAGTATATTTTTTGAAGCGCAATCGGTTGTCTTGCGCAAATGGTCTTTGTGACGATCATATAGCGCAGTTAACCTTCTTCAAAACGTTTTGAACTAAACAAAAGTATTTTGTGTTATATTTGTGATGTGTACGTCTAAGATAATGTGATAAATAACGACAGTACAGTGTTTTTTTTTATGCACCGCCTGATACAAACGTCGATCGAGCAGCCGTTGCTATGGTTACATACGCAGAGGGGATTCTGTTAGTGAGAGTAAGTTATAAATTTAATGTAAACTTTTGTGGTTACGGAAACGTTGTTTGAATGCTGTTGAAACGTATAAATGCTGCTATGTAAAAGGAATACGTATTTCTAAGACCCCTATTTTTTTTTTTTTTTTTTTTTTTTTTTGTGGGGGTCCATCACCGTCCATGCCTTAAATGGGGATGGGGGTCGTACATCCCCCAAACACCTTGATAATTTACACCCTGTGAATGAATAATTTGTGAAAAGATTTGACTGATTTTTTTTTATTATAATAGTATACAATCTTATTGATCTAAATGTAAGTATTTTTTCTTTGTCAGGTGAGAAATGACAGGTGTGAGGTGAGCAGAAGGACTTTTAAAACACTGTTCTCCAATAAACTTAAATAGGAACGCTAAGGCTTATTTCTTATCTTCAATTGTTTCTTAAGAAATCTCACGTGCAATGTAAAGGACTTTAAATGAATGCATTTTGAAAGTATGCCCAGTCTGGAGGCCCTTTTCCAGGTTGAGACTCTATAACCAAACATGGGAGCGAAGCAAACGAAGGCTGCGGGACAGGAGGCAGGAGCGAGCCCTCAGAGCACAGGATGGAAACGGACCCCCACAAAAGACCGAAGTGACATCCTTACCTCTTTAATGTTGAGGTCAGGAGACAAACTGAGAAGCAGCGGGACTCCTCCTCCCTACCAGCGGCGCATCGGGATGATACAAGAGATGATGCTGATGGCAAAGCAGGGAAAACACGATGAGGCAACAGAGATGCTGAAGACTCTCCGGCAGGTACAAATATCAGTCCATGTTTCTTGTTGGTTAGCATTAAACTTAAACAGAGTTACAAAAGTTGTCAGACTTCTCTCACAGATGAGTTCTTGTCAGCTCTCATTTGAAGTTCATGAAGTTGAAGAGTTCCTAGTCAGTGTGGTAAAAAAAGCAATAAGCGTTTGGTCCTATAAGGTAAGGCTCTAGCGCACTAGTTGTTGTTTTTTAAGCCCCATGTGATTGCAATAGTAATGTTAAAATGACTAGAAATCAGATCACAAATATAAGAGAGGAAGTAACAAAATTGTAAGTACACACTGTAAGTATGTTCAGTTTACATTTTACTTCTGCAGCTTTTTGTTTCCATATGTTGGACCACTGTGGGCCTCCCAGCTGGTAAACATACATGTAGGCCCCAAAGCATTTGCCACACTGGCTGGATCTCTAAATCTGTCCTTGCACCCATGCAGAAACCACACTTTGCTTTACAGCAGAGAGCAATTGGGCCAAGATGTCAGTTCCATAATGGGCTGGAGTTGTTTTATAAGTTGTTGAAAGACAAAACTATGGAAGCTTGTTTTTTTCTTCTTCTTACAATTACGAGTTCACATCTCGCAATTGAATTTTTTTTTTTTTCAGAATTGAGAGATATAAAGTTGCAATTGTGAGTTATAAAGTCAGAATTGCTAGATACAAACTTGCAATGTGAGAAAAAAAATCTGTCTTTTTTTTCCTCAGAATTGGATTTTTTAACTCACAATTGTGACTTTATATCACACAATTCTGACTTGTTAACTCACAATTCTGACTCGCATTTCTTACAACTCACAATTCTGATTTTTTAACTCGCAATTCTGACTCGCAATTCTGACAACTCGCAATGCTGACTTGTAACCTCACAATTCTGAGAAAAAAGTCAGAATTGCTATATGTAAATTCACAATTGCGAGAAAAATGTCAGCATTGTGAGATGAAAAAGTTCACTATTACTTTTTTTATTTTTATTCTGTGGCGGAAACAAGCTTCCATACAAAACACACCATTGCTGTCACATTTGTTAGAAATATGGAAATATCTTGAGATCCCCAACTCTTTAGATTTTGCATCTCACAGAATTCAGTGCTATTGAGACAGATGCCCATTTCACAGTCCTGTGAACCTGTGAGAACAGACACAGCACAAGCTGGCCGAAGAGTTACACTGCACTGCATAAATACCAACTGTTTGCGTTGATTATGGTGCGCTGTATATTGAATGGCTGTCTCAGACAGATATGAAACTTTCTTGGTCTCAGTATACCAGTAAGATCAGGTCAGTGTAGATACGTGCTGCCAGAACTCTTGTCCCATTACTATTTTTTGATCCAGAATTCCTCAAGAGTAAGGATCATCTTATGGATTAGAAGTTAATCTATGTGCAGCAGGGATCAAAGACCGAGCTAATGGGGTTTTTTAATGCCCCATATGTAGCATTACATGAACTGCTAGGCGGTGACGAAGCAACAGGTGGCTTTGGAATACACTGTATTTTCAAAAGGTGTGAAAAAGTACACTTTAGCATACTTTGACAAAGAGTATTTATGTAAATTAATTCGAAGTATATTATTTTGTATTAAGTTAAATTCAAACTGAACATAATGTTTTAAGGCACTTAATTGCATGTAATTTACAATGAAATGAAAATATAGTTTAAATTTATAACAAATGACATGCTTTTAGGACTTGAAGTTGCAATTTAGAAAATTTAAAATATATGAACTTATATTAAATTAAAATAATCAGAATCAAGTACTTTACTTCAGCATGTGAGTCAGCACATCAGAATAAAAGTTTTTAATAAAATTAATAATTTAATAATTATAATTAAATAATGTAATTTTAATTTGCCATTGTTACAAAGTGCACTTTTTTAAAGTACTTAAGAGTGTACTCTCTCTAAGTGCACTTGAGATATCTGCAAGTAAAACATTTTTTTAAACAATATTCAATACTATTAAGCACACTTCTTTTTCACAAGGGGAAGCTTGTTATCATATATATATGAAGAGTTCAGATGCAAAAGCCTCTAAATGCCATTTGAAATTTTCTTCTTTAATGATGATTTTTATCAAACTTGTATATTTAAGTTCAGTAATTTCACTTAAATAACAATTAATAGGTAATTATCATTGCCATTTAAGTGAAATCACTGAACTTAAATATACAAGTTTGATAAAAATCAACATTAAAGAATTACATTTCAAATGGCATTTAGAGGCTTTTGCATCTGAACTCTTCATATATATATATATATATATATATATATATATATGGTAGATTTACTGGAATGCATTTGCTGGGTATCCTGCAATGGGGGCTAAAGCACATAATGTGCAAGAAATAGAGTCAAAGGACAGCGTCTCTTGTCCAGTGGTTACCAAGTGCACCTTGTTGCCCGGAAACCCTGAAAATGGATGGGTCTTTGATTAAATGGAAATCAATTAATCAAGATTCATCCTGCCATAGAGGTATGCTAATGATGATGATAAACCAAGGCTTTTGCTCAGCATGCACTGTCTAGGTCCAGGTTTTTATTGACAGAGGTCTAATGTTAGAGAAATTCATTATTAAGTCCATGTTATATGTAGTAACATTGAAATTATTCAGCCTTTTCTCTTAACAAAAACTAACCTTCCCTGAACTCTTCACTTTGTCATACTAATGATTATTTGCTTTCTGTCACACCCACTTGTTTTCCGTTGATTATTTAGTTCTGACTGCAGAGCCCTCACCCCCACACACATTTGCAATTTTTAAAATTGCTGACCTCCTGTCTGCCCTGTTGCTTTCCAGATTGCAAATGTTCAATTATGTAGATTAACTTTTCCTTCAGTTTGCCTTGTTTTGCAGTGTTAAAGGATTTTGCTTTCTAGGTCCACATTTTGATAAAGGCAATATCAATTAATGATTTCAGTGATGTGAACAGGCAAACATGAACAAATTGACTCAGCTATTGTTTGTTTGCAAAGCACAAATTTACAAAAGTACATGGCCTTCAGGTGCATATAAATGTGACATGCACCTTTACATAGAACCCTTGAATCCACATGTGACAAATATTGCAAACAAAAAGATGACATGTTAGAGAATCAGAATTCAAAAATAAGCAGTCATTCAGAGAATGTAATTCCCATTTGCTTGACCTTGCTGTATTGTGTCTTTTTTTCCAGGATCTGGGAATGGAGTCAACCTCTCTGGACGATGTTCTCTACCGCTATGCCAGTTTCCGCAACCTGGTGGATCCCATTACCCATGACCTCATTATTAGCCTGGCCAAATACATTCACTGCCCAAAGGTATGGTGCTCAGCTTTTTTTTTGTGACATTTTAAACCTAATCCCTTTCACCTTAACATAAACATAAACAAACAGGCTTTACTAGTTCTGCATCCTCTATTTCTGTGCATTTCTTGTATGTTGTGTTACATTAATATTTAACGAACATCTTAGAACTCTGCCTGGAAGGCACAGCAGATGGATGTGAAAAATGGACGTATCATTCCAGTGCAGTGAGCATTAGGATAAAACCCAGTTGCTTAAGCATGTGTGAGTCTGTGTGTGTGAGGGAGAAGCAGAGATGAAGAGAGCGGAGAGGGTAGAGGCAGAGGGAGGTGTACTTGGAGATGAGTCACACACAAGCCAGTCTGCCCTCTTCCAAGACTACTGCTGCTGCTGCATGTAATGAAGCAAGTCAGGCACTATATCACACCACTAACACCCTGCTCAGCTCCTATAGAGAGCTGCACAAACACCTGCCCACCACCAAAACAACATTGAGTGAGGATGCTGCCGATTGTTTTCTTTCACGGAGTTCATCCTCCCTTTTCTAACCAGATGAACTTGTGTTAGATTCATGAAATCTGTCAATAATATGTCCTGGTTTTATTTCACCCCAAAGCCAAAAGAAAACTATGACATAATATTTCATATAATAACGAAAATAGGCTCATTAATATATATATTATAATTTTTTCTATTAAGCATACTCCCTCCTTCAGTGCTAATGATCATAACACAAAAAATTAAAAATGTATGTATTTATATGTATATTATATATACATACATAATATGTATGCATGTATGTATGTATATATATATATATACTGTATATAAATATATACTGTATATATACATATATATACACATGTACATACATACACACAGTATATAGGTCTCAATTAAACTTGATACTTGTATTCAGCAAGGATGCATTAAATTGATCAAAAGTGCCAATAAAGGCATTTATAATGTTACAAAATATTTCTATTTCAAATAAATGCTGTTCTTTTTATCTATTTATCAAAGAAGAATGGGAAAAAGTATCAGGATTCCACAAAAAATATTACGCAGCACAATATTTTCGGCATTGATAATAATAAAAAAATGTTTCTTGAGCAACAAATCACTATATTAGAATGATTTCTTCATCATGTGATGCATTCAGCATTGTCATCACAGGACTAAATTACATTTTTAAATATATTAAAATAGAAATCAATTACTTAAAATTTTAATAATATTTCAGAATGTTACTGTTTTACTAGTATAAGAGACTTTGCTGATCCCAAACATATATGTATATATTTATGTACAAATAAAACAAAAATGGTAATTTTTTACTTTTATGGTGAAATATGAGCTAGACATAGATTATTTTGCATCTGTTCTCCAAACTGGGAGGGCTGGAGACTATCTAAGCATTTCAGCTCCCATGTGGTGGAAAAACCCTGGCCAGATGGCTAGTCCATGACCTGGACATTATTGCTAGAAAATGGTATGCAGCCTCAGAAACATGCATATGCAAAAACTTTTTTAACCAAGCTGACATAATGAAATGTTAACTAACAGTGGGAAGAGTTCACGCAAGTATGTAAGGTGACATTGCTGTAGGTGATGTTATTGTAAGTAATGGAGGGAGACAAATTAGAGACGAGCTCAGTGATGTGACGAAAGGAAAGCTGGGCTGTCTGTTACACTCTCAGAGCTGTCAGAGCAAGCTGGGTGTGTGATTACACTGCCTAGGGACCCAGTGTCTGTCTGCAGGGGGATACGCAGCACCAATGCTGACCAGCCATGTGGCTCTGTTAATCTCACCGTCAGCAGCAACTAGGCTTTACCAACAAATAGGGTGCGTTTTCCACAGGCATAGTTCTATCTCTGATCCACTGCAGAGGTCAAGACCCGGTGCAGCGGAGAGACATGTTAGCGGGATTGATTTACATATTGATGTTTCCAGTACGGATACAGACACCTGAGCACAGACAATGTGCCCTTGATATAATACTATGTTACTGTTATCTTGGATTCAGGGCAAAAACAAATCTAATTTGGCCAAGGGTAAGACCTATAGCAATTTTGTCCCAGCCCTCTGAGTTTTCGCAACCACTCTACTTGTAGATATATTTTTGTAGCTTAGGTTCCTTTTAGGAGCCTAGAGTTTATACGTGAAAATATAGATAATTGGTAATCTAGTCAGGTATGGGCAGTGCCGTCTCATTCCCTGCAGTGCACTGAACCTGATTTATTACCTGAAGCAAATCAATGTTATTACAGTGATAAACCTCTGTACATTTCAGCTGTGATTAACCCAAGATGAAATTACTGTTAGAATGGACATTGAAAAAATAAAAACTCATATCCAAGGTTTCATCTTTGCAGTTCCTCATAATATGAAATGTGTTCCAATATCATAGCCAATGTTATTTTAGTATTATTTATATACTATTTAAGTATTTATTAATATTTTGATTTAGCTTCTTTTTTTAAATAGCATTAATTTGTTTTGTTTTAGTCATTTTAATGATTTAACTTTTCAACAGTTTATTTAAGTTAGTTGCCAATCTATATTTTATTTATTTCAGCTATATTTCAATTAACAAAATCATTTAATAGATTTAACAATAACAACACTGATCACAGCATAATGGTTCAGATTTAATTATGGAAGCATCATATATCGATTTTATATTTTTTACTTAATTTTTAAAAAATTAATTAATTGCCGTATTAGTTTAATCAATTTAATTGTGTATTTCACTATTTACTGTCATCCAAAGCTCATCCAAAACTTCAATTTAAACGTTAAATGTATCTAATTATTTTACACAATTAAATGTAATTTTAAAATGAAGTTCCATTTTTCATACTCTACATTCTGAAGTTGTGAAGCCTATTTTTATTTGTAGCATTTAAAGCAAGGGATTTTAATTTGTAATATCTATCAGCTACCTATTTGTTATCATCCAGAACAATTAAATATTTATGTTTAATTATTGGCAACCCTGCAAGAGTATGCAGTCCTTTTCTTTTTCGGTAACTTAAGTGTTAAGCATTGGCAGAAATTGTTTCTGCTTAGAAGAGTGTGGCAGTTACTTGAGTGTGTACGAGTGTTCGTGTCTCACTGCAAATTGGATTGCTTTAGGCAGTGATGAATGCGAGTAAAAATAATAAAGCTTTCCAGAGAGGGCTGTACAATACATCAATATGCCACTAATATATTACTTGCTAATGCATTTTACCATGGACACCAAATCCCACACATACACATTCACTGAACCTCAGATGACCTAATGATATAGTCAGAATGAGTTTGTGATATCGGTCAGTCCGTTTACTTTGCTCCTGTCATCACAAATGTCAAAGAAATTAGTATTTTACCTTGAGGGCTCAGAGACACTGATCTTCTGCCAGTCCCCATTAACCTGTTGTGTGTTACAGCTTGATTGATGCGATCTCTCCCTTTCCATCTTTGTCAGGAGGGAGATGCTTTGGGTTCCATGGAGAAGGTTTGTCGTCAGCTGACCTACCACCTGAGCCCACACTCCCAGTGGAGACGGCAGGGGCTGCTGAAGAGGAAGCCACAGTCCTGGTGAGAAAGCAGAACTGACAAGCAGAGGGGGTCTCAGATTTAGGCTGTGAGGGCAAATGCTGCCTTACTTTAAACCTCATTTTACAGCGCTTTTATTCTTGTTTCATCTCGACTTGTTTCTTTTATCAGGGTTCCCACGATTAATGTATTTGGTGATAATATTAAATGTGCATGTAACTATAATCAATACACATTTTATAGTTATCACATACACTACTACTACTGTTGTTTATTTATTTAATCAAAAATGCAGTAATATTATGAAATACTGTTACAATTTAAAATTAATATATATATATATATATTATTATTTTCAAAATATATTTCGAAATGCAGTTTATTCTTGTGATGGCAAAGTTGCAGTCATTATTCCAGTCTTTACTTCCCCATGGTCCATTAAGTCATTCTAATATGCTGATTTGCTGATCATGACACATTTATTATTGTTATAAATGCTATAGAGACGGTATAAAAGAACAGCATTTATTTGAAATCAAATCATGAATCACAAATAATAATATTTTATATAATAACTTCTATTTTGAATATACATTTTTCTATGTGATATGCTATATTGCTCTTGTTTATCAATCAATCAATCAAATTCTATTTATATAGCACATTTTCCAAATAAATCGATGCAGTTCAATTGGTTTACAGGCAAGAACAAGCAATTTACACTAAAATTAAAACTAGGTTACAAACCATAGTAATTTACAATTTTTAAATGAATCATCATTTTAAATGGAATCTTTTCAATGAGTCAATGATTCACAAATGATTCAGTGATTCGTTAGCAATAGTCGATATTTATCTAAATTATTTTTTAGGAATGGACATTTATGTACTGTGGGAACACTTTTCTTTTTGTTGTCTTTTCTTTCTCTCTCTTTTTCCTCTTTTGTTTCATTTATTTTCTCATTTTCTTTCTGCCGTCTTGCTCTCTATTGCGACATACGTTCTTTATTTCACATGAAAACATTACATTCTACATTACATTATAAATTGTTTTGATGCTCATATTCTTCAGCCCACATGCAGTAGCCTAGTGGCTCGCAAGTGCCGCGCTTTGTTCATTAATTAAAGTAATTAGTTGGTTTTAAAATAAAAGGCTTTCTGACTTTGCAGAGCAGGCAGTCAAAATGAATCATTGCTTTGCCACTTGTTTGTCCCTGTACTGATTCGTCAGCACTTAGGGATTAATTACGCTTTAAAAAACGCATGGCTAATGGAGCATCTCATTTGAGATTTGGGTTGGGTCCTACACTCCTGATATCCTCAAATAGTTTTAATAAACAATATCTGATATCTCCAGAACAGCTGTGTATAACATCCAAATCGCATCACCTATGAATTGGCTCCTTAACTGGGCTTTTAGTGGTTTTGCCTCCGTCCATTGATGAAAAGAGCTCTTGAATTTCCTGACTGAGTCAGTGAATAAAAGAGCAGCCTCCCACTGCGTGCTGTGTGTTTGTTTGTTTTTTGCTAACACATGGTTCTGTGGTGGAGACTCATACGTTTGTGGCTCATTTCCAGCTGCCATTAATATAGTCAAAATACAGACTGTGTAATGTGTAAATTAGGAAATGCTAGGCTTTATTTATTTCCTGTGTCGATGGATACACTTTAGATGAGCTTAAGCCTTTATTCCGTGCTTAACTCACTCTAGTGGTGTGCAAACTTATGTATGCAAGGATAAATCAGCTGATCTCCCCTACCGCAGTTCATTCACTGCATTGGCTGCTGTGGTAAAGCAGGAATGTATGTGTTTATGTTTTGAGATTCAATAGCCTTTCCTTTTTATACACTTCTGTTGTGTGTTGTCTATAATTCACCAGGCGCAGCGTTGTTTGTCTGAGTCACACCACACGTGGCCCTCCATTTGTTACCACTTGTGATGTTTATGGTGGTGTGGGTTATTGTCGCAGATCTGATTGCAGCTGTTGGGGTTTAAAAAGGGAATTGTTTCTCAGTTGTCCGTGTGCCTCTGAGGCTCTCCTTATTCTCTGTTTGAACTTCCTCAGGCATTTTTGTTTGTTCTACCTGAACTCCGAGTTTACTGATGTGATTTCATCAGATCATTAATAATGAGGCTGTCCAGGAGAAATAGGAGTTCTAATAATTTCACAGCCCGAAGGTGCAAACAGAAAAGAAAAGGGAAGTGATTAACTAAAATGATAATTCAATTCTGTCACTATTTTCTCAATATCAGGAAACCACATAAATGTCTTTCTTGCATGGATTACACTCTAAAAAAAAATATGTCTCCTTAAATTTAAATTGGTGGGTTATGGTTAGGGTTAGTCCTAATGTTCCTTTTTACAAAATGTAAAATAAGTCTCTGTTGTCCCTAGAGTGTGTATGTGAAGATTTAGCTCAAAATACCCCACAGAATACTTTTTACAGCATGTTAAGATTATACTCGTCGTTTCGTGTGTGTCCCTTTAAGTGCAAATTAAGTGCTTTTCCTGGCACAAAGGTCAGAGGTTCAAGAGTGTCTCTGTGTGTGTGTGTGTGTGTGTGTGTGTGTGTGTGTGTGTTTAATATATATGATGAAAAGAGCTGTTGAATTTGCAGATTGAGTCAGTGAATAAAAGAGCAGCCTCCCACTGCGTGCTGTCACTGTGTGCTCTAAAATATGAAATCAATTGCCAGTGGACATTAGAAATTCTACCTCATACCTTATATTCTCACACGTCTTAAGGACGGGCTTTTTAGCATACCAAAATGTGAACTCCTCTTATAATATTTAATGTATGTGTTTTTTATTATTTAATGTATGTGTTTTTTTTTTTAATCTAATATTTATATTTTATTTAATTTCAGGTTTGTTTTAATGAACGAAAGCCATTTTAAATAGTTTTAGTTAACAAAAACAGCATTGAAAATGATCCAAGTCTTCATTATGATTTCATTTTGAACTCATTTTATCATTTTGTCTCCTTTAGTTACCCTTTCTCTTTCCCTTCCCTCTCCTTTAATGATTCCACCCTCTCCGCTCTACTGTTGACTAAGTGCTAACATGACCTTAACCTCCTCCACAGATAAGAGTGTGACAGTCTCTCAGACAGGTGTCTTTTTCTCTCTTAGAGAATTCGTACGCAACAGATGTTTGGCTGCGGTATGCATGTTTATGTGAGCATTGCATTACTCATAGTGTGTGTGCAGTTTTATCTATGTGCTTGCGTACAAATATTTACACTGAAGCTACATCAATTCTGATTTGCAATTCTACATATACCTGGGGGAAATTATACATCTGCTCTGGATTTGTTAATCTGTTACCTTAAGTGTAATCTCAAATGTACACATTATATTTGTATACATTAAAGATTATTCATCAGCACAGTGGTATTTGCACTGTAAAAAATTATATGATCAATAAGTTATGACATGTTTTAACATCGCTTTAACTCCTCAAAATAAGTTAAGCAAGTTATACAAGATTCAACTATTTTCTTTAATGTAATTTAATGTAAATGTTGTTAAATGACTTGATTGTACTTAAAAAAAATGAAGGCAGCAACTTTTTTGCAGGATATTGCCCAAATGCAATATAAGTTGATTGTCAAATTGCTAAATGCAAATTAAACGATATGAAGAGGTTTTTACGAACGCAAGATATCTGAAAACTGCTGTTGTGTGAAGTAAAAATATTGTTACATATTTGGATTGCTTCTTCGAAACAAAACCTGTTAAGTGGAATCTGATATGCCTTAGACCTACTACATGACCTCTATTGTTGAGTTATAGCTGGACTGAAATGTGAAGTGTATTGCACTGGTCTGCATGTGATGAAGCGTTTGCGGTCCATAACAAGCAGCTCACAATGCAGTCTGAGGATGAAGAATATCTTCCTCATCTACAGGCAGGCTGAAGCTTTCTAGACTATCATCTCCAGGAGCCAGTTGCACCAACAGGGCTTTACTAAGCCTGGTCCTAACTGCTAAGTAGGTCTTAGTTAAAGGGTTAGTTCACCCAAAAATGAAAATTAAGTCATTAATTACTCACCCCCATGCTGTACCAACCCCGTAAGACCTTCGTTCGTCTTCGGAACACAAATGAAGATATTTTTGATTAAATTTGAGAGCTGTATAACTACCACATAGGCTCCTAAGGGACTGGCTCTTGACGGCCCAGAAAGTCGATGAAGAAAATGTTTAAATATTCCATGTGACTACAGTGGCTCAATTATAAGTTTATTAAGCGACGAGAATACTTTTTGTGCGAAAAAACAAACAAAAATAACTTAATTTTCATTTTTGGGTGAACTAACCCTTTAAGACCAGTCTTTAGAGTTGACCTAATGTTGGTCGCACCAACCAAACTTAAGCCTAGGTTTTCCTATGCCTGGTCTTAGCGTTACCCGTTCATGTGAATGGCCACGGAACTCTAGTGGTTGCCTAGCAGTGTGCGTTGCTGGGTTACGCTGTACACTATCTTCTACAGTTTTGTTAATTTGTAGCTATATCAATGGAGGATCAAAGAAACAGGAAAGGAAATTTCCCAGACATCGAGATACTTAAGTTAATAGAGCTGTACAGTCAGCACAGGCACACACTGAACGTGTGAAACCAATCAAATGCGTGCGTGACTTAACGCCTGCTACTGACTAGGCGTAAGATTTACGCCATCTTAGCGAGAAGAGGACTTGGATGGTGCAACCGTCGTAACTAGGTCGGACTTGTAAGCTGAGTTAAGACCAGGCGTAAGCCCTGTTGGTGCAACCAGCGCCTGATGTTTTATCTATAACTTTAACATATGATCGGCCTCCATAATACCCACATTAATGGCAAACTCGCTGGCCTGCATGGTATTTGATAGCTAGAATTGTTTAACTGTGAGGGGAGAAGATGGATAGAGAGCTGTGTTAAACAAAAAAGTATTTGCGAATATAAAATAGGACTAGAAGAGGGTGTGGAATATGGGCTGTTGTGAAATCATACTGTCATCTCTCAGGCATGTCTGCTGAACACTTTCTGCCTTATAAATTTTCCCTCCTATTTCTCATCCCTCTATTTTCTCCTATTTTGTTCTCTTGAGTCTTTCTAATGCCACCTCTCCCCAAGAAATTACCTCACAGTTCTTCCTTTTGCTAGATTTTCAGTAGCTTAAGCTCTCCATTTTGTGCCTCGTTTTCTCTTGTTGTCTTCTTGTCCTTGCCTGCTCATGCTCTTTACTGCCTGAGTGCAGAAACATTAGGTTCTGATTGTGGCATGATAATGCAATAGGCTATTGGTATTCATTCCTGTCATGTTCCTTACAGCTGTCTGCATTTCTGGCTTTCTCAATTTCATTCCATGTCTGTCTTTATTCTAGCAGTGACTTTGATGTTTCGTTTTGCACGTGGCTTCCAATTAATGGTGTCTTAACATTGATGCTTTTGCATTGATTTACATAGCCATCCAGAAAGATGTCATGTCAGAGTTACTGATGCCTGCGAGGCTGAGTAAAAGACCTGTTTGACAGAAGAGAATGTAAAATAGCTTTAAAATAAACGAACTTATTACACAAACAGCTTAAACAAACCTCCTGGCACTTTACACTAATTGGCTACAAAATTGAGCCTGAACATCTAAAAAATGTTAGTTGTTCTAAGCGAGAGAACCCAATTGCAGTTTATTCAAAATAACAAACAAGATGAAAACAAATGGCATGGCACAACCCCAAATACAGTAAAACCAGTAATATTTTGAAACATTATCTCCGTTTTAAACAACTGTTGTTTGAATATATTTTAAAATAGAATTTATTCCTGTGATGGCAAATTACTCAGTCTTCAGTGTCACATGATCCTTTAGAAATCATTCTAATATGCTGATTTGCAGCTCAAGAAACATCTCTTATTATTATCAATGTTGAAATCAGTTGTGCTGCTTAATATTTTTGTGATGCACACTGACCACAAACTTGTAATGTAAATGATGGATTTAAAGTTATTTTCTTTTAACCATTTTTTAGAAAACTACAAATTATTTTATGGGTTAGGTGTTTTTCTTCCATCTCTGACAGCATGTGGATGAATTGTAACAATGCAATTCAGGATGGCGTATCTCTGACACCCTCCCACCCACCTGCTGCCCAGTCTTTGCCTTATCTTCAGTAATCGAAAGGGTTCATTTCTGTTTAGCTGAGAAATGAGAAACTTCAACCTTATAATTTTCGGTAAT
The DNA here is from genome assembly GCF_016745375.1 of Pimephales promelas. Next base: position 7,071,662 of record NW_024121166.1, read on the forward strand.
TAAGTCGAACCTTCTTTCCAATCTATCCCAATGAAGTAATCACCTGATTTCATTTAGTTTCACTGGAAAGAGGATTTTTCACAGCACACACCTGCTGTCGGGTCGATAATTAGTCTTACTCTTGTGTGAGAAAAGAAATGAGTGCTGGAAGTAAAGACAGCATTCTAACCGTAGAAATGAAGACATGGGGCAGACAAAATGTATTGCTTGCCACTATCTGCTTTTTTTTTAATTGAAGGGTTATTTAAATTTCAGATAAATTAAAAAGTTGCATTAAATAAATTAAGCATTACGTAGATTGAATGAACAAAATATCTCTGATTATCCTTTCCAGTTTAAATAACTCCGGTAAGATTATATGCAACCAATGATTCCTCAGACCGGAGAGTTATTTAACCTGTTAACTTTCACAACCCCCTTTTTGAGAAATGAGCATAGATCCAAACTTAAATGGTTGTAATTTCTGAATGCTTTGGAATACAGACCTAAGGTTGGTCTCAAGACACTGAGCAAATGCAGAAGTGAAAGCACTCCAAAAATGTGTAGAAGTTTAAAAATGTGAACTAAACTTTATTTTATACAAAATGTATATTGCAAAATAATGTGGACTCTAATTTCTAGAAAATCAAAGCCATATATCTAATTAAAATTGCTAAATTGAGCCAGCTAAAAGGATTTATAGTACATTTTTCCATGGTTACACAATGTCCAATTTTCACAGAATGAATTTAGAATGTTTAAGCTTTGGAATGATACATCATTTATGATGATTACTAAAATATGAGATTGAAAAAAAAAGCATTTTTGCCAACTGTTCCATTACTGGGACACTGACAATCAACAGGCCATGCAATTAATGCATTTGAGTTTTTTTTTTTTTAATAAAAATCTGTTTTATAAAGAACAATGTAACAAATATTGTTATGGAAAAGTATTTGAAATGCTCTTCAAATTCTCTGACATAATGAAAGTCACTTGACAAATATCATTTTGTTAATAGATCATTTGAATATTTCTGCTTAACATCACTCCTTTTGGAAATGATCAAATGCTGTGAGGAGAATGTAAGTGGGTCAGATGCATTCCGGGTGAGGTTGTCGAGAGAGGGAAAGGCTTTTTCTCTTATAGAGCGTGGGATTCGGGATACTTGCCAGTAATTTCGGGAGAGTTGATATCCTGTTCGGCTTTAGCCATTTCCTTGACATTGCTGCTGTTTTATTTGCTAGGTCAATGACAGGATCAGAGCGGGGCTGGAAATGTATCATTCAGAATGAGCATAGCATGTCAAATCAGGATGTTATTATTCTTCTCTCTTCCGCAAATGCTAGTTGAATAAGATATATGCGAGTCCTGGTGTGAATTAATAATGGCCACATTATGAATTAGTATTCTTGCCGTTTCTGTTCTTGCTTTCACTCTTTCTCTCTTCATTCTCACACTGGCAAGCTGTGGTGACACACTGAGCTGATTATGAGTTTGCTGCATGTGCAGCGGTTACAGCAACGCATTTGTTCTATTTTACTTAATAAACCAGCTTCTCTTCCAGCCTTCTTCATCTGTTCCCCACTATCACTCCATTTATATCTCTCTTTAGGTTATTAATCCATACTTGACAAATACAATCCTACATCATGATTTAATTAACTTTTACATTTTATGCTGTTTGTATTTCCAGGGGCTGTTTTGGATCTGTAATGCATTTACAGAAAATGAATCCTTTCAATCAGATCTCAATTATTCTCAATGAGCCGATATGAGTTAAAAAAAAGAGAGAGAAAAGTAAACGCTGGTTTGGGTTTCAATAAATTAAACTGCATTGTCTATCTTTTATTATTATAAAATTGAGTTCCTCAACAGTTTCGAAAGCCCTCTTTGCTCTACTCATACAGTTTAGCTTCCAGTTTGCCCCTTCCCTACACGTCTTCTTTAGGCACTAATGATTGTTTAAATTACTCTAGCAATTGGAGTACTTTAATTTGTAGAAATCTGTTACCAGATCAGAGACATTTTGTACAATATAATGGAAAGTTGTTGCCACAAAGTGAAATGTAATGGCCATAAATATTTGTTGCCTTAATAATGTACACAAACTGTATTTTGTGTTATTTTAATTAAATTATTTAATTAAAATGTTGATTGTTTTATTTTATTTTATTGTTTTTATTTCTTTATTTGCAGGCTTTCTACTAAATTGCATCTGTCATAAGTACATGAATAAGATATATTGTGATTTTATTACTTGTATATTCATTTTAGTGGTTTGATGTGATGAATAGCCTACAGATAATACATGGAGTTTTGGAGAGAGAGAAAAAAACTTTAGACATCCAAGATAGTAAAGTCCAGTCAAAGTTTACTTATACAATATATCAAAAAGCAAAACGCTGATTTCACGCAGCCGCCATTTTGAAAAGGCTCTGGTGGGAAGAAGACCGGAAGTGTCGCCTTTAATCATAGGAGAGTCGCGAATGCGATGGCGTATTGTTGTGTTTAATGTAGAAATTACTTATTCTAAAAATGTACATACATTTCTTTCATACTTTAGACTATATACAGTGAAATTCATTTATAAATAAAATTATTTTTATATATATAATTCAGAACGTAAAAAAAGAAGCAGGAACGAACTATATACATATCCTATCTTGGATATGAACATCCAATTGTGTAAATCGCGTCAGCAGCTTCAGGTTGGTAGTCCAAGGCATTGTTGTCTATCTGTACTTCAGGGGTTCTTCCCACCGACCGGAGCCTCGCTTTCGATTTCAAAATGGCGTCTGTGTGAAATCAGCGTAAAGAAGGTGACCCAAAGTGCTGCACAAATATATATATATGTGTGTATAATATATATAACCTTTCAAATTCAAACTACAAAGTTGCCACATAATGTTTCAGTTCCTAAATTACCAGACAACCAAGCAAGTGTGTCCTCCTAGTTCCCTTATTAACTGTTTAAAATTTTAGAATTCTTAATATTTCCTTCCTCCAGGTATTATTTAATATTAGATCAAATATTCTCTCCTCCGGTTCTGATTTATAAAATTCAATAAAAAGTTAATTCCCCCACATCCTCACACATTCTTACTCTCTTTCTGCTTTTATTTCTCCCTAGTCTGAAATCAGTTCTTTCAAGCACTCCATCCAGTGGAGCATTAGACCTGTCCGGCATCCCTCTTGGAGTGAAAGACATGGAGCGTCTCTGTGCCTACCTTCATCACCACGCGTCCCGCATCGGCAGCATAGAGTTGGGCTTCACCGAGCTCACAGACGATGCCTTCCTCCTTCTCCTCCCCACGCTGGCGTCCCTTCCCCGCCTCGAGACTCTGGCCCTCAATGGCAACAGGCTCACCCGTGCTGTGCTCAAAGAGCTCACGGACACGCTGAAGGACCCGGACAGCTTCCCCAACGTCACCTGGATCGACCTGGGGAACAACGTGGACATCTTCTCCCTCCCACAACCGTTTCTGGTGAGCCTGCGCAAGCGCTGCCCCAAAAAAGGCAACCTTCCCACCATCCTGGAGTTTGGCGAGAGCCAGGCCAGCGAGCCGGAGGGCCGAGTGGACGAGGACGACGCCGATGATACGAACAGGACAGAGAGCATGGGAGAGCTCAGGTCTGAGGTGGAAGAAGAGATTGACGGTGAAATGGAGATCGAAGACATGATGGAGGAGTTGCTGGACTTTGACAGGGAGGTGCAGGGCAAGGAGGAAGAGGAAGACAGTTTGTGGACCTTGGAGGAGCAGCGGTTGGTAAAAGATCCGATCGCAAATTGGAGCAAAGAGAAGAGGCCGCCCAAAGCAGAGGGCGAAGAGTACTTTCAAAGCCAGTCTTCCCATCGGTCTTGCTCCAGTCCGTCACAGCACTCCTCTGGAGCCATTGAGCCTTTAAGAGAAGACTCTGTCCCTGACCAGTTAGCATGTCATTCGAACAACCCTACCTGATTAAACAGCCACTGTCTAAAGTGATTAGAAGCTATAACCTTAGTCCCTTTAAGAAAAAGAGAGTGCAAGGAGGAGTGTGACAGGCTTGTTTTCAGACTGGGTTGTTCAAGAAGTCATGTGATTCTGCAGGTTTTATAGGTTTAACAATCGTAGCGGTTGTCTGTTGTTGCAAAGGAGAAATGAATTACTTGTGAGGTACAAAAAATATCAAATATACTTTCTCATTCAGGTTTTCCCCTCTTCACTGTCATAACCATGAACCTCTGTGCCTATGTGCCTGTTCAAAACCCTGCTGGAGAGGCATGTGTGTAGATGTGTTGGATATAAGCAGATTGGCTTGGGTTTCATGAATCAATGTGTCCATCTATGCATCTGATTGTTGCAAGCATCACATTTTCTCCTGCAGTGGAAAACAACCGAAATTCTTTTTCAGTATCAGCAAGTGAATATGCATGTCCCGGGTGTCAGGTGGATGGGACGCAGATGAGATCATTTTAAGTGCCCCTAATTTATACAGTGGAAAACCAAAATCTCTTGTCACAGTGTTAGAACAAAATCAACGTGTTTGCATGATACGGAGCAGCGGGACTTAAGCCAAAGAGAAAAGACTCGCTAGACAGAACAAAGTGTCGTTTGGCTGCACAGTATATATAATGCTGATATTCTGTTTTTGTTACCTGACATGGATTTTGAAGACTATATGTGGTTTCTTAGCTCTATTCTTTAGAAGAGAACCTTTTACCACTAAAATAATATTGTTTCATTTTTATTTATCGTTTTTATCGTTTTTTTTTTTTAAATAAAGGTATTTCATTGTATAAACATCTATTTAGTGCCTAATTGGAATTTTACATTATTCAAAGTAATTCTGATATGCCAGTAAATTAAAGTATTGTTTTAATGACAGTGTACTATATTGAATTGTCATAATGGATTTTTCTTGTTTTATGTATTTAAAATGCCCTAATTGAGAATTATGATTTATATTATAGCCATTTATACTGTAGTACTTTGTATAATATCATAATATGCTTACCTGCAAAATAGTGTTCAGTGTTGTTTTTCTTTTTTTAAGTAGAATTAAGCTCCCACCCCAAAATATGGTTTATAACATAAATTATTAAAGGAATCTCCTGTAACTAATCTATTTCAGATTATCATGTCATTTTATGATCACCACGTATAGCCTATAATTGTTCTGCTGTGTTTCAAAGCCATAACATCTTGACAAGTTGTGCCATTACAGAGTGATAAATATAAAAGTGCACTGAAGAGCTGCGTTCATTGACTTTGTTAGTATTTCTGTAAAGCAAGGAGAATGTTAGGAACGACAAACAGCAATAGGTGTATAAGATTATTTGTAAACAAAACAAAATGTATTTGACTGTTGGCATCAAAACCAATAAACTTTTAACAATTATACACTTCATGTATGCGTTAAAGGCACATACAATGTTGGGCTGTTGGAAATGTGGTGAATTGAACGAGTCTTGTGAAAAGGACTAGTATAAACTTTTCATAATCGATGTCGACATCTAGTGGTTGGTAGTTCTTACTTGCATGGACTGGCTTGTTTTATGGTTTTATGTAAACGACTGTGTTTGCGTACTTCCGTTTCCACGACCTTTGACTAAATTAGCGAATGAGGCTATATAATAAGTAAATTTATTTAAGAAAGAATGGACCAGCGAGGCCAGAAATACGATTTAGACGGCTGGATAATGCTTTTTTAACTTTTGTTTTTGAACATGATGGTTGGTTAGCTAATCATTAGCTGGTAAGTTGTTATGGTACTGTAACTGGTCAGCCAGCTATGATCAGCACAAGTTGATGAGCTACCTTGGACTAGTTAATTACCAGTTTGGCCAGCTACTCTTAAACTGGATTTTTTTTTTAAATTGTATTTTATATTGTGTTTTAGTGAAATTTGGTTTATTTATGAATGTAAAGATGTAAAAATGATATATAAATACTAATTCTTGTAAATAAATGTTAATATACTTAATTAAAACGAAACGAGGTGTGTTCTTATGGGCAAATCAAACGGTAAATTGAAATGAAACGGTAGAATTATACGGGCTAGGTATGGCCTCATTTTTAACATCGACCGCATCAATATGGCTACTTATAGGCACCATCTGAATTGACTGTTATCGCATCACTTCCGGAAAATAAGGTCAAAAATTGTTTCCCTTGTCCGCCATTTGAAATATTTGAACTTCCTTGTGACAACTTCCAATGTACGTTTTGGTTTACACTAAACAATTATCAGGGGATCTGAGCGAATAGTCCTAGTTTCTGCGTCTCATGCACGTTGGGATTCCCGGCGTCAGTAGTTTTCTAATCCGATTGGAACAAAAAAGCGTAGAAAAGTGTGCGAATGCTGCGCGTATTCGAAACGTGTTCAACAACGGAACGCGGTAAAGTTTTTGCATGAGTTGAACGCTGCTTGCGGATAAGGAGAGGCGAAGGGAAGGCCTGTGAAGCCTGGGCTTTTTTCTTGCGCTAGTCATGGCCGGAAATTTTGATTCGGAAGACCGAGGGAGCTGGTATTGGGGGAGATTAAGCCGGCAAGAGGCGGTTTCGCTGCTCCAAGGGCAGAGGCATGGAGTGTTCCTGGTGCGGGACTCGATCACTATTCCCGGGGACTACGTGCTGTCTGTGTCGGAGAACTCCAAAGTCTCTCATTACATAATAAACAGCATCAGCAGCAATCGCCAGTCCGGACCAGGTAAGTTAAGCAGTGCATCTAAAAATACTAAAAACGACGGGACGTATATTGCTTTAGCAAAACGCTTAGCAGCCCAATTAAAAACTTGTGTACTTCTGTAACGTTACTGTGAATAGTTGGCACATTCAGTGTTATTTTTCGCGTCAATCTAATATGACCTAGTAATTTAGTCAGTGTGTTCTTTAAAATGTTTACGCAAACAGTAAGTTTTCCTATATAATTGTATTTTTGGTTCAGTCATTCAGATAATGTACGTTAGTCCTTTTACTGTACTTACCAGTGTGAATCAATGTACACACACACACACATATATATATATATCATTGAGAGAAAAAAAATATTTGCAGATGGTTAATCAGCAATGCTTAATTTAAAAATTATTATACAGCTTTTCTTTCGATTTGGGCCAAAAAAGTGTGGTATTTTCTTAAACAGAAACCATTATACAACAATATTAATCATATCTTCCACTGTTTACCAAGACTAGATTAAAGGGGTCATATTAAGGTACATGCACTTTTTCAAGTTGATTGTGTGTTGGCATTGCCTGTACACAACCAAAAATCTTTCCAGTGTTTTTGTATTAATCTCCTTATGTTTTCCCCTGCCTCAAATTGAGCCGTTCGACCATATGATGTCACTAAATCGGACGCCCTTCCCACGATTTTTGATTGACATCAGCGTTTCAACACAGACCAGCCCTGAGCGAGCTGTCATCATAGTCCGTCATTGTTGATACGCTGGTCCAGAATGGCGTCTAAGCGATTGTGATGTTCTGTTCTTGGGTGTAATAATGAACACAGAAGTCATTTTAATGTTCCTAAATCCGAATCGCTGAAGACGCAGTGGCTGAGTTTTGTTTTCGAGTCAGTATAAAGCTGGTTTAGCTAGGAAGCTACTCCTTAAAAAAGAATCGGTACCAACTATTCATTTCCCTGTTGCACCTCCAGAAGAAGTGAGTGTAAAAATGTAATAACCTTTACATTAATCTTCGCAAATCATTTGTACGCTTCACAATGAATGTGGCTAAGGTTACACTCAGGGTAACGATACATTGTGATATACGATACATTTATGATGAACGAGGTGTTATGGTTGTGTCATTACAAACTGAGTACATATCGGTAAACACATAGTGTTCGTACATCTCACTAAGTTACTCTAATGTTACCCTGCCAGTAAACAAAGATAGATCAAAGTGACATTATGTTAACCAACCATTCAGAAACAACCTGTTCGAGTCTTAATTTTCGAACTTCTTTGCTGCCGTCATCTTGTTCCGTGTCCGACTCCCGCTGCCATTCATTCTCCAAAATATAGCCTACCCTCAACTGTTGACACTGACAGGCAACACTCCACATGCGTTGTGTCTAAACGCCTCAAAGAACCAAGGGGCAGCGTGAGCTAAGCTCATTTCATTTAAAGGTATATGCACTGAAAACAGCTGTTTTGATCAGGTAAAATTAGTGTTTACTTAGAATTTTTAATTAAATTATATTGCAAACTTGTCATTTAGACCCTAAAGAATCAAATTAACTTGTATGAAAATGGCATTATATGACCCCTTTAAGGTAAAGCAGATCTTGATCGTCCATCCATCATATGTGCTCTCTTGCTGTCATCCCACAGGACTTGCTCCTCCTCGGTTCCGTATTGGAGATCAGGAATTCGATGCCTTACCTGCCCTGTTGGAGTTCTATAAGATTCACTACCTGGATACCACCACTCTCATTGAGCCCATTAGCAAAGCCAAGCACTCGTCCTTTATCAGCGTCAATGCGGGAACGGGAGTTCCTCAGAGGCTTGAAGAGGAGTTCGTCCGAGCTCTCTTCGACTTCCCCGGCAACGACGACGAGGACCTTCCGTTTCGAAAGGGCGATATTCTCCGAGTACTGGAGAAGCCAGAGGAGCAGTGGTGGAATGCTCAGAATTCTGAAAGCCGTGTCGGCATGATCCCTGTGCCCTACGTGGAGAAGTACCGGCCGGCCTCGCCAACATCAGGGGCCCCTGGGGGGTCTGTTGGAGGATCCGCTCACGGCAACTCTGACGGCCACAGCTCTCAGTCTCCACCTCTGCTTGGTGAACCGGGCCAGTATGCTCAGCCCACATCCTTACCCAATCTACAGAATGGTCCGGTTTATGCCAGGGCGATTCAGAAGAGAGTTCCCAATGCCTATGATAAAACTGCTCTTGCTTTGGAGGTAAAAAGTGTAGTTATTTTTAATTTACAACATTGTATCACAGGCACACAGATTACTTGTATAACTTGTTTTGTACGTTAAAAACATCTTCATTCATATTACATTTTGAGAAATGTTTTGTTTTGGTGCCACCCAGTGGAACTGTAATTCTCTGTTGAAGTCTGTTTTGTTCATTACATTTACAAAGTAATTCCTCCACTTCTAACACTTGGTCTTGTGTTGTTAGGTTGGTGACATGGTGAAGGTGACCAAGATCAATGTAAACGGGCAGTGGGAGGGTGAGTGCAAGGGAAAGCATGGCCATTTTCCCTTTACTCATGTCCGCTTGCTGGACCAGCACAATCCAGAGGACGAACTGAGCTGAGAGAGCAGACTGTCTTCCCTAGCAGCCCTTAGATGTACACTCATTCACACACATACACACACTCCGGCTCCTCACACATCCTCACTACTGCCCTTAACCTGTTCGCCTCATCATTACCTTGTGCCATTGTGTCTCATGCCAATGTACACAGTACCTGCAACAATTCCCTTGTTAGATTTTATGCAATAATTGAAGATATATACCAAGTAAACACTAAATTCCACACACAACACCATACACTACAGAGCGAGGAGCATTAGTGTGTGGCTTCTTGTGAACTGCGAAAAGAGGAAGAGCCTGCTTGGACTTAAAACATGAGCGGTTTGGTGTCTTAACAAGGGACTGTTCCTTTGCTTCTTTGAATGCGGTAGCATACACTACTTAATGTCCTAGAACACAACAGCTTTTTACACTGCAAATCATCTACTACATGAAAATATTCAGAAATGAATGCAGATCAAACATCCTTTGAATAGTCTTTTTAATTGGCTTGTCAGTCACTACTGGCTCGGCGCCAGTCAGACGGATGGGGCGGCACACTATATAAAAGATGGAGTAGCCCAAACCCTCACCGCATTTCGTTTTATTTATGCACAACATTTCTAATGTATACAAAATGGGCCATGTATCATTATTCACTACCGCCAAGTAACTGTTTTACTACATTTTCATTATATATTATCAGGAAACGCTACTTGCTCCTTTGACCATTATTGCTGTACTTGGAAGTATTACACTAAATGCGGTTTTGTTGAATGTGTAACCGTAATTTCTAATGCTAGACTCAATACGTCAATATAAGATAGACTAAATAGACTTTTGTTGTTGTTTTAAAAAAAAAATCCAACATTGTGACTTTCCCACTCAAATTAACTAGTGTTTTTGCCAGAACTTCCCTTGCCAAGGTTGAAAATACAATGAGTGGTTCTTGCAGTGCCTCTCTTATATGTTGTGGCCCAAAACTGCTTTAACATTAGCTCTAGATATTTCTAAAACAACCCAGTTATCTTTACAATAACCTAATAGGATTTTATGAAGTGTCACATTAATGTGCAAAGCCTAACCTGATGCCTCAAATGTGTTTTACTCAATTGATTTTGCACATACGAGTAGTCTTTATCTACTATCGGTTCATTTGGCTATTGACCCTTTTTTAACCGTCAGCCTTCATCATAACTGTATTATCTATTTCATTGCAGAAACTGTGTATTTTGTTTTTTAATGCCCAAGAAAGACATTGTTTCGCTAATTGGCTGCCTTAATTGCAGATTGTTGTCAATGACCAAATCAGCATCATCTTTAGCCTAAATTGTTGAATGCAGGGAAAAGTGGAGTATGTTTTGTTCGACCTTGTAGAAACGTTTCTTTTAACCTGCTTCCATCACTATATTGACTGTATGAGAGAATAGAAAGTGAATATCTGTGGACAAATGTATAAATTATAACACTAATAGGCAGGCTACCAGAACAACACTATCAAATGTTAATATTTTTACCCTTTACCTTTATTTGTTGTTACTTTTAAAAAGAAAAGTTGACTAACTTTGTTTGGTAACAATGACAATCACCTGGAATCTATTCAGTTATGTCACATTTAATGTTAGAAAGCTTTGTTGTATGTGTAAGTTAGCTGTATGTTGCCATGATGTGACAGCAACCCAGCCATGTTATGTAATTGTCGCTTAAGTCGTAATTATGAAGGACTTTGATGTTCATGATCTGTCTTCTTAACTGTCTGTTTCAGTCACAAATTACCTTGATGAAATTAGATCACTAAAATCAGCCACAAAGCAAAGCTGGAGTCTTGTAAGTCTGAACTCTCACCTGTGTCCTGTGAGAATGATTTCACCTTAAAAAAAGCATCACTTACCTCTGAGTTGAATGAATAATCGCAGCATTCGTGTCTGTACATTTTAATTGTACCCAAAGTATTATGTTTTAGAACCTAAATATCAACACAGTAATTTTGTGAAATTAATCTTGTTATCCTTTATGTGCATCCCAGTCTGTCAGAACAGTGTTTTAAGTCACACAAAAAAATCCAACGTTTTTGTTACAGTTTTATTCATGTACATGAAATAAAGTTGACCCCTATAGTAATGCTATTAACCCTTTTACCTGGCCTCTGTCTGTATTATCATGCCTTGATAGTATTGTATTACTCTGTTATTAGGATCAACGTGATGGAGAGTGCTTGTTTCATTATCCTACCATAGAATAAGCCACTGTTTCATTTTATGACCAGCTATTATTAAATCTGACAAGCCAACCTGGTTGAAAATTGTAAAGTTGTATCAGATATTAATAGCGTTGTACTTTGAAATATAGTATGATAGATGATTACCATATTTTTCATGTACAGTGGTATTTTTAAAGGCACATTTGTACTCTGTTGTTGGTTATCTACACTGATATGGCACACAATTTAATTTCTATGGTGTAATAATTGATAGAAATAAAGTTGTAAAGCAAGTTTAGGCCCAAATGCAATACCATCTAAAATTATATGAATGTATTATTTTATTTATGTGTTCAATTCAAATGATAAAACACTTACCTCGTGCTGTTCCAAACCTGTATGACTGACTTTCTTCTACGGAACATAAAAGAAGATATTTAGAACCAAAAATATTGATTACCATTGATTTCTATGCTATGGGTAACTGGACACAGATTTTCTTAGAATATTGTATGCTGACAGAATAAATTAAAATATTTTAGCTTTTTTAATGAACGGTTCCTTTAATTTTTATTTCAATTTATGGTGTTATTTATTTTAAATGGTCTGTTCTTTAAACTAATATATTTCTAACAATTATTTACCATAGAACGATATGAGGGTGAGTAAATGAAGACAATTGGCCCTGAATGTGCCACTTTAATACACAATGTTTGGTAACAAAAATAACAGAAAGGCACATATAATTAATTGTCTATTGAATAAAGAGGGTTAAAATCCAGCATTCGTGAACGGAGAGAGGGAGTGTGTGGAGCTGCTCTGTGCAAAAGTTCCCGGATGAAGGTGTAACGCCATCTTTACTCCACCATTCAATCCGCAGCTGTTGCTCGCACAGGGGCCTGCCGGTGAACTCACACTCCTCCTTTACTCCCAATCTCTCACGAAACACGCTCGCCGCGCGCTGTCCACCATGGGTGACCGGGAGGATTTGGTGTACCAAGCCAAGCTCGCCGAGCAGGCGGAGAGATATGATGGTAAGAGACTTTGAGAAGTAACGGGAACGTTGTATTTACAAAGCGAGTGCTCAGACAGACTAACTGACGGTCGGGTTAGCTGGCTTAATTCGCTTAAGTTATACATAAAGCGAACACCCTGTAAATGGCAACCCGATCTCCGTTTACCCATTTAAAACGTTGATTCGTTTATTTGTACTGTCCGTTAATTCTGTTGATGTGATATTGGGGTAACTACAGAATGGCATATGAAGATGGAGACGTTTATTGAGGAGACAAAATGGCGGAGAGTTAGTGGGTGAGGCAAGCTGTTGCTAGCCATGGCGGAGGGGGTGGCTGCAGTCTTCATGGCTCATGTGGGCGAAGAACGGCTCAAATATTAGTTAACAGCTGTCTTAGTCGTCCCAATTCATCGCGATAATGAGTTATTTCGGTACCAGGGCCGCCCTTTTTGCGTTTACCCCCGCAGCGCATTACGAGAGACCGTGGCGGTGTCTCAAAACCTTTGAGGTGCCTACTTTTTGCGTATTATGGGCGCGTTGGGCTATGATACCCAAAAATGCATTCTAGGCAGGTACCTCAGGAGATTTAAAGACGCAGCCGTCGTACAGTAAAACAAAGCAATTAATGCTTTGTAAGCTCAGATGCAGTATTTTTGCAGGGAGATTTCATTTCATACTGTAGAGAAGAGGCTCTCTGGTTTGTGGTGTTAGTGATTTTAACGATGTACTAAAGCAACAGCTATAACTGTGCCTTGTTGGTAATTTATTGTCTAGTTTAGTCATCCATTAACCTATTTTTGGTTTCTAGGGTTTTCACTCAGCACTTAAAAGTATGCTTGCTGATAGTATGTAGAATGATGGTTTGTTAACAAAGGGTATGCACAGTGTTTTATAATTGAGTACTGACTACACAATGGGAATGATTGCAAATGTACATGTAAATGTTTATCTCTTATTCGAATAAATGCATAATACACACACCATAGTAGTGCTACACGATTCTTGTGTATTTTTGTGACGTTTTTGTTGTGTAAAGTTGAGTTCACGGTTCTTCCATGATTCTGAATGTACAACTAAACCAAAATATTCAATTTAATAAAGGTTTTAACAAGATATCATTTGCTGCAGTCTATTTAAAATATATATTTAATTGGCTAATTGTTAATATTTATTATTATTTCAAAAAAGCAGTGAGTGAATGATTCAATAACGTTCTCATCAATACTTCATCTGTTTCATTACTGGATGAATCAGTGTTTTTGAACAAATCTCTTGAATGAATGGTTCAATGAAAAATATGTTTTAAGTCACATGTCGCTGAATGCACACTTGTCTGTTTAGTGATTATAGCCTAATTGAAACAGTCTTTATTTGATGCGTCAAATTTTTATCAGTGCATATATATGATCTATAAATTTTATGGACAGTTCTTCTGAGATTATTTGAATATAACTAAGAAATAATGATACTGTTTGGTTGGGTTACATAGCTGTTGCATACCTAAAGATGACAACTGCTCTCTCTGGGTCAGCGGCAGCACCAATGCAGATTTAAATGTTCCTCTGCGATCCTACTTGTAAAAGGTTTAATAGATACAGGCGAATCGCTGTCATTTAGGAATAAGTTGTGTGGGTGTTTGATTTGAGATTTATATTAACAATTAATCGTGCAGCTCTACCACATGGAGTGTAACAGTGGCTGCCCACGTTATCATGCTTTATGAATTCCCCAATGGAGGAAATGAATGGGGTTATTTTTTTAAAATCCCAGAACCCGTTGGACTCTTTGCTATGTAACTGGCAAATAAAATGTGTACTTATTTTTGCCATAGTTGTGACTCATATTCTGCTTTCTGGCTGTGATTAAATCCAATAAGCAAAATGTCCATCACATTTATTTTCAATTTTCCAGAAATGGTTGACTCCATGAAGAAAGTGGCTGGGATGGATGTTGAGCTAACAGTTGAAGAGAGAAACCTCCTCTCCGTGGCCTATAAGAACGTTATTGGGGCAAGAAGAGCATCCTGGAGGATAATCAGTAGTATCGAGCAGAAAGAGGAGAATAAGGGAGGGGAGGACAAATTGAAAATGATTCGGGAATATAGGCAAACGGTAAGATGTGCGCTAACTAGCATTCATTAACATCACTGGAATATGATGCGTTTTATGCTTTTAACCTTTACATTTTCATGTTCAGGTTGAAAATGAGTTGAAATCAATCTGCAATGACATCCTCGATGTATTGGACAAGCACCTAATCCCAGCTGCAAATTCAGGAGAGTCCAAGGTCTTCTACTACAAAATGTATGAAAGCTATTCGTTTTTCCTAAGTGAATCTAAGTTTGAATCGAATGTGACACAATGAGGTCACAGCTTTATTTATACATGTTTTAAACAGACCTTTTCTTCCTTTGATGCTTCAGGAAGGGTGATTACCACAGGTATCTTGCTGAGTTTGCCACAGGAAATGACAGGAAGGAGGCTGCAGAAAACAGTTTGGTTGCTTACAAAGCTGCTAGTGATATTGCAATGACAGACCTTCAGCCTACACACCCTATTCGTTTGGGTCTGGCTCTTAACTTCTCCGTATTCTACTATGAAATCCTCAACTCTCCCGACCGCGCGTGCAGGTTTGTTTTCAGTGTTCAAATCGTTTTGCTTTAAGCACAGCAGACTATAAAACTTTTGCAAACGTGCATCAATCATATTCTTATTTAATTTGTATGAATATTGTGCCATCTACAGCTTTTAGATTGTGTTTGGCTACTTATCTGAACAAGATGGTATTATTTATTGCAATGTATTCCTGTTCATTTGTATGTTGAAACGTAATAATAGTTTTTGTGTGGATCTTAGGTTGGCAAAGGCGGCATTTGATGATGCTATTGCTGAACTGGACACATTGAGTGAAGAAAGCTACAAGGACTCAACACTCATCATGCAGTTGTTACGTGATAACCTGACACTATGGACTTCAGATATGCAGGGAGATGGTAAGACGCATTATCTTTCTTGCCGTTTCAGATGTTAAGCTTGACAAACATGTCTTTGAATCCCATTGGTACATGAAGGTGACATCCTCAAGAGCTCCACCACAAACCAAGTCTATTTTTAGAGCGATTGTTTCAGAGTGTCCCGATTTAGGACTTGTGAGGCATCTCTAATATCTACCTCTAAAAGAAGAGTTAAAATGAAGGGGTCTGGCTACTTTGAAAGTAAAATTGTTCATGCAAACATCCCTAGGTATGATTTACAAAATATTTTATTTAAATTCATCCACCAGAAGTTCTTTTTCTCAGTATAGTGTAGTGGTTTTTAATGTTATTGCATAAACCTTTTACATATGCAATGTAGTGCATCCAAGATATACAGTCCTACCCCTGAAATAAGACCGAAAGCTTTTTTATATATATATATATATATATATATATATATATATATAGCTTTTAAACCTTTTTGATGTTCCTCTATTGTTTTCAAAAGTATATACTGACCTAGTGTGCATCACTGCATTTCTTTGCAAAACCAACGGTCTAATCTTTCTCTACTACATTTCATGTCATCTTGTAATGTGTCCAACCTCATGCCGTCCAACTTAACCCATCTTGCCTTTTTTCATCCCCACTATTTAGATTCCTAAAGGAAAATGTTAAATGCCCACAAACTTTATTTGTAAGTGAGGCCACTTTTTTCCAGCATTTGCCTTTTTGTCCACAAATTGCATCATCACTCACCTGTTTGTAAGCTTTGTGTTGCTATCTTTGTAGCCACCAGAGTGCAATATGTGCAGCATGTCTGAAACAAACTGTTTCTGCATGATCACTGCCAGATCCTCTGTCCAATTGGAATGGCTGTGTTGTACCAATATATAGGAATTTGAGAAATTCTGGTATGTTTTCCTAAGAAATGTACGGTACAGGTGTCTAAAGGTCTTATCCTTTGGTTTGGGAACTGAATTACGTGTGACAATTAAATGACCGTATGAGATAACACTGCATTCAAATTAGACTTAAGCCAATTTTTTTTTTTTTTTTTTTTTTTGAGCTTGAAAATGACATTCTATTTTTGTAACACTATAGATAAAGTTTATGTTTCTCACAGCATGTATTTAGTCCTTCACTATTGATTTATTTTTTTGCTTTTTATAGCATTTTATTTGGCAAACTCCTAATGCACAGTATCTTGCAAGGGTTGCAAACTTGATGATGATGTGCGAAAATGCACAACGCATCACACATGGATTTCTTTAAGGGACACACAATTGTGGTGCAGTGCAATAACAATGGCTTTGTTTCTCTCTGTGCACAGGTGAGGAACAGAATAAAGAGGCGCTGCAAGATGTGGAGGATGAAAACCAATGAGACAACACAGCCAATATGAGACTCCACCCCACTCCCCCTCCCCTTCCCCAGACCCCACTCACAAAGGGAGCAACTGAACCCAACCTTATGAGTGGCACTCAACAGCTTGATGCCTCCAGTTTTCCCTCCCTTTGTTTGATTTTTAATATTATTCTGTTTTATTAGCCCTTAAATTGAAATAAAATATACCACTCATGAAACAAACTTCAATTATGATTTTTTGAATGGTCAGAACTTTTTTTTTTTTTTTTGTCCTGGTACAATTTTTTTTTTTTTTTTATGTTCATTTGCTTTATTTCTCAACATTTTTATCAGTTGCTGGATATATTTTGAGTTTTTCTTAATGTAATTACAGAAATTAACTTTTATTACTATTACTGATATGTCTACTATTAGTGGTTTGAGCTGTAATATTTCTGTGTTAGTGCAATTATACGATGCAGTTAAAGAAAACAATTAAACCTTTAAAAGGGCAAGTCTAAACAAAGTGCTCTTTTTGTTAATTTAGTTTTTCAGAGAAAGTCAAAGCAAATTTCTTGATATCCATGTGGAGCAAAATGCTTAACATCACCAAGTAGTTATGTAGTAACATTTACCAGTGGTCTGGACTGTAATTTGTGCTAAAATACTGTATTACTCACATAGGCTGATGATGATGATGATGGGTGGATGGCTGCAGCTCTATACAACTGAAGGAGCCGTGTTGCTTTTAGAACTAAGACAAATGCAGGTCTCCATGTCTCAAAAAGAAAAAGGAAAAAAAAGCACTAATAAAGTTGATTTTAAGCCTGCATGAGTACATGAAATAGTCTATTTTTCTTCTCCCCCCTATGAATCTGCATAATGCATATAATTTCTTCTGTACTTTGTTAACTTGAAATTAGTTTGTACTACTGGATATCTGACTGGAACCACAGACTTAGAATCTGTATTACAACGAAACAGCATGGAATTAACAATTAACTTAAATAAAACTGCCTCAAGTAAAATATTTAACCACCTCTTTTGCACTCAAAATGTTTTCCTTTCTCATTTATTTCTACATATAATGTGTTTTTGGAGGATGAGTTGGAGGAATTTCTAATGTTTTATGAAGTGAATTTTTCTGTTTTGGTCTTTCAGGAGGAAGAAATGTATTTGAATTTGGTAAAAGGAGTTGTACAGTATATATGCATTGTATGATGTGTATTCATTCAGTCTATACACATATTTAACATTCAAAGAAATTATTTACTGAACCAATGACATGGTTCTCAAACGATGTCTTAAGATGATTTAAAATAATCAAGATATTTAATTTACCCCTCCAACAACTGATTTTCCTGTTCTTTTGAAGAACCAGAGTTCCCACAGTCTTGGAAAACCTGGCTGGTTTTCCAAGACTGTATATATATTTGTTATGCCAGGCATTACTGGGTAGAAATTGAGAAAAACTAGTATTCTTAATCTGTGTCCAGTAATCTACAAATGACTGGAAAAGTCAGGTGAATTGATTATTTAAAAAGTGTAGGGTGCCTGAGTATTATACAGCTCTTTAAACTTCTTTAAGGGTGTTTTGCTACATGACTACCATGTATTAAAAATGGAAAAGTTATTTATAATTATTTTAGCTACTTGTTTTAATCTATACTTGTAGAGTTAAAAACAAAGGTTTGGGAACCTCAGTTGTCACCTATATCTATTTCCATCTACTGCCATAAGGATTGCAAAGCTGCTTGTTTTCAATCTTTTTTATTATTTATCAAAAAAAGACAAGAAAAAGAATTGACTTTGATATTCATCTGTAGTTCAATAAAAACGAGTTGTTAAGAGAAGAAATCAAAGTATGATTAAAAATATCAGTATAAATGTTAGTTTAATTTAAGTTGTATTACTATGCTAATTTTTCAGAACTGCTACATATTTTAGGCCTAAAGCCTTGTTGTCTCAGGTTTCAGGCCTTGAAGAATTTTTAAAAGTTTTTCACAGATCTAAAAAGGCATCTCTGTCTTTTTGAAAGAGAACAGTCACAGTTGTTGCCGTTAAAACATTAATAACTCCACAATTACCTATTTTACATAAACATAACAAACTAGTCCATGGTGATCATTGGTTGGTCCACTTGGCTGACCATCAATTAAACCAACGACTATTCTGTAATTAAAATAGTTAAATACAGACATCAGCATGTTCTCATTTCCAGCCGAACGGCAGAAATCTGATTGTTAGTCGTGACTTTTATTTTGAAACTACTCCGGCTGTCATGAAAACTCCGCCCTTTGTTAAAGCATTAGCAGGAAGTTCTTATCCAAATACCCCGACGTCAGGCTAAAGAAAGAACCTGACTCCGGGTGGACCAATTTATAAGATTTCATGTATACGTCAAGGTGCCTTCGGAAACATGTCGGGACATTTGGTAAACAACTTGTGTTCATCGCATAAACTCCCGCTGTTGGTTTTATCTCTGCTTGTTGTTTATATCAGCTCCATCAACTCAGCTCCTCTCGGCGAGCAGGAGCCAGAGACTTACAATAAATACTATAATTACACCGAACTTACTGACCTTCTTAAAAGTCTCGCCCAGAGATACGCAAACATCGCAAATCTGACCAGCATCGGCAAATCAGTGGAGAACAGGGAGCTATGGGTAATGAGAATCACCAAGGACCCCACTCTTGATGGACCAGGAAAACCCAAATTCAAGTACGTGGGTAACATGCACGGAGACGAGACCGTGTCCCGACAGGTCCTGATCTACTTACTGGAGTATCTGCTGGAGAAGTACGGAGAAGATCAGCGGGTCACAGAGCTACTCAACACCACCGATATTTATATCATGCCGAGCATGAACCCTGACGGATTTGAGAAGTCTGTTGAGGGGGATTGTACGGGCAGAGATGAGGGTCGGCATAATGCTAAAAACATCGACCTCAATAGAAGTTTCCCAGACCAGTTTGAAGAGGTAGACGTGAAAGCAGAAGACAACCCTGAAGGTGTTGCTGTCATGAAGTGGATCCTGGAGAACAAGTAAGACCATTCACAAACCGAACCCAACTTTTTCTGCCAGAAGAACTGCTAGAAAATCCATCTTAAAGATCACCTTAAACCAATTAAAAAAACCTTCTGCCCTTTTCAAAAACACAGCGACCATGTTATATTTCCCAACAGGTTTTGCAGGAATCTGAGTATTTTGCCTGCAAAATCTAGCAAATTATTATCTAAATAAATGTACGTTTTTCCAATTCAGCTCAGCTCTACAATATTTCACTTTTCTGAATCATAGTAAGGATTTTACTTTACAATACATTTACTAAAATGAGTGTTAAACATTTTACAGTAATAAATAATATTTCTTATGGTAGTAATAACAATACAGATGTCCATTACCACGGAAAGACTTTACCCTTACTGATTATTAGTTCATGGTTGCTCGAGTCCATTAAATAAAAGCATCAGAAACGACTTTTGATTTTAATAATGTTTTAAATGTTGAAATTAACATTAACTAAGTGTTTTTTCATTGTCAATTAAAACTTTGTTGTAAATTATTACCATAGTAATAATATTAATAATCATCAGGAAAAAAAATAAATATTATAGAGCTGAATTAGATGAGCTCTATATTCATTAAGATGGTTTTTCTAGTTGTTTGTGTGATGAATACTGGATTGAGACTTTATAGAGATTGCACTTACAATAATAAAGTAGTCCAGCAATCACAAACAACTTATTCATGTATTACTATTTTTTGTTGTACTTTTTTATGTGTAATCTCTATAAATATACTTTGTTCTAATTCAGCTGTACAATGTTTTTTTTTTTACTTGAATTATTGAATTGAATTATTATTAATAATATTTGTATGTCTTAATCCAGTGTATGAGAAGTAGATGTTAAATGGTTAATTAAAACTCATCTGATATTCTCTGATTCTAGATTTGTGCTGTCTGGCAATCTGCATGGTGGGACAGTGGTGGCAAGTTATCCTTATGATGACTCAGCTGGCCATGAGACAGAGGGCACCTATAGCAGATCGCCCGATGATGCTCTCTTCAGTTATTTGGCCCGGGTTTACGCAGAGAATAACCCTGTTATGAAAACTGGGGAGCCGAAGTGTGAAGAAAACTTAAGTGAGACCTTCAAGGATGGCATCACAAATGGAGCAAAGTGGTATGATGTGGCAGGTATGTTAGCAACACTTATTCCTATCCATGCTTTAATCCCCCCTCCCTTTCCTTTGTTTTCTTTATCTGAATGCCAACCGCTGAGTTATAGCATCATGATGAGTAATTAATTTCACTTCAGTGGTCTTGAAATGACTGGTTTGAATGATTTCTTTTCTGTTTCTTGCTCCTCAGAGAACATAAGTAGGGGGGTGGGGGTCATTTCTACTAGTCTGTGTTAAATTCAGTGGAACAGCCTTTATTTGGCTCCACCCACATCCTTCTTTACTCAAAACATTCCGTTGCATATTTCCTATGGGGAAGTATGAGTTGGTAAACAAATGCCATTTGGTCACATATTTCAAATATTGACATAATAATGTTTGCTGCATTATTGTTTAAGTAAGTTTAAGATGGAGGAATGCTGGACAATAGTCTAGCAAGTAATCCAAAACCTGTACTGTTTGTGTACTCTTGTGGTCTCTAATTACTTTCCTTACAAGTAACCTCAGTCTCTGCAGTCCATATTCTCAACTATCACTTTCAAACAGAAGAAATCTGATCCGCAATGTTCCTTGGAGCTTGCAGATCAGATCCATGATGTACATTAAGACTTGCTCAACCAGTCTAATGGTGATTGAAAGCAGTGGCATTTTGTTTGGTGCTGTTTACGGAGGGTGTACCTCCTGTGTGAACCCCTAATCTCTCCCGAATGTCTGGACCGAAGGTTGTCATGTGAGGTGGTGACAGAAATTGCCGACCATTAAAACCCCTTGAAAATACAACATACAACATAATATAACATACAACATGAAATTTAAACAATTAAATTTCATACACTGCATAATTCCTATGCAAATGTCACCTGTAAGATGTGTGTTGTTGACCTTATAACATTTTACTGGTGCATTTGACAGGGAGGTTAAGTCATAGGGTGATCATAAGACCAGTGTTATTTTAGTATTATGTGTAGTATTTATTCATTTTTTTGAATTAGGTTTTATATTTAACATTTTAATTTTTGTAATTTTATGTGATTTTGTTATTTTTCTTATTTTATAAATTTCAATTTAGCTTTATTTATTTATATTTTAGTAATTTAACTTATTTAATTTCAGTTTGTTTTTAATGCGATATAATTTAAAAAAATGAATAAATAAGCCTTTTCATGTTGAAGTTTTTCCATCTAATATTTATATTTATTTTATTTAAAAAAAGAAAACATTTTTTAATCATATTACTTAATAACAACACTGCATAAGCAGACTGCCTCAAATTGTTTTTTTCTCATTTATTTTTTATTTTTATTTTTGTGTATTTTTATAATTTTTTGTCTTTTTGTTTTCTCTTTGCTTAGAAGCTGGTATTCTACCATAGAAACCAGTCTTAAAGTCTGTTCAATGACCTGAATCCTGTTTCTGAGATTGTACACACCCAACACAAATTGAAGATCTACAGACCACCAGCTGCGTTTTTAAAGTTAATATTCAATCATTTTATGACAAACTCCGGCTTTATCTAGGTAGTCATTCCTATGTTCTTCACAGGGTCCTATGGTCCTCAGATTAATGAACAAATGACAAATGGTCTTATGTTCCCAGGGTTAGGGTTAGGGCCAACATAAACATAAGGTTCGCCCTAGGAACATAAGATGTTTGAACATAGGACCCCAGGGTTAAAATGCAACATTAAAATGCTGTCTACACTCTGTGTTGACACCCCAGAGTGAAGTATAGTTTAATAAGAAAGTTTAACCTATTCTTTTCTTAGTTGTATTAACAAATAATCATGTGCTAAAAAACAGGATCTTTCTTCTGGAAACAGAGGAACTGGGCTTCTGACACGTTTAAAAACATGCTAGACTGGTAGCATACAGTGTCACATATTATAGAAAGACTGAAAACATGGGGCAGAGACATTTGACCTCACCCATGATTACAAGAGTCATTTGACTTGTTAGGCAATGTTAGGCTTGCTCTATACTTCACGAATTATCCGGACTAACTTGAACAGTTTCAGTTGTTGTTGTTATCTTCGTGAACGATTAGCGTTGCGAACTTGCGAGCAATTGTGGAATTTTTGGTCTGTCCTCTGAATTTGCACGACTGGAAATAGCTGCCCAGGGCACTGCCATGATTGGCAAGTGGACTGTCTTTTTAGCTTGAAATTACATTGCATGAACTCGGCTTTATCTCTTACTGTTGCAATTGTATTGACCGTCCGAGAAAGTCAATTCTGCAAAAGAGCAGAAGTCCATGTCTTTCACAATCAAGACCTTTTAGCTGTTAAAAAAGCTCACAATCTGAGTAGTGCTTATTGCCATCTCGAGTTGCCATTAGTTTGTCATGTGTTGAGCTGATTTTGTTGAATTTTGATGTTTTGATCTGCTCTTATAGTGAGAGATTACAGATGTGCTTCCTCTGATCCTCATTTCCTCGAGCTCTGTATGATTCATAGAAACGGGTCTTCATTTATAGGCTGCTCTTGCATTTCTGCTTTTAGCAAATGCTTTTATCCACAGCTTTAATTTTGTATGTTTTATCCCTGGGAATTAAACCCATGACCTTGGTGTTGCCAGTGCCATGGTACCGTTTAAGTACATGAATCTGCCACATTAAATTGATCAAAAGTGACTGTAAAGACATAATAATGTAACAAAATAATTATATTTTAAGTACATGCTGTCCTTTTTGAACTTTCTATTAATCAAACTAAAGAATCTTAAATCTTAATAAGTATCACGGTTTCCACAAAAATATTAAGCAGCCCAACTGATTTCAACATTGATAAAAGTATGAATTTTCTCTTCAAGTGACATTGAAGAATCAGTAACAATGCTTAAAATTCACAGGGATAAAGTACACTTTCAAATATATTAAAATAGAAAACAGACTTTCAAAAAATCCGCATTGGTTTGGTATCTGAAGGAGTCGCCAAAAGTTAGATGAAAGTGTGTTCTACCTTAGACCAATGTAACCTATGCATTCTAACCCATATCCGTCCCGTCAGCTCTTTATTCTCTGAAATCAATCTTAAAATGGGTTGGAGCTTGTTGTTTTTTCAAGGATATAAAAGTAGGTTGGCTTACATGAATCATTTCCTACCCCTACATTTATTACATGCTCCTAACATTTGCAACTGGCCAAACATTCTTGACATTAGACCTTTTGAAAGACTCTTTGTATTGAGATGTCCCTTGTGTTTGCAGAAGTTTACAGTTTAAGCAGTGACAATCCCACTATGTCAATTCATCCCATGCCTTTGGTACACAATTTGTCCTTACTTTTTACTAGGGGGTATGCAGGATTACAATTACCTAAAGGGGAACTGTTTGGAAATCACTATGGAGCTCAGCTGCTGCAAGTACCCACCCTCATCTCAACTCAGAACAGAATGGGACAACAATCGGGAGGCCTTGCTGGCCTACATGGAGAAGGTAAGAGAATTTGATGTGCTAACAACGACATGCATGGTGAGTTTTTAATGAGCCCTACAAGAATGTCAGTGTGGCTTCGTTTTCAGAGTTTCTGCCTTGTGTATGTGCTCAGATTCATATTGGAGTGCGTGGTTTTGTGAGAGCCGCCAAGAATGAAGCCCCTCTCGCAGATGCTGTGATAATGGTTGCTGGCATCAACCACAATGTGACCACTGCACACTTTGGTGACTACTATCGCCTGTTACTGCCTGGCATCTACACCATCACAGCTGTAGCCCCGGGGTAAGTATGGAATATGATGTAGTGCATATTTATGAGGAAAACTGTACACACGCATTCAATATTCTGAGGAAAATCCCTTTATCAGAGGCCTGATGGCTGGGTTAAATTATACAATTTTTGTTCTATTCTAGCATCTACATCCCAATGTTGATATTTAAAAAAAGATATTTTACTCAGTGCCATTGTTCAGTTGCTGTTTGAAAATGTACAGCGTTGCCTGTCCTGCAGATATCACTGTTTTCTGCTGAAGTGCAGAGTTTGGGCCCTGTTGTTAATTTTATAAAATTAATATAAAAAATAAAAAAATAGTTGCAGTCAACCAGTGTAGTCTAATTCAAAAAATGACTTGTATGAACCAGTTCTTAAAAACAATTCGACATGTCCAATGTAGTCAGATTCACACGCAAGTGACTCTTATGAGCTCATTCTTTTTAGTGAATCAAAAACAGATCAGTGTAGTCCGATTCTCGAACAAATGACTCTTAAGAACCAGATTTTTTTCCTAGTGAACCAAATCATGATCAATGGACCTTTAGTCAGGTTAGATAGCAAATTGAATTTAACACGAATGAAAAGGGCTGTGAGGGATAAATGTACAGTCACGCTCAGTATAAAGGCCCTAGATCATGCAACTTTCAAAGCTGTTTTATGGAGTTTTTGTGGATTTTTTATCAGCTGGACAATTGGTTTGTTAAACAATAGTACAATTCTTTGAACGCACTGTAATTCTGTCCCTCCTCTCTGCCTCATTTTCATTCCTGTCCAAAATTAAATATGCTGCTGCCATGACTAAGGTCTATATAGTCAAATTCACAGACAAATGCCTCTTATAAGCTGGTTCTTTTTTAGCAAATCAGAAACATTTGTGAAACAAATGTCAATGTCCCTAGAAAGTCAGTACCTTTAATGAAACATTGCCTTGTATAATTTACAGTATTAGCAGAAAGAGAATTTCTTTCACACGTAAATAAAACGTACATGAAATATACCCTAATCAATTGAGATATAATTGAATCAGAATCAAATGGGAAAATCTGTTTCAATATCCAGTCCTACTAATGGCTTTTATTTGTTATTTATTTCAACTAACAATATGCTCTGAGACTCCTTCAGGTTGAAGTGTTTTTTCTATGTGTTTTATCCCAATCTTTGTGTTTATGTAGCTATGTTCCCATGTCCGTGGACGGGGTGGAGGTGCATGAGGGAAAAGCAACTGAGCTGAACATCACCCTCGTGGCTGAGACTGATGAGAATCTGACCACCCTCTCAATCCCAGAGTCCCTCACTGACACCTCTTCAGATGACAGCAGCACCAGCACCAGCAAAGCAGCAGCAGATGAAAAGCAGGGCTCCAGGGTTACGTTCCAGCCCCAGGACTTCCGCCATCATTCCTACAGTGACATGGAGTTGTTCCTGAAGAAATTCAGCTCTGAGTACAGCTCCATCACACGACTGTATTACATCGGCAAATCTGTGCAGGGGCGTCTCCTGTGGGTCATGGAGATCTCCGACAATCCTGGTGTCCATGAGTTAGGTACTTCCCACCCATTTTTATGTCATTTTAATTAACACACATCTTTAGAAGTCAACCTACTTCTAAAGTGAACTGACCCCTGTCTTTCCTTACCAGGTGAACCAGAGTTTAAGTATATTGGTAACATGCACGGCAATGAGGTGGTTGGTCGTGAATTGCTCCTCAACCTCATCGAGTACCTGTGTCGCAACTATGGCACTGACCCTGAAGTCACCCAGCTCGTCGATTCCACGCGTATCCACATCATGCCTTCAATGAACCCGGATGGATACGAAATGTCCCAAGAAGGTAAGGTCTTCTCAACTCTAAAAAACGATGGACTTGGATCTTCTCCATCTATGTTTTGATCATTTTTCTGAATCCGATCTGGATGTAGTTTTTGACAAAAATGCAATTTTTTTCAGCTTTTTGCTCAAAATGTTGCTTTTTTATCAAACTCAACCACATTCAAGTGATGATAAAAAAAGAATGCATTAAGATAGAAGAAAAGGCTTCTTTTAAAAAAAAAAAAAAGAAAAAAAAGCAGAGAATCTGTTCTATCTTTTGATATATGGCATGTTCAGATATTCATAAAAAATATGCTGAGGACCATCCAAATTTTGCGAAAATGATCGAAAATGCTGGCACTAAAAAAACAAACAAAAAAACACACACACACACTGGCAAGGAAAGAGTTAAATGTATCTGCCTTTTTTCATCATTCTGTTTGTACCAATATTATAATATAATTAATATAAATATATTATTATATAAGTAGATTATTAATATTATTATTGATGTAATGTTTCTCCCAAACAAAAAAGACAGAAAATAATACTGTTGTTTATTATTATTATTATTACTATTTGTTTCTGTCTGTGTGGAAGCAACATAATAACGATGAGAACAGAATGGCAACATGTTTTTAAAAATAATATTATTATTAATAAGAATACATTTTATTTATTTATGTAATGTTTGTAAAAAAAAATCTGTCTGTGGGAGCAACATCATAACTATGAGAACATAATGGCAACATGTTTCAATAATAATAAAAAATAAATGATTAATTATTATTATTAATTCTATTTAATTATTATTATTATTATTGTTATTTTCTCTCTGTGTTCCCATAGTTTGTGATTCTGCTCCCACAGACTGATTTATTTTTTGGGGACATTTAATATTCTACAATATTGATCTGTGTTGTATTATTTTCATGTTATCACTGTGAAGCTGCTTTGATATAATCTGTATTGTAAAAAGCGCTATATAAATAAATGTGACTTGACTTGGAGCAGCATAATAACTGCAGGAAGATGGAACCGTAACGAAAACACTCTATTTTGTGCAGGAGATATTGATGGCATCCTGGGACGTAACAACTCTAACAACTATGACCTGAACCGTAACTTTCCTGACCGTTTTAACCTCATCACAGATCCCAGACAGCCAGAGACCATTGCTGTTATGAACTGGGCAAAGAGCTACCCGTTTGTGTTGTCTGCCAACCTTCATGGAGGTAGGTCCTAATTTATAATGGTTCTGTTTGATTGGAAGCATGCTAAACACAGACGGATAACCTCTAGATAAATCTCTATCAGGCTCTCTGGTGGTGAACTATCCATTTGATGATAATCTAGAAGATGTTGTCAGATACAGCAAGTCCTCAGATGATGACGTGTTCAGGATGTTGGCTCTCGCTTACTCTCAGGTGAATATCTGGCTTTCTTTTTTCTGTGAAATGAAATTACGTCGTTAAAGGGATACGCCACCATTTTGATTTTTTGAACTCCCAAGCACTTGCTGTGGTATTCCGCCATACTTTACATGGGTAGAAAAGTGCAATGTTTTATTTTGTGTCACCATTCTTGGTCGAGTTACACTACTCTTGTAACTTTATTTAAATAGGGAAAACGTGGAGGTCACTTCTCTGCTTGGCCCATATTGAATGAACTGGGCTAGTTAAGTGCTATCAAAGTGTTTCGCGCGCCAGAGCGATTGAGTGCACACTCTGAGACGAGAGTATGTATGTATCAACTCGTCTTAGTTAAGGGAATGACATAGTTTAATATGAAAAAATGGTGGAGTATCCCTTTAAGAATATTTAATCATTAAAAATTAAATCAATGGCCTGTAAAACATTTTTTTTTTTTTCAGGAAAACGCTCAAATGCATGACGGTCAGCCCTGTAAGGAGCTGCTTCTGTACGAAGAACACTTTAAAGATGGCATCACCAATGGCGCTGCATGGTACAATGTCCACGGTGAGCGCTAGATTACGGGAATTTATAACTAGAAAAGGACATTTTTTTTATGTTGACATACTGACAGACACTTGACTAATGGACAGATGGCCTTTTGTTGAAATTGACATCCTAAAATTACATCCAGAAAAAAGTTGTATTAAATGAAAAAGTGCTTCAATAAGAACTAAATATTAGGGCTGTGCAAAAATTAATTGCGATTAATCGCATCCAAAATAAAAGTCTGTGTTTACATAATATATTTGTGTGTGCTCTATATAATTATTTTGTATATATAAATACCTATGCATGCATGTATATATTTAAGAATTATTTGCGCTTAAATTCTATATATATATATATATATATATATATATATATATACATAATCTATATTATATAAATACATAATCATAATAATATATATGAATAACACATTTTCTTAAATATATACATGCGTGTGTGTATTTATATATACAAAATAATTAGATACACCACACACAAATATATTCTGTAACCACAGACTTTTATTTTGGATGCGATTATTCGCAATTAATGTTTGCACAGCCCTCCTAAATATAAACTATAAATGTGCATTATGTGCTTTTCCATCAGGAGGGATGCAGGATTGGAACTACGTCAACACTAACTGCTTTGAGGTGACCATTGAACTGGGTTGTTACAAATACCCACCAGCGACAGACCTGCCAAACTATTGGGAACAAAACCGCAAATCACTTCTGCAGTTCATTCATCAGGTCAAACAGTCTGGCTGTTTCTTTATTTTATTTTTTTCATCTCTATTCTGCCACACACCTTATAAAATGATTTGTTTAATGTTCAGGTCCACCGTGGGATAAAAGGAATGGTAATCGACAGCAAAGATGAATCTGGCATCCCCAATGCGACCATCACTGTGGACTCGATCAATCACTCCATCACATCCAACATCGCAGGAGATTACTGGCGCTTACTCGTCCCAGGAAAATACCTTCTGAAAGTCTCTGCCCAAGGGTACTTTCATGAATTTTCTGCACTAACTGTAGCACCAAATTAAAACATATGGAAGCTTACAGAGGCCGTTAAATATGTTGTGATATGCTTTTGTTTAGTAATAAATGTATAAACAACAAAAATATTTGTAACTATAATACGGTAACTATATATCAACTTATTAAGCCACGTTTTGTAATGTATTTTAAAAGTTTTACTTATCTGACTGCAACAATAATGTAATAGCTTTGAATTATTTTCATATATAGAGACTTTCATATACAGATACTTGATATGCAATCATTTACAATTAGTTTAGATAAATAATCATTATATTTATGTATGTATCATTATAAAGAGTTTTTTAGCATCAATGGTATTTATTTAATATTTTCCTTTTTGCATAAAGGCAGATTCACAGCGCACAGACAAACACCAACAAACAATATGAAAAATAACTGTCATGTTCAGACTGCCCCAAACTCTGATTGAACATATTTAGTTGGGTGAAAAAAAACCCAGACAGATGCCAACAGGGGTAACACGCTGATTCGCCAAGCGTTTGTCTTTGTGTTGTGAATTGGCTTTAAGACTGTAAATTACTGATATTCTCTCTTTCCATCTTTTTAGCTACTCATCAGTTAGCACCTATGTCAACGTGCCTAAGGAAGGAGTGGAGGTTGTTAATTTCACATTGACCCGGATACACAGTTACCCAACTGGACAGAAGACGGAAGGCTCAACGCCAATTCTGGATCCCAGTGTGAAGGAGTTCCAGAACCTCATCAAGCTGCTGTCAGGAGAATCCGGTCTAGACCAGCTGATCAAGGACACTCCCACCCAGAGCAGCTTCCGTTATCGACGGTACAGCGAAGTTTCAGAGTTCCTGCGCAGCCTCACCCTGAACTTCCCGGAGATTACCTCACTTCACAGGTACAGATCTCTTATGCATCTCACAGACATTTTGCACGTTGGATTCAGTGTTAACAAACTCCATGATCGTGAGGGACCTTAAACACAGAAGTTCTCTGGAAAGCTTTTTTTTACATGTGTGCCATGCTTTTCCCTCAGAGAACACCTGTTAAATTGAACAAAAGCATGAGTCAGTTTATCTGATCTCTGCAGACATGCCTGAACTGAATCCTGTGTGTTTCTGTGACCATAAACCCCAAAGGGCGATTCTTTGGGAATGAGAGAGATTAATTTCTCTGCATTCAGTACACAATGAAGTTACTGTGTGAAGTGTAACTTAGTCTCAGAAGTAATTTTTGAAAATCATAGTCTGTGCTGAATCAAATTTAATGTCACAACGTTTAAATAACTAACCAGGGAAGAGGTAAGTACAGTACCATTCAAAAATTTGAAAATTTTGAAAATTTGAATTCATCCGTGCTGTGCCGTGCCGAGGTACAACTCACATAAAGTTGGTAATTCTGCAAATGACTGCAATTGCAGATTTCAAACAGAGATGGTGACAAAGAGGAAATAACATAAAAACTTTAACTGCAGCTTTAAATTTTATATCTTGTTTTATTTCACAATATTACTGTTTGTACATATACACAATATTATCAAATAAATGCAGCCTTGATGAGCATTAGAGACTTCTTTCAAAAACATTATAAAAGCTTAACAACCCCATACTTTTGAATGCTACTGTTATGGTAATTTCAGCATTTGGTTTGTAACAGTCTGTGTCAGTTTCTAATGGATTAAAATATGTAACTAAAGTAAAACATTTTGTTAAAGGTGCCATCTGGAACTAAAAATCAAAAAATATTCCATATTCCATAACAGATGGGGGCAGTATACCTCCAGAAAATGTGTTGTGGCGCGGCCGCGCACTCTCACGTCTTCAAACAACACAAGCGAGCACTGTTTTGCTCTCTTTCTCCGCATATTATTCAAATCATTTGACACGATAGTAAAAGGTCGGAAGACCGCAGTTTCACGTGGAGCATTTGGAGATTTTTTAGAGATCAGAGACCATCTCATAGACGCCTGTCTCAAAAACAAGCTGGTGCATTTTGACGATATGGGAAAATAAAAGCCTGCGGGCTATTATTTTAAGTTTACGGTATTCGTTTTGTTCATATTACACTTTTATTGTTAGTTTGAATTAATTTGACAGACAGCATTCGCTGATGTTGATCAAGCTAGCGCCATTCAGAGCTGCCAACTCTCACAAATTCACCGTGAGACACATGCAGTTAACACTTAGCAAGCAGGTTAGTTAAGCTCTCCGATTCTGTCAATTTTATTAGGCAATTCAAACAATAAATACCGTTTTGGCGCTTGTACATGTTACACGACAGATCCCTAGCGCATATGAACCGATCATCTCTAACGTTACTAGCTAATGGAAAGAACACGAACTCTGTTGAAAGATACAGTATGCTACAACTTACCAAAATGTATTCCTCATGCATAATGTCGACCAATCATTTTTTGAACTCTTCCCTGAACTGAAATGTAGTATTGGGCTGTATTTCCAAACGACTGACATCAGGTTCAAGTACACACACAAGCCGCGCGAGTTACTCGTCTATTGCAGTTTGGCTGGTGGTAATGTTGCCCGCCCCGCATACCCCCTCGCATGGCCGAAACTGGTATTACGACACCTGCCGGGCCGGGGTTAGTAATTTAGCATGCTAATTTAGGTTTATATCTCGGCAGCACTATAACTTATCAGGTTTTTAATTACATCATTGCACTTATTTCTTCTCATTCTTTTGATGCGTGTAGCTCATTTTTGGGATATTTTTACCTCAATTATTACATATGGCACCTTTAAGTCAAACAATTGCACTGATGTGATAAATGTTTTTTCCCATATGAAGTCTTGGTCAAAGTGTGGAGTTCAGAACCATCTGGGCTCTGGAGATCTCCAACAACCCTAAAGTCCAAGAACCATCAGAGCCCAAGATCCGGTTTGTGGCAGGTATCCATGGTAATGCCCCAGTGGGCACGGAGCTGCTTCTGGAGTTTGCTGCCAGTCTCTGTGTTAACTACGGCAAAAATGCAGCCATCACCAAGGTGAGTTGCTTTTCTTGTGCAAAAGTTATGCCCTTGATGGTTACTGTATGATCCTCCTAACCAGGGGTGTGTTTCCCAAAACCAACTATAGTCACAAGTTCCATCACTACCAACGCAATTCAACGGAACTTGCATCCATAGTTGGCTAATGATATTTTTGGGAAACGTAACCCTGTTCCACTGGGCATAAAACAACACTATTTAAGAACAAAATAGCAATAAGAAATGCTTTGGGTTAAATACAAGTTCAACTATCTATAAAAAATGTTTCATATAAAGCCTGATGTGTCATGTTTGATGAGCAAATCTCTAAAGCCTCTAAATTATCAATATGATCAAAACTCTGCTGAAAAACCTGTTGTTCACAATCTGCTAGCTACATGCCTTCTATCATCTGATTGGTCTTTCATACTTTTTAGCAAGTAAAATGTCTTTTAGTATAATTCTAAAAGCATACTTTTAAGTTTAAGAATATCTTGTATTTCATTTAATTATATGTTCTACACACCCACAATTAAAAACTTTAGAGCTCTGATCATAAAACTAAGCATTTAAATATCATCTTACTAAGACGTATTATTGGGAGGTATAGAGTGTTTACTGTTATAAAGATCTCATTCATTTACATCACAATCGGAACTTCCTCTTACTTTTTGGAAATATAAACTATGTTTTTGATGAAAAAAATGTAGCTGTTTTCCCCCCTTCTTGAATATGATCTCCATATTTGTTATATCATACTATATGAGCCATAAAAGCCTGATGTATCACATATGATAACAAAAAAAAAAGATAAACGCATATGCCATGCTTATCCTATAGACTTAGACTATTGTAAGTCTCATTTTAATTAGATTTCCCTCCAAGTACAAGTCAAATTCATTTTCTGCGGTTATTGACAGCATTCGTGTTATTGATTACCACAGAAAATGACTGTAAAAGCTTACCTTATTAGTCAAGTATATAATTTCAAGCCAAGTTAATTTTGTTGAAACCAACCAGAATAATTTAAATGTAAGTACATGAAGGTTAATCTGTACCTCTTTCTTTAGCTCATAAATGAGACCAGAATTGTTATCCTGCCCAGCATCAACCCAGATGGACGTGAGATGGCGAAAGAGAAAGACTGCACCTCCACTGTTGGCATGAACAATTTTCACGGCAAGGACCTTGACACTGACTTCTTCGGTGGGATTGCATTCAAATTATACCTTACATTTCAATAACGTGTGTGTCAATGACAACGGTCCACACTGCTTAGTCTACAAGACGCCTGACTGTTTATGTGTCCTTCTGTAGGGAATGCTTCTCAGCGTAATGCAGAGCCTCAGCCAGAGACGCGCGCTGTGATGGATCTGATCCAGGAAAAAGGCTTCTCTCTCTCTGTGGCTCTGGATGGAGGCTCTGTTCTGGTCACCTACCCATATGACAAACCAGTGCAATCTGGTATGTTTTGACTCATCCTCTGCTTTATGAAATTACACATTTATTGCATCTGTGTTCTGATTTGTTTATTTCTTTGTTTCCCCCCCCTTGTTTCTTAATAACAGTCGAAAATGACGATACGCTGAGATATTTGGCTACTGTGTATGCAAAAAACCATCCTACAATGCACTTGGGCAATACTGGATGCCCAAACAGCAGCCAACGTATGCTGATTTTCTTTCATACTTCAAGTTTTTAAAACAACTGATCTCTTTAGTAACAAAAAAATGCTCAGCATGCTCAGTGAGCAATTTCAGAGCTTCTGCTCTGTTAAATTTATAGGTAGATGAACCATTTTTAGGTTGATGTTATAAATTATTTCTGTCTTTCTCCTTGTCTCCCCCAGTGAGCAACATTCCTGATGGTGTCCTTCGAGCAGCAGAGTGGCACAGTCACATGGGAAGCATGAAGGTAGTTTAAAAGCCGAAGTCTTAACAGGGAAGAACAGATCACTGAAACATGCATTAATACCGCTTATAAACTGGTTTTGCTTCAGAACCTAGCAATGTACTAAAACTGCTGATTATAAGAAATAAAAGCTTTCTTTTAAAATATTAAAAGGTTTAAATTTTAAAATGTAAATGTATTTATATTATTATTAACATTTTTAACAATATGCTATTATTAATCATTATTAATATGAAATGTCAGCAGCCAATATTTCACCACATAAAAGTTGCAAATTAATCTGTTTATTGTATTGTGGATTTTCTTGTACTTTGCATAGACTACCATTCAAAATATTGGGGTTGGTAAGATTTTTTTAGCAGTATTGATCAAAATACAGTAAAAACTGTAATATAGTGAAATATTATTGCCATTCTAAATAAATTCAAAATATTTTGATATGTAATTTAGTTCTGTGTTGGCAAATCAGTCATTACTCCAATCTTTAGTGTCACATGATCCTTTAGAAATCATTCTAATATGCTAATTTGGTGCTCAAGAAACATTTATTTATTATGCAGTTGTGGAGTTAAATTTTTGTGTGGAAATCATGACTTTTTTGGAGGATTCTTTGATGAATAGAAAGTTTAAAAGAACAGCATTTATTATAACGTTTTAATCTTTTGTTACATTATAAATGTATTTACAGTATTTTGCAAAAAAATGCGTTTTCTATTAAATAAAATCGTACTGACCCCACACTTTTGAATGGTAGACCGGTTAATTTTGAGTATCCGTCTAATATGGCTAGCTTCTTCCAAGTGACACAAATGTGTGCAAGCACACCATAAAGTTTGATTGGGGACACAGATTTGGATGTCAAGAACAAAAGATACGGGAAGCATTTTGCTGCTCTAAATTAATATTTTGCATTTAGCATTGCTTATTTCACTGCTCTCTGCGATCCAATCAGAACAGACCAGAACCCCATTTTTGGGTCATTACTAACTAGTTGACAGTAATTTTTTAAATCTTAATACTTCAGTAATTTCCCTGACCCTCTGATTACTTTCTTTCCATGTTGTAGGACTTCAGTGTGGACTTTGGTCACTGTCCTGAGTTGACTGTCTACACCAGCTGCTGCCTGTTCCCACTGCCTGAAATGCTGCCCACGCTTTGGGCCGAGAACAGGAAGTCTCTTCTGAGCATGCTGGTTGAGGTCAGTCTGTTGTTGTCCGTTCTGCCTCTATTCATCACCCTCCACTGAATCTCAGCTAGTCCTTGCTGAAGCTGGTTCTTCTGTTTTAGGTGCACAAAGGGGTTCGTGGAGTGGTCAAGGATAAGAACGGTAAGCCCATCGTGGGTGCTATAATAGTATTGAATGGTGGTGTTCGAGTTTTCACCGGTGAGGGAGGATATTTCCACGCCCTTCTGGCCCCTGGTTTACACAATATTGAAGCGGTGGCTGACGGCTACCAGCAGCAATCCCAGAAGGTGAGTGTTTGTTTTTGCTGGGGTTTTTTTACACATTTTTTTTGTCTTCCTTTTTTTCCTGTTTATTATTCACAATATTAACCACGCTCTATAATATGCAATGCAGTATAATAATGGAGATAGTTGAATTGTCTAATAATAGGCCTATGTCACGAAAAAATTGAAGACCGGTAGTACGTCTTTTAGTAGGGATACGGCTCTTCCGGTTAGCTTTTTTTGCAATGGTGGAGTCCGATAGATACCGCTGGACCAAATCTCTCCGCAACCTGTCTGAAGTCACTTATGACGATGTGGTTCAGATGGTAAATGAAAACTCTCAAGTGGGAAAGCTTGAAAGAAGAGGAATGACTGTCTACGTTCTGATGCAGAGTAACAGAACCCGGTACACTAGCCAGTAAGGTAAACGTTTCTATGGTAACAGCAAGTTGGACCAATCAGCAGACGTTGCTACTATGCTTAGGATTGTGGGTAGTGTATTTTTTATTCATAAGATCACGGATAAAACATGTTTTTCTTTAAACAAGGTTGATTTCATACAAACTTATAACTTCAACAGGAGCAAAAACCTTCGTTTCACAGCCTCATAGCTCGTGGTCAGTCTACCTCGGATGGTTTACATTAGGGCTGATAATCTAAATCCTTATCGAGAAATACTTTTGACCGGAAGATCTGATACCCCTACTCTGCGTTCTGGAAGCAGGAAGTGTGACATAGGCCTATATACCATACATTTTATTTGATTATTTTATGTGAATATTTGTAATACAGAACATTTAGTTTAATTTAACAGAAATGTATAATGTACAATTCAATGTAATGAAGAAGATGGTCTAATTTAAAATTCATTTTTATTGTCTAATAATATACTATACATTTTAAATGAGAAACGCTATCTATATGCATACATTTTTGTCACTGTACCTGTGTTCTTTTCAGGTGTCTGTGTCACCTTTTGAAGCTGCAAGCTCCATTATTATCGAATTTGACATGGAGAACGATATATTTGGCCTGCCAAGAGAATTAGTCGTGGCAAGTGCAGGTAGGCAGATCAAATCGCTCACGGCAAGAGGCCATTTAAAAAAGAAAAACTTTGTTGATATGCTAATTTTCAATGGCTGTCTTTTTCTTCACCCAATCCCACAGCTGCCGCAATGACGGCCCTGGTTGTGACAGCCTGCATCATCTGGTGCGTCTGCTCAGCAAAGTCCAACAGACAAAAGGACGGATTCCATCGGCTACGGCAGCACAGGGACGACTATGATGATGAGATCCGCCTCATGTCTATGGGCTCCAAAAAGTCTCTCCTGAGCCACGAATTTCAAGATGAGAGTGAAAGTGACGAGGATACACTATACACCAACAAAATTTAAGACCTTCTCATCCTCTGAGTCTGTCCACTGCCTGCAGGGCCAGTAGAGGGCGCTCAAGGCCAGCACCATTATTGTCCAAACCATCTAAATCCCGAGAACCACTGCGGGATGCACTTTAATGCCCAGATGAAATCGGGCAAGCGTTTCGCACTGTAGTGTATGCAATTGACCATTGCTCTCAACCAGCCTGCTTAGTTTTCTAGGTCTGTGTAATACTGGTCCACTACCATTTATAAAGGAAATCAAACAGCTACAATCCATCTTAAAAGGATTATGAAACACTGTGCCTTGTTAGAATTAAGGTTGCATGGACGCTGCAGTTGTGAGGATGACAATTTTGTAGTGTAAATGAAATTTTCTTCCCCTTTTCTCTGTGGACCCGTGTCAAAGTCCGGAATCGTTTGGTTTGAGAATCTGGTTTGCTCATTGGCGTCATCATAAATTTATTATGATAAACAGACTGCTGTCATACAGCAAGTGAAATGGCCCAAATATTTTACATTATACCATTTATTCATCCAATTAGTATGGTATTTCATGCAAGTATGTATAACAGATTTAAACAGTAGCATTAAACATCTCAGACTGAGGTTTTTGAACTTGCTAAATGTAGATATTTGCATTTAAGCTTTTTCTCACCACCATTGCACATTAGTTATAAAGGTTATTCATTCGATACATAGCAGACAAACTCGTGCTCATTTACTGCCTTCCCATTTCTCTTGTTTAATATTCTGGGGAATACGGTGAAACGTTTAATAATAACTCCACTTTGGACATGATAGTGTTTAGTCTGTGTGTTTGTATTTTTTTTTGTCTTAATGTGCACTCTTCAAAATGTTGTCCCTATTTTGTTCATTTTTTAAAAAAAAGAAGAAAAAAATTATTTATTTTTGTTTTAAGATCCATCCAATGAAAATATTTATTTTGTTCACCCACTCTCAGGCATCACAGAAAGATCAGAATAAGCAGTGCGGTCATTACTACCAATCATGTAGTTGACATATTCAGGAAATGAATGAAAAAGAATTCTATTAACATCCTATTAAAATTCAATGGAAGATTCAGGTTTTTATGTATAATTCATATCATTCTGTGCCAGACTGATCATTCATACAGGGCAAATAATTGGGAAAATTGTCTATGATTTAATTAGTTGCTGATCCCATTACCAACAAAATCGTAATTAAATGTTGCTTGATGTTGATTGTCATGCTTGAATGTAAATGTTTGGGTGTGTTTGACTTTGAACAAATGTGTCTAACTTTTCTATGTTTGTGCTGATGTTTATTTTTCTTTCTTTTTTTATACTACAATGATTGTACATATCGAATTGTTGCCAACTATATGTAAATTACACAAGTGCAATTCCTTTCGAGAGAGAAAGAACTGCACAAATAAACCTGTTTATGCCCAGCAAACAGTTTGTTGCTACGACGTCATCAGTGTTTTGAATGGTGAATGGTGTGTAATTAAATGAGATGTAAATAAAGATGAAACTTTGTTCTGAATATTTCATGTGCTTTTCTTTAATATGAGTTATGCAGTATTTTTTATGGTACTGTAGCTATGCAGTTTCCAACGATAAAGCAACATGGAAACTCATATTTACTAGGCTATTATCCTAAGATTATTTTGTTATCTAGTGTCAAAAGGAATTTGCTGTTTCCAGGAGCTTACAGTACACAAGAGAATAGACGACATATGAATAAGTAGGATTAAGAATGAAAAACAAACAAACAAAAAACAATATACATCTAGATGTAGTAAGCAGAATATGATGATATGTTTTATACATTATAAGAGAAACGGGATATATTTAAACTTGTTTAAATCGCTTGTATTTTGGACTATATTTTCAAAAGATAAACGGGAACTCGTGCGATTCTCCTGCAAAGCGCGTGGTGGTGCTGTGACGAGGGAGCGCAGCGTAGAGAGTGTGTTGAAATGCTCTTGTTCTAGTCCCCGCCCCTGCCAACACCACCGCGGATGACGTTCAACAACAAAGATGGCAGGAGGAAACAGCAACTATTGGGAAGGTGAGGTGGCAAAGCGTTACAAATGCCCCTTGACCAAAAGCTTTATTGGGCTTTGTGACAGTTCACGCGAATTTATAGTTCTAAAGAGTCTTTGGTAACGTTTTCATTGAAACGCAGCCAGGTTACCACACTATCTATCGCCGTTAGCATTAGCTCGCTAGAACGCAGAAACGTCAGTGCTCATTATTAGCCTGAAAACCTGAGGAATACAGCGAGACTTCTTTCATTCCTCGAGTTTATAGAGTCTTTCTGTACTTAATGTAGCAGGAACTTGTGTAATCTGTTAAAAGTTACAGAACTGTTTGTATATAAAACTGAAACAAGCTTTTACACTAAAACTAAATAAACTAATAGGCTGTGTTTCAAAAATCGAGTAAGCTTTCTTCCTAGACAGCACTGTTGGACTTCATATTCTCCGTTTGAATGTTTGCCTGTGATACCTAAAACACATTTAGCAGTCAGACACTGTAGACAGTTAACAAACAATAAATGTAAAAAAAGGACTAGGTAGACTGATGGGAACGTTTTGTCATCTGTAAATATAAGTAACTACCAAATTACTTTCTCAGTGAAATGTTGTGTGCAATTCTATTGCATTTTCTAGTATTATTTTGTCATCTAGTGTAAACGTAAGCTATCACTAACCCTGAAAGTAATGCAAGTGCATACTAATTGATGTGTGTTGTCATTTTATAGTCTTATATTTTATGAATATGAATGTATATTATCACTGACATCATTCACTGAATGTCATAATCTTTACATTTTTGCACATTGACAGACCTGCGGAAGCAGGCGAGGCAGCTGGAGAATGAACTGGACCTGAAGCTAGTGTCTTTCAGCAAGCTGTGCACTAGTTACAGCAGCTCTCGGGACGGTCGTAGAGGAGACAGGTGTGATGTTGCTTTAGTAGCTCATTCAAAGAATTTTGATATTTTCTAGATATCATTATTATGAGGATGGTGGTGGTAATAAAATGGTTCTCTTCTCTCTGTTTCCAGTAATTCGGATACAACGCCTTTGCTCTGTAACTCCACTCAGGACAGAATGTTTGAGACCATGTCAGTAGAGATTGAGCAGCTACTTGCGAAAGTAAGAACTATGTAATTCCACGTGCTAGTGTTAGGTGCTATACACATTGCAATTTACAGTCTCCCTTATTGATCCTCATGTACATTAAACTGCTGATTGACGACAAGATTTTTTTGGTTGATACTAATATATATATTTCTTTCCCTCATTTAAAGCTGACAGGTGTGAATGACAAGATGGCTGAGTATACGAGCACACCGGGAGTAACGTCTCTGAACGCTGCTCTAATGCACACTCTCCAGAGGCACAGAGACATTCTACAGGTAGGTTTCGTAATAATCTCAGCTATTTATCAGTGGCATTGATTGTTCACAAAGAGCTGTCTGCCCAACTATTATTATAGACTACCAATTAAAAGTTTGGGGTCAGTAAGTGTTTTTTTTTGTTTTTTTAAATGCATTAAATCGATCAAAAGTAGCAGTAAATATGTTTAATCGATCAAAAGTAGCAGTAAATATGTTTAATGTTACAAAAGATTTTCATTTCAAATAAACGCTGTTCTTTTGAACTTTCTATTCATCAAAGAATCCTGAAAAAAGTATCCACAAAAATATTTAGCAGCACAACTGATTTCAACGTTGATAATATTAAGAAATGTTTCTTAAGCACCAAATATTTAGAGTGATTTCTGAAGGATGATGTGACACTGAAGACTAGAGTAAAGATGCTGAAAATTCAGTTTTTCGTCAAAAGAATAAATTGTATAAAATATGTTAAACCTGTCATTTTAAGTTGTAATAATTTTTCACAATATCACTGTTATTACTGAATTGCCCTGATGAGCAATGAGCACAAGAGACTTTAAAAAACATTTTAAAAAAAGCTTACTGACCCTAAGCTTTTGAATGGTTGTGGATTTATTATGATGTCTGTATTCTCAAGATAAAAGAGCAGTTCCTGTATATTTAACATCAATATAGCTGATCCAGTTTGTTATTTATAACCTCTTCAACTCTGTTTTAATTCTCTAGGACTACACACATGAATTTCATAAAACCAAATCAAACTTCATGGCAATCAGGGAGAGAGAGGATCTTTTGGGATCTGTGAGAAAAGACATTGAGTGAGTTTTCTTTGAAATTACATTATACATCCAAAAAGGTTTTGAAGACCAACCCCATCTAATGTGTAATTAATCTGTATTATCAAACCTTATGTATGAAATGAAATCTGACTGATCTTCATAGTTCCCTCCCCCATGAAATCTACAGATTTTTTTCTCATTTTCTGTTGTGATTTTGGAGGAAAACTTTTATAAGATTGTAAATGGAAATCCACTGAATGGGTTTTAAAATGTTCAACTGATATGGGAATATTACACTTTTATTTAAGTAGACAATGCAAGCTTTCTGTAGGGTTCTACATGCACAGATATGATGTGGTTCTGGTTGTAACCA
The DNA here is from genome assembly GCF_016745375.1 of Pimephales promelas. The sequence continues at coordinate 7,113,364 of NW_024121166.1, forward strand.
TGAGATCATGACTGCAGGGCTGGATAATGACTTATTGACCTGGGTCCGTATTCACAAAGAATTTTATCTTACCACTAGGAGTACTCCTAAATCACAATGAAATATTTTAACGGTAGTGTATGTCTTGTTGCTAGCTTACATTACCTTAAGCACACTATTGCTCACTATTTTGCTTATCATGCAGGCACAATACGTGTTAAGAATTTTGTTATTTTGTCTGTATACGCACACAGAGTAGTAGAAAGTGGTCTTGTACATCATAAGTTGTAATATATGCATTTACCCCCAGAGGGTGATAATGCACTTTTTGAAATGCACTGCTGGATTTGCCAGTCGATGTAGAGCAGTGTTTGCGTCCTCGTTCCCAGTTGCTTTCTGTGGTGAGGACTGTGAAGGTTTCAGCTGTGCTACTGAAGCCTTACTCCTTTAGTTTGTCCCATGCGTGGCTGTGCATGTTGTGCTCCTCCTGGTTCTGAACTCCCCATCGATCAGCAGCACAGCCGCTGTAGAAATGTCATCTGGCATAAATGACGAAGTCCCTTGTGTGATTTAGTGCACTGCTCTTAAAAGCTTTGTTGGAATGATTAAGTTGGCTGTCAGCACCCTGTCACTTTGATTGGTGTGGACTGGCAGTTGATTTGACCAGCGGGCAGGTGTAATCCCATAGAAACTAGATAAATATCCTTTCTACATCAGTCTGTTTACAATAGGTCCAATGAAAAGCCCACCAGAAGGTGGAGTTTAGTTCTTGTGAGGTCGTCTTTGAGGCTGCCATTTCCTACAACCCTTCCCCACCCTCATAAACTCTTGCATCTGAGATGGAGATTTGTTTTAATTTGTGCTATCAGGCCATTGTGTGTCTTTTAAAATAGCCTAGCTGGTGTTGCACAAGCAGAGGGGGTGTTTTTAGCCTTTATTTTCTTTGGTGAACTCTTGGGAAAGGGCTATTCTTCCCAGCACAGTGTTCATTCATTATTAACACTAAATACTTTCTGTGAGAGAGCGCTTGTGCATGGCACAGGATGAAGAAAAACCCTCAATATTAACCCAACCCCCACATCATCAGAAGTGGCAGGCTTTCTATTAGATAACAGCATGACATCATGAGTTTTGCGTAGACATACATGCCACTTTCAAGTCAAGTGGCGTGTTATCTATACGCATTTTGAGCTATCCTTGTATATGTATATGCCGTCGTCAAACGTCCGAGTGATTCCGTGTGTATGTACACGCCATTAAATGTCAGAGCGAAACGAATCAAAATGTAGATCTACATCTGGGGAGCGATATTTTTTTTTTTTCTAGAATGGTAGGGGAAGACTCATAAATGGTATTAACCCCAGTGACGGGTAGGTTTAGGGACGGGGTTGGGGTAGGTCATATATTTACATATACAGTGATGTAATGTTAAGTCATTGGCATTCATAAACACGCTGAAAAGCGATTATGCGTGTTGATAGCACGCCAAAAATGGAAATACGAATTGGCGTGTCATACATGCATACGCCATTTCATGAGATCAGTCTGAAGATTGTGTAATTGCATGTTTCTGGTTGATTGCTAATTAACGTTCTTTTCTCTTGTCAGGACATATAAGAGTGGCTCGGGGGTGAATAACAGGCGGACGGAGCTCTTCTTGAAAGAACACGAGCACCTGAGAAAGTAAGAGCCTTCTTCCTCTATTGCCTACTTGAAGTACTCTGAATTTCACTAAATGGTTGCACTGTTTTTTGTGAAGAAAAAATTGATGATTACATTTGGCCATTTTTCTTGAATGAGATAGTTGCTGTGATTTTATTTATTTTTCTGATAAGAAGTTTTGATGATACGCATGGTACTAGGCCTGCATGATTTGGGTGCAAAAATTTAGAAATTGATATTTAAAATTCGTGTTTTTGTTTGTGCTTATTGTGTGATTTATATATCAATATAATTATATAATAATAATAATACAATTTAATTATTCAAATTTAAAAGATAAACAAGAAATATTTCTGCTGTAAATAGAATATTTTATAAATCATATAATATTAACAACTGATAATTTTATTTTCTAATACGTTTATAAAATTACAGCACTAATATTTATGGCTGGCTGTTTTTATTTTCAAACGTTAAACCATCAAGCTTTTTAGCAGAAAACTGCAAGGACCCCTTAAATCTTCTCTTTTCGGGTTAAATGTGGAGCCTTTCACATGAACATGATTAAATGACGCAAAAGTATGACGCAATTTTGCTCTTGAATTGAAACAATAGATCCTTATGGAGATATTCACACTGATCAATCGCAGCACGACAAAGCAAAAAAAAGTTTTTTGTTTGGTTTCTTTTGTTTGTTTTTTCCTCTATGCCGAGCCGTCCAATTAGATTTGAGCTTACCTGAGCCACTGCTGTTGCACAAAAGTGTGAGAGTGGTGGTGCTGTTTTGTAAACACTGAAGAAAAGTATTCTGGAAGAGAGATCAGATCGAGTTCTTGTAGTCATTGGTGTCTGAGAACAGATTTATTTGTATGTTCTTTATACATATTATCATTTGTATTCATTTTCCACTTAATTATGCCATCTGAAGAACTTAAAACAGTGTACACAGCACTGTTTTCTTCCATGCTTGTCTGTTATGAGTCAGAGAGCTCATTCGCTCTAGAGCTGTCAATCATATTATGTGTTCATAACTCCTGCCTGAGTTTAGCATGGTTCCGCACATAAACAACTGAGAGAAACATTTCTACAGATGAAACATTAAGCCAAATAAATATGATTACGGCGACGATCTATTGGCCCTTTCCATTACCTGTACAGCTGGACCCGACTCATCTCGCTTTTTGCTCCGTTTTCCATTGCAGACAGAACCGCCACAAATATTACCCGGTCGTCATAGTGACGCCTTTCGTTCCTTGTTGCCCCATCAAGCTCTCGCTGGATACTCTTTTCGGCAACCAAACAAAGGAAAGTCTGCACCTCCTTGTTTGACCACAGCGTATTCTTCCGAGTTGCCTAATGATAGTAGTAAGTTTAGTAACCATCTCTGGCCAAACTGACCAATCAGCAGTCGGCATTGTTTTCACGTCACATTTTAGTATCGTCTCAGCTCACTCAGAACCTCGTCATTGGTGAAAAAAGTCCCAGAAAGCAGGTACAGGTTCAACTTTTACACTGCGGAAAACCAAACAACGGTGAGCCGAGTCGAGCTGGTAATGTGTAGTGGAAAAGCGCCAAAAGATAGTGGTGCAATTCTAGTCCTTCCAGAGATTGTCAATGGTTGAAGAAAGGAATTATACTTCAGAGGAGCCCATATTAAGTGAAGTGACTGACCCGGAAAGCCAGGGAGAGAATAAGAAACTCGAAGCGTAGCACTTCATCACCTTCTGTGTCACAGCCTCTTTGCCTGATGATATAAGGGAAGGTTACCTTTTAATAGGCACACTTTCATTCTCACGCTCTCAGTAACTCAGCTAAGCCGGTTGTCTCTCTTGCACCGTTCTGTGTCAAATTGATTACTTAAATTTGTAGAGTCATCATAAGCGACTGCCCTGACTGCTCATGTAGACATGGGGTAATTTAGTATAACAAAGGATGGGTGTAAAATTTGCACTGGTTTTAAAACATTAAAATTAATCAATGGGCTGCGGTAAAAAATTTGACAGAGCATTTGCTCTGGGTCATTCGTTTCATAGCAAAGCTTCAGTGCATCAGTTTGCTAGAGATAAGTAAAAGAGACCAGTGACAGGGACGAATATTACACCCATGCTTAAGGACTCATGTGGATTGATTATTGCCTTAGGAAAGCTTGAATAAACTAGCTTAAATGGAAGCTTTCTGGGTTCAATTTATGGGATTAAACACACTTTTTTATAAAGGACTATTCCCAATTTAATTTTCTTTTATAGTAAATACAAAATCTTTCTGGACAAGGTGTGATTTGAACAGTTGAATATTGCTTGAATCATGACAAAAATAAAAGTGTTATGAACGTAAAAGTCCCTTTAATTTTCTCAAAAGAGAAATATGACCGAGCTCTGAAGTTATTGATCTGACGCTTTTTTTTTAAAGATATTTCAATGATAAATTCCTTGTAAAGCACAACACCCCATAATTGTACAGAGAAAGATGCAATCACAAAATCCTTGCAAACAAAAGGTCGAAACTCGAAAGCTGTTCAGCGACCGCCCACTACCATGAAGCTTTGTGAATGATGGGTGATCGACTCAATTACACTCTCAAACGTCACTAAAAAAAGGTGGATCACAGTTTCCACAAAAAATGTTTAGGAGCATGGCTGTTTTCAACATTGGAAATAAGAAATGTTTCTTGATCAGCAAATCATCATATTAGAATGATTTCTGAAGAATCCTTTGACACTGAAGACTGGAGGAATGATGCTGAAAATTTAGCTTTGCCAACAAAGGAATTAATTATTTTGAAGTATTTAAAATTGTAATTATACAATTTTACTTTTTTTTATGAAACCTTGGCAAACATTAGAGACTCAATAAAAAATAAAAAATCGTAACTTTTGAACAGTAGTTAATTAAGTAGTAATATTCAGTGAATATTATGTAGAATTATATAGAATATTTATATTTTACATGTAATAGAAATGTAAAATATATTGATTTTATACAATTATTGTTCATTCACCAGTGAATATAAAATTTTATTTTTAAAGTGATAACATAGGGATTGTAGGTTTTCCATCATGAAATGTTTACAGATTTGTGCACCTTTTTTTCTGATTTTCATATACTTTTTCTTTTTTTACTTCTCAATAAAAGTCTGTATTGCTGTAAATACTATTTATTGAAGTATTTTGTTAAAATCTGGTATAGAAAAGAAATCATGTTTCTGGAACCAAAGCAGCTAAAAAAGTGGGCGGTGACTGTTTACTGTTGTGCAGAGTGGTAATTGGCAGAGTTGAGACTGTAAGCTGGCTGAATGCTGAGTGTGTTTGTGTGCCTCCTCTCCCTGCAGTTTTGGCCACTTGCCCTTTTTGTTTCTCAGCATCAGTGTGCCCTTCCTTCTCTCAGCTCAGTGCCTCACACCAGAGTCTTCTGGGGGCAAACACAGGGCATAGAGACTTAATTTTGCCTTCTAGCATCTGGACTGCTTTGTTTTCCCTTTCTTTTTATTTTATAGGACTTCTGTTGACAATGTTTAACATTTATCAGAGTATCAGACCATTAGTATTGTACATCCATCAGCTGTAAAATAACAAAGAACTGCGTATATGACTTTGGCCGTGGTTGTCTCCTCATCTTCCTTTGACATGCCTCTCGGCTCACAGAGAGGAAGTCATCTCTGGTGTTATTGCCTGAGCCCATTCCAGTGTAAAGACCATAATAAAGACATTAACAGCTATGACAGTCTGACTTATAGATTACATTGAGCACTCAGAGAAAACAGGGCGGGTGACTGGAAATGCATTCCAGACAATTACTCAGTCAAGTAAGGAAAGAAGGAAAATAAGGGGGGTAAATGAGCAATAAAGGAATGATAATAGGAACTTTTTATTGGAACTGAGTCTGTTCTACAGAGCTTTTTTGCATTCATTTGTTTTGCATTTTGCATTTTTTTTCACTCCTTTATGGGACTTCATAAAATCATTTAGTACCCTGTGTCATGTCAATCTGCTGATTTGAAGTAGGCCTGGAGATAAAAAAATATAGAACCTTATGACCTGAAGATGAAAGATAGTTCTTACTAGTGTTATAAAAAATATCTATATTTCAATACTGAAATATCTGAAACGGTTCCAAAACTCTTTTTCTGCAGTATCGATACACTAATAACAGCTGCGCATTCTTGCTCTCTCTTCTCTCCCACGGTGAAACACACACCCTCCCTTCCCTCACTCACTCGTCTCATTCGCGCCGGTTGAATAGTGTTGGTGCTGGACTGAATTTTGCGAGGTTGCATTTTGGTTTTGTTCTGAAATTCCAGATGGCCCAGAATGGTTGGAGAGAGCATCGATGCATCGATTTAAAAAAATAAAAATAAAATGTTTATGTAAGTCTTCAAATGTAGTTTTATCTTCATGCAAAAATAAGCTTTTGTATTAAGTTATGTTGAAACACTAAATGTAATGGTAGAAAATGAAAACAGTGGAATTAAAAGGGGAGATCTACCCAAGTGTTAGGAAGTCGTTTGTTACACATTTTTTGTGTAAATTAACTTTTTAACATTGGCTAAGTCACATTACTTTTTATTGATCTTTGGTGCATTTCCCGAACAATGACACAACTCTGTGCTTACAGTAACTACTGTAGTATTATGCATTGTTGAAGAAATCAACTAGCTAGTCCAAACTGTATTGTCGCAAATTTTTTTGCGACCATTGTTGGCTAACTGCTGTCGGGAAACGCACTTTAGAGCTGTTGGATCTGGAGATTTAAATCAAAGTCTATATAGTATCCTTTTTTTTTTCAAATAAAACCAAATCATTCAGACATATGAAGTCAAAGTATTTTGAATGAGGCCCATTTGTATTTAGGACACCGATGTCTACTCTGTATATAGAGTACTGTATATAGAGATTCATGGATGAAATTAAACCAAATTTCCTCCTCAAATTTTCTGACGATGAGGCATACTACCATATCAAGTCCTATGTAATCACCTTAATTGGAACCAGTATTAATGAAAACTGCTCAAACTCATGTATTTGTGCAGTCTTTTTATTGAATAGAGAAAACATCCAGGTCAGTTTAATAAAGAATGGCAAATCTGATGCAATGATTGGATTGTTTTTAAATTACTGGCAGATTGGGAAGAATAAAACAAACTCTGCTAACTAGCCACTCTGGAGGATATTGAATAACTTGTCATAACAGCTTTTTACTATAGTTGAAGGAATTTGCCCACATATGAATTTTCATGTGTCTTGACAAAATGTCGGAAAACAACAAGGCTTCTCAGCTCAGTAGTTTGATTGGCTGTTCGGCTGTCATTCATTCATCTGTTGTAAGGTCAATTAATATAAGCTTTTATCAAAAGAGACATTTTTATCAAATTATGTTAAGAATACACCTACAGGAGGCATGTCCGTACTTTTATTTTACTACGGTGTGTATGGCGAGAACACTGCCTGAAATGCAGCTCTGATCCATTAGAATTTTACTGGAAATGTCTGAATGTATTAGTGCTGTTTATGTCCAAAACAAACTTAAAGTAATTACACAGGTCAGCTCCTCTTTTACAGCTGGCTTAAAAATACACAATCTTGGATCAACTTGGACAGGCTTCAATAAAGTCTATCTTAACAGTCATCTTTTTATTTCATAAAGAAAGGAGATTGGTATGTGTACCAGTATTTGTTCTATACAGCATGTACATTTATGCAATTAGTATGCATTAGAACATCTTACAGATGTTAAAAAATAAATTATATATATATATATATATATATATATATATATATATATTTTTTTTTTTTTTACTTAATAGAAATGAAATATGTGCACCTATGCATATTGGTATTTCCATAGCTGTAACTTTTAAAGTTTTTTCATGTCACTCTTGCATAGGACTAAATCTGAAGCACTGTGCACATTTATTTCTTGGGAACATAGGGCAATCAGGGAGGCTTGATTTTCACTCACAGCTCTTTTGTGTGTGTGAGTGTGTGTGTGTGTGTGTGTGTGTGTGTGTGTGTGTGTGTGTGTGGAGACAGAAGGACACTGCAGTCATGTCTGTGTGAGTTTTGGCCCATCTCCACTCATATCAGATGCAGCCAGCAGGTTAACGAGTCTTTGAAAGTCATATATAGAATTTAATTTGCATTTGGCTTTGCTAACTTTTTACATGAAGTGATATTTTTATTTTATATTATTAATCACTAATAATGTGATTAAATAAATGTCCATTTGAAAGTAGTATACAATATTTAATACTATTAAAACAGTACATACTGTTAGAACAAGTAATACTGTTAAAATGTGTAACAGGGCTGTGTATATATATGTATATGTGTGTGTGTGTGTGTGTGTGTGTGTGTGTGTGTGTGTGTGTGTGTATATATATAATCAATGTTGTGTTGTTTAACATGATAAAGTTAGAATATGATCTGTATGTTATTCTCTAATGTTAATCTAGCTTAGTCTCAAACAGCCAACACAACTGTCACAACAACATTGTCAATATAACTAACATATTTTACCTTTAAATATTAATGCGGCACGCCTATAGCTGCTGAGTGTGAGTTGATAAGCGAAACAATCTGGAGTTTGAGCGTGCAGTGCCACAGATGCACAAGTTTGTTGAGCACAAGATCTCTTTTTTACAGACATTGCATACATTTACATACATCTCAATAGCGAGGAACATATTACAAACGTTAACTGCTCTTGATTGCTGATTTTTCACTCAAATCACTCAAAATGTCCTAATCAACGAGTATCATTGTGAAACATTTGAGTCGGCATGTCTTGAAGTGAACAAACAGTTGAAAAAGAAAACGCTTTTTAACAGTATATTGAACACGTGCGGCTCTTGAAGTGACAGCAGTACAATAAATCCGCTGTTGTCTTTGTCCTTTGTCTAATTACTAAAGACTGAGAAAATCACCCACTGCATTTAACTGAATCTTGAACTTTTGTCAATTTAATAAAGATTAATCTATATTTAATTTCTATTTATACAGTGAAGACAATGCAGTGTTGTTTTACATTCGATTACTTCTTTTAATTTTTTTTGAAGGCTACCTGAGAGTAGTCATGTTTCACTGTTTTTACAAAAAATTTGACCATTGCCCCAACCTGGCAACTAGAAAAGTCATTCGAATTGAGCCCAGCAGGAGCAGCTCTAAATATCAGCAAGTAGAAAGTATCAGTATTGGACTGGAATTATTGTATTGGTTCTGGAAAAAGTGGGATTGGTGTGTCCTTAGTACATGTTGTAGATATCACTCAGAATGTGTAATTACACTGAAACAAGGACACCTTAAACTGAAGTGTAATCTAAAATACTTATCATAATATTCCTCTCTATCTTTGTTTTGGCTTTTGTGCAAGCATTTACCCTCCTGTATGGTCCATTGGTTGCTGATCCGTTCTCTGCTGACTTAAGATTTTTAAATACAATTACATTATCCCTTCGAATCCCTTGATTCCATTTTTAAAGCTGTTATCATGTTGTATGAAATTGTTATTGTACTTGAGGTGGACACTTGGGATCCGAGCATTGTAGGGTTTCCAAGATGTCCATTTATTTATTGCATTGGAAATGCATTTGAGTTGTGCATGTACAGCTATAGTTTATTAGCTCACCTAGAGAAGACTCTTTCTCTCTCACTCTCTCAATATGATGGCTCTTCCACCAAAAACAATAAAACCGATACAAATACAAATGATAAAAGTAGTTTAGCAAAGAGCAAATGACCGTGATTCTTAAGTCTAAAACACTCATTGTGGTGTGAATTGATGCTGAGAACAAAGCACAGCAATAAATGAGTACTAACTTGTGCCTAAAGCATTTGTAGTTCCATTATTGAGCACTAGTGTTGCACGGTGCACCGATACTTCAAAAGTATCGTGATTCTCGGAAATTAAAAACCTCACGATTCCTAATTTTTTTTAGTACCGATACTTTTATGAATGACCGTGTTCCAGATTTGTAAGAGACGTATTTCATGTTGATGTGTGCACAACGCACGCTTCTAGTGTCTCCCCATGGACGTCTGTTTTTTTTTCTCCTCACACATGCAGCAAAGAGATGCAGCTGTCATGAGACAAACACTACAGTGAGATGTCTGCATGCGCGAGCACAAGTGATACTGTGGCCGCAGGTCAGTAGTGGAATGGCAATCCGGAGAGTCGGGACTTTTCCCGGTGGGCTGATAGTGTTTCGAGGCCGCGAGGGCTGGTCTGATAATTACACATTGCAAGTTCGTACCAACACAATCCGGTGGCCTAGTGTGCGGCGCAACGGCGATAGATTGAAGCGCACGTCCGAGTGAAGACTGCGCGAGCCGCAAAAGACACTGTATCTATGCAGCTGATAGCAGTGAAAAAGAGCGCTAGGCTTGATTTAAAAAAACAATAGATTTTTGCACTAGATCTCTTATTTTAAATAGCCAACTAAATGAATGCTCTGCTATTTAGTAACTGGAGATGTTTTATTTATTTTTGTATTAAGTGTACAATGTTCCTCCCAACTTTCATAGATAACATTAATAATTTGCAAGCTGCTAAAATAAAGCGTAAAAACCTGCTGAAATGTTCTATAGGCTATATGATTATAATCAGAGCATGTGCATGTTTGTCAGTGGTTTATTTATATTAGGTTATTACAGCATTTAAAGAGCACAGATCTATGCAAACGAGGTGGATGCGAAACGCCTTGTATGCAATACTTTTCCTTTTCAGGAAAAGTATCGAAAAAGTATCAAAATTCTCAAAAGTATCAAGTCTCAGTATTCGCAATTATTGACTTGGTATCAGTATCGAAACAATAACTTTGGTATCATGACAACACTATTGAGCACACAGTGCTTACTAGTTCTCTGTGGTGCTGGAAAATTCAAATGTCATGCTGAAATCATTGGATAGGTACAACCGAACGAGACATGCTAACACAAATTGTTTAGCAAAAATGTTACGATTGATCTCTCTTTTAGCTCATTATCATATTAACGCATTATCTATCAAAGTAACTTCTCGACCTGTATTTCCATGAGTGAAGGATCCAGCAGATGGAGCTCCCCAGCTTGGGGCTTAGACGTCTTTCTCACTCTCCTCTTGTCATCTCTCTAGAGCTGGGGTATAAATCTTTCCTTGCATAGGTTGGCCAATAACAATGAGGCAGTTTTTCTGATGAGCCAGCAAGATTACCCTGTCTGCTAGTTTCAGGGAAAAGAGAGAGGTTGGCTTCTTGACTGATTACTAGGACACATTTAAGTATAGTTCCCAATTTTAAATCCATGTTCAGTGCCTAGCTCTAGGTTTTAACAGTATGACTTTAGAGGGCAGGACTTCCCACCTCTTTCCATGCCATCAAATGAATTCAATGGCAGCAGCTGTCAGCTTCAAGTAGTGGGATATGGGGTATACCTACTGGAGCAGGAGTTCATCACCCTACCGTCTGCCCTGTAATCACAAGCTGTGCATTTAATTGGTAGTACACTACCAGTCAAAAGCTAGGACACTTTAGAATTTTTCTTCTCATGATCTTCAAAAGCCTTTGATCTCTGCTTCTTAAATGCTTGAAATTCATTTTGTAGAGAGATATAGATTTTATATACTCTGTAAGTATAGTAAAACAATAGTGTTGTGAAAGGGGATTCAAATTTAAAACAACTTGTTCTTTATTTTAGTATTTAAAGATGGAACTTATTCCTGTGAGGGGAAAAAGCTGTATTTTACTCCAGTCTTCAGTGTCACATGATTCTTCAGGAATCGTTCTAGTATGCTGATTTGGTGCTCAAAATCATTTCTTATGATTATCAATGTTAAAAACATTTGTGCTGCTTGATATTTTTGTAAAAGCCATGATATATTTATTATTTTTTCAGGATTCTTTAATGAATAGAAAGTTCAAAAGAACAACATTTATTATTATAATTATATACACGCGATGTACATGAATTAAGTGTACTTGCTGAATAAAAGTAGTAATTTCTTTAACATTTTTTGACCCCAAACATTTAAACTCTAGTCAGTTCTTTAAAAAAAAAAAAATATATATATATATATATATAATTTTATATTTTACAATTGATGAATAAAAATAAATTGATTTTGATTAACAGTTTTTGGTTCCTGTAATTCACATTTTCATTCATTTTATTTTTTTATTAATTTATTGTTATGCTAAATTGTACAAACTAGAGACAGATATAGAACAGAAGGAAATGTGAGTGATGTGTGCCATTTAAAAACTGCAAAACTATCCAAAAGAAAACATGATGGTGTTTTTCATGTCCACAGCACAGTGCATTTATATGGCAACATTTTTGGAGTGGTTCGAGATTAAAAAGAAAAAAATCTGATCAATATTAATGATTCCTTGCTACTAATAAAAAATGAGTCACTGTGTCCAAACTTTTGACTAGTGTGGTAGCTGGAACAGGGTGCATTACGAGATTGTTTCAGTGTATGGGTGCCAGATGCAGATTAAAGAGAACCAAAATTATTGTTCTCTGCTATTAAAAGTTAAAAGTTTAGCAGAAAACATTGAGGCTGAAAGTGACAATAGACTGGGAGAGGTAAAAGGGCATTGAATGATTTTAAATTAGCTTTATGCCAATGAATCTAGTAATGACTGCAACAGATTTAGGCCCTGTGGTATTAAGATGTAGCCTGGATGCCAGTCGGACTTTGCCCCGCCTACAACATTTGAGGTTGGCAAGTTCGGTCTGGACTTGATCAGTTGTGGAGCAATTATGCTCGAACCAGAGCTGTTCGGACCAATCATATTGTCAGGGTGGGCTTTATACGATGATGGACAGCTGATCAAAATTAACGTAATCATCCATGTCACCAAAGAGGTCTTTGAGATGTATTGAATTAGTTTACATCAAAGGTGGCTGCTGTTGGAGAACAGGAACGGAGAACCGCGATCAAGGCATTTGTCGATCAGCAAGATGATTTTGCCTTCCTTCCTACAGGATTCAACATACGTCACTTACTCCATTGCTCTGATTAGTTGTAGGTATATCCAATTGAGTGCAGAGGCATTTTCTTTCCTGGTTCGGTTGAAATACGCCCCATAATCACAGCCCAATGGAGCAGTATCAGACTTACATTCTGACTAGAATCCGAGTATGACGACACTAGGCTAATTAAAACGTGTGTTGATTGATCACAATTGGATGAAGTTAAATACATCTCTGAATTGGGTCTCTCCACATGATTTTCCGTCGTCTCCGTACACATACATATGCAAATTGCACAAGCTTATCTTTGTCCATTAGATCCAAAGATCTGAAAAAGCCCATACATTTACCTTCCGATAGACCCTCCCCTCTAAGAAATGAGGACAGAAGTGGTTGGAATTGAGCAACAGATGGGTTAAAACACCAGGTGTAAATGAGTGTGTCTCCCTCATCTACTTGTGATCCGATCGACCAAGACGCATCTTTATGCCAGGTGTTAAACAGGGCCTTTGGGATAGTTTTTTCTACCAGTGGAGCTTTTCTGTCTCGTACATTGCACCAGACCCTGACATCTTTCCTATCTGCTTCTGAGACAATAAAGAACTACTGTAAATCCTTCAGCTTGAGCTTGTCCCGGCCTATAAAAACACAGTGAGAATTGCACCTTGACACCCCTCCCCAAGATGCAGCAATGCGCATTTTATAGCACAAGCCCGTCGACAGAAGGTTAAAACCAGCACAGTCATTCCATGAACTCTGTCAGCTATCCACGGCTCCTATGTTTTTTGATAGACATCTTCTAACCTCTGTATATAAATGAGTAAAAAGCATATTTTAGAGTTGGAGATTAATAACATGCATTCAGTCTATCAGGGAATCAGTTTGAACTTAAATGGATAGTTCATGGGTTTGGAACAACTTGAGTGTAAATGAAGACAGAATTTACATTTTTTTTTAACATATATTTTACTACTATTTTTTTAATAAATGTGTTTAATTCCTTGACTATTTATTTATATTTTAATTCTTTTTGAATAGTGATGACACAATGGATCATAAATCAATTTTTAACCCATTAATTCAAGAAAATTACAGTTTACGAAAAGTCCTTATTAACTCTAACAACATTTTTGCTTTATAGACAAGTTTAAATATAGACTTTTTTCACATTCACATATATGCTAGACAAGGCAGCCTCATGAATTTTGTGTTGACATGTTAATGGCCAAAATAAAAAAGCTTTTACAATTATTGTGATATGCAAATATTCTGTAATTTTTATATTTGATGTTTTTCCTTATTTGTTAATATTATTTGTTATATTATTTCTTTATTGGTTCCTTTTTTATCATGAATTGTAGGTCCTAACTGTAGTTGGTGTTAAAGCTTAGGCTGTGTTATTTATGCACATTTCCTAATTTACTAATTTAAATACATCAATATGATGCCTGAACCCATTTAGCAGCTCAGAAAAATGGCTTATCCTGAAAGGCCTTGTGTCAGTTCACAAGTGGTGTGCTGCATGTGTTTGCATATATTAATGTTGAATAGATTAAAAGATTAATTTACAGTTGCTTTTAATTTTAGGTTAAATGTCTGCATTGTTCCAGGACAATCTGCTTATCGATTCCCAGTTTCGATTTCAAAAATATTTATTCTGTTTTTTGCAAAACACAGAATCAGCAGCCCTTTTAGAACACTTACACAACCCAATTTCGCCGGTTTTAACAAAAATAGCCTAACTAATATAAATTTCAAACATTATTAACCCCTAGAGGTCAGCTCATGCGCCACCGTGTTTTGCTGTTTTTTTCTTTTCACATAGCAGAAAAATAGACTTAAAGTACTCCGAAAAATAGACTTAAAGTCATGCAGACTTAAAAAATATGTAAAAATAAAGTGTTAATAAAGACGCCCAACATTCAACCCGATAAATAGTCATATAACCATTGCAATAACTCCGAAGCTATTCAGTTAAGGTAAAAAAAAAAAACTGCATAGTGCTGCTTTAAATAAAATATAGATTAATCCTTATTAAAGTTACAAAAGTTATTCCATCACGATCAGTGGGTGATTTTATTTTTATTTTGTTGTTTGATTAACATTGACACAGACGGCAGCAGGTTTATTGGGCTGATGTCACTAGGCCTAATGCACAAATCCAATACACACTTTAAAGAGGAAAAACTGCCATATAGATATTTTTAATATCTTATAATTTGGCAGCATGTATATTAGGCTGCTGTCACTTTACTTTTATCGAAAACAAGTTCAAGATGACTTTATGTGTGTGATTTTTGGGGGTGAGGCTGTGAGCACAAAATCTACGGGAATGAGTAAAAATGGGTTTCCCCATGCTGCCTTGCCACAGGGCGATTTTATTGTTTTGTTTAACTTTTGAATGGTAGTAGTGTAGCATAGCATACATCTTCTAAACTTTCAGCTTTTAGACAATTGGAATTTCATGTCCATAATAAAATACTTCCCAAAGTCCAGATGCGTGTGTTTTAGCAAACCAGGTCTAGTTGTGCTTTGCTGAAAGCTTTACAGAACTAAATTGTATCACTGTAATTTTCAGACTGGCAGCCATGTGTGATACTAGCTAATGTAATTGAACTAATAGCCCTGCTGTTGAGTTCAGAATAGATGAGGCTGAATGGGGAGAGAAGACAACATTTGTTAGAAATTTTTGTTGAGAATTTCAGACTCTGCATTGTCCTTTCACTAACTTTAAACTTCAGTTTCAACTGATTTATTTCTTGTAAATATAATTTTCTTTTTTAGGCAACCAAGTGGATATATGTCTTAAAGAAGATTAATGAGTCTTAAGGAGGCCTTATTAATTATTTATCAGGATGAAATGCAAATCATGAATAAAGGAACCTGGTTGGTCAAATCCCACAGGATGCTTAAGATTTGCCCTGCTAATTGCAATCTAAACTCTGCAAAATCAGCATCATTAGCACCCACTGGGACAATTCATACTGATTAGTCTTGCCGGGAACTCACATACTTTATCTTTGCCGATGCAGGTTTGGCTTTTTGTTCAAAGGCAAATTCATAAGCTCTTAAGTCGACAGCCGTTTGCCAGAATGGAGCTTCATCAGTTTTGCTGCACCTTTCCTTTCTTCAAAGCATTTGACAAGATTCCAAGATTCCACGTGTCTGTGAAGACAGAGCTCTGTTTTCCAGTAGTGGGACTAAACAGCATATGGGCCATTAGACCCTATGCTCCTAGCTGCTGTTTGTTTATGCCAGACTTCTCAAACCATACAGAGAGAGAGAGAGAGAGAGAGAGAGAGAGAGAGAGGGAGAGGGAGAGAGAGAGAGAGAGTGAGAGAGAGAGAAAGTTCACAGGCTTCAAAGCAAGAATTTGCAATCTCATTTTTGCTCGTGTAATCAAAATTGGAGCTCTCTGTCACACCGAAAACCATTTGTCTGGGAATAGAGGACTTTCTTTCCCCTGAGGTCTCACTGGCCCTCAGACTTTGTCATCTAAATTGACGGAGGATGTGATTTTGAGCAAGCATAGAATTTCATTCCCGCCCTGCAGGCCTGTAGCTCCTTTTCTGGGAGAAAAATGGCTGTGGTGGGGGTATGAGACATTCCAGTATAGATAGTAATGCAAGATTGAAGAATCGTTCCTGAAAGATAATTTAATTCACACACACGACATACTTGTCTTTTCCGAGCACGAGCAGTAACTGCATTGACAATGTATAAATCTGTTTCACCATTTGGAATCACTATCTTGAATGGGATTTTATTTGCTTATTTTGGTGCTATGGTGTGAATTTCTAATGCAGAATTGTAGCTTGTGTGGTATGTGCTGTATGTATTACATGGAAAAAGTATGTGGTGATTTATTAACTGGTTTAGTTATTTTAACTATGCCCATAATAACAAATTCGTAAAATTCTATACATGGCCATGGTTTCGAAAATAAATGTTCAAAGACATATGGATGTGGCCTTTAAAATACTCATATTTTTAGCCTTGTAGCGTTTGTATGTAGACAATTGACAATACTGATTGTAGTTGTTTTTATTGTAATGCTTGTTAAATCCTTTATGGTCATATTTGCAAAAGAAAATTCTTCTGGTGTTCATGTGAAGTACTGATCAGCATTCACTGCATGTTTGCCATTGATTGATTCTTTCACCCTGACTCTCGAAGATGAACGAGGGCTCCAGTAATTCACCTAATCATCATTGTCTAAATGTCTTTTTTTCCCTCTTTCTTTTTGTCTCCTTGCAGCTCAGATCGACTTATTGATGACACGATAAGGTAAGTCTAACTTTATAAAAAACAATTCAGACACTTCAGTTTCCATTTTTATTTGTTTTACTAAAATATGTGGTCTCTTCTGAAAGAATAGCCTGCCAAGGGTCATTCATTCGAGGAAGATCTCATTCGATGAAGGGATACAAACTACTGACCCATTTGCTTTAGCAGTTGATACCACTATGTCAGAACTGAAAGGGGATCAGAACAGACTCTTTTATTTTAGTTAGTCTCTCAGGCAACATTTCTCATTTTTTTCATTTAGGTTTAGATTTTCATGTACTATTTCTATTTTATTTTGTTTCAGCTTTATTTCAGTTATCAAAACCATTTTAATAGTTTTCAAGACATAACTCTCACGTGTGTTTGGCAAGTATTTGCTGAGTTAAAGATCATTTTATGTCGCGTTTCAGAATGAACTTCAAATTGAGAGAAGGGAGAACGCGCATCATGTTTGTTTTCATTATTTTACAAAAAACAACATTTTGTTTTTATTATTACTGTACTCGAATAAAAGTAGACATTTAACAGTTTTGAATGATGTATAACACTTGCCTGTATCACAAAAATAGACAGAGTTATTTGAGTCTGTGATCGGCGTGATGGCGACCCCAGCGGGTTAAATAAAAACAACTCTGGGCTAAAACAACACTGGACCCCATTGACTTCCATTTGGACAAAAAAATATATATTTTGTTGTGACGATTCTGTCATCAATTACCCACTCTCATATTGTTCCAAACCTATATGACTGGCTTTCTTCTGCAGGACACAAAAAAATATATATATTTATTTATATAAATAAATATATATTTTTGTGTGTATATATATATATATATATATATATATATATATATTTTTTTTTTTTTTTTTTTTTTTTGTGTCCTGCAGAAGAAAGCCAGTCATATAGGTTTGGAACAATATGAGAGTGGGTAATTGATGACAGAATCGTTTTTAGGTTTACTATCCTTTTAAGGGAAACTAACTGAAGGGAAATTCTCCCAACTGTGCTTTGTTCTTGAGGTGCGTTAGTTGTGAACACTGTGCTGTTGGGCACTACCGTTTTTCCCTCACTGCAGATCTGTGCTGGACATGAGAGTAGCCTACACTTTGACCCCGTTTACACCTGGTATTAAAATGCGATCTGTATCCAGATAAGTTATCCGGATAATAAAAAACGCATGTTAATGCAAGGTGTAAACGCGTTGTGATCGGATCGTGATCGGATCTGCCTGACCACATCTGGAGGTAGTCTGGCTCGCATTGTGTCCGGATCTTTACTAGGTGTAAACGCAATCTGGTTGTTGAAACCACATATGTATATTTTACTCCTCCCAAAAATGCTAAAAAATAAACGAGTGAGAGCGTGTTATATAGGCTATATGTCATGTTATAGCCTAGTCAGATGCGACACGTGACACGCATCACCGCAGATGAGCAGCTGAGCGTCTATTCAACGTGCAAACATCGCAAATAAAAGTGAAAGTAAGTCACAGACGCAGTTAACACATCTTCAAGTAAAGAAACGAAATTATCTTACCAGGCCTGTTGCCACTCTCTCTTATTGATGTCTCTGATTTGGAAATTAGCTGATGATCAATAAAATGCCGCTCAGATCTGTTGCTTTTGGTGGCGTGCAATCCAATAAATCTGCATATAACGCAGGAGGTGAAGATCGGATTTATATCCGTTTTGCAAAAACACATTTATGTGGCCAGGTGTAAATGGAATCAGTACTTATTATCCGGATAACTTATCTGGATACAGATCGCATTTTAATACCAGGTGTAAACGGGGTCTTTGACTGCGCATTTTTGGAAACCCCCACAGCTGGCAGCCGTCAGTAGTGCTTAATTAAGTCGGCTCTTGGTCCATGCAGCTCTTTTTATCCCGACCCCTGTCTTGTTCAAGCAAAAAATTATGCTATATCAGCTGCTTGTAATCATTATCTTCCCTATGTAGCACCCACAGCCTGAAGCCACCAAGATGAGAGCTCATTGTTTAATGTTTCATCATTGCTCTGATCTCTGAAGTGTGTGGGCACTCGTGTTTCTCTTTTAATGATTTAAAACAAGACAGAATTAAACTATCCCAATATATGATTGTATGAGATACACCCTTGCATGTAACCCATTTAAACAAATGCACAATTTAGAATACACACGCGCACATACAGATATGAAGATTAGGAGATGGGTTAAGCTCATGTGTTCATCATCTCATGGTGTGCAGATACTCAGGAATGTAGGTTGAGAACAGAACTGAAAGATGGTAAAGGGCCTGTCTAGGTGTCACTGCAAAACTCTGTCAATAACAAAATAACTGCTTGTTCGTGACTGAGGGCACGTGGGAATACAAAACACCAGAGACCTTGTGGCCTTCGGGGTCTTGTTAAATGTACCCAATGACAAATACAAATACATTCTAGATGACACCTGTTTTATGTCGGTATGATAGATGAGATCTCTTGTTCATTATGATCAAGGTGTAGGGTCTGCTTGAGCGCTTGTGGTGGACTATATCTTATGGTTTTTGTTCTGCAGAGTAGAGCAGACAGGAGTTTAATGGATGGCAGACTTTAGTTTGCACTCACAAATCTGCTGAGCTGGAGGCGGAGTTATCTGTATTGTCACATATAGCAATGTAATCTTCCCCACTAGGAACAAGAAAGTAAGACTCTGAAGGAAACAAAGTAGTGGCACTGGAACTGCCCAAGAGTCTTATTATAGCATGCAACAGTGAATAGTTGAATGAGAATTAGATGAGTGGTTCTCAAACTTCTTGACTTCAAGCCCAATATTTCAGTAAATAGGCAGCTGTGCCCAAATTTTAGACACAGCTGACTGGGGAAAGTGTTATACTTGTCTCTATATTTGTATTAGAAATGGAAATTAAGATGATTCCACACTTTTTCTTTAACTGGAAAAAGACATGACATTCATTTAAAAAAAGTAATCTTTTGGAATAACACAAATGTGAATAAATGATGGCAGAATTTTTAGATGAACTATGCCTTTAAGCTAGGACAAATGATGGCTGTTGCAGGAAAACCTCTGATCTTTCCAGAATATGAGGTGTTCACTTTTTGCAGTGTCAAGGGAAATGGATATGTACGTAATGGTTGGTCACTTTTCTGCATACTTTTGGTTTCTAGCTCTGTGTGGCTAATGTCTCTGGAGCTTTAGATTAATGCAGCTCCTGCCATCCTGTCTGAAATTAAACCTAATGAAAGAGATGTTTGCTGTCTTTTAGGGACTTTCTCCTGTGTCTGCAGTCCTAACAGCTGCGGCGCCCTTGACTCACTGATCAAGTGAAGTCACCTTTATTTATGTAGCGCTTTTTACAATATAGATGATTTCAAAGCAGCTTTACAGTGATAACAGGAAAATAATGCAACAAAGTTTGTTTTGGCTGTACAGCAGCTCTTGAAGAAAATAGTCGTCCAGCGACAAGTTCATTGTTGACTCATTTCCATTGTAAAAATGATTAGTTATTAATTTGATCAGAGCCATTTTTGACCACTTACATTACGTATGTGCTGTGATGAGCTAATAAAACTCACTCTTTTTAATTTTTATTTTTGTCCACAGCATTGCCATGGCAACCAAGGAGAACATGACCTCCCAGAGAGGGTGGTTAAAGTCTATACAGAGCCGTGTCAACACCCTGGCCAGTATCCTTGATTTCAAAAAACAGTGCTTGTGTGCATGTATGCATTTGGGTTGCATGATTTATCCACCAAAAAAAAACAAATATATATATATATATATATATATATATATGGATGTGTGCGTGCATGTATTAGAGATGCACAACAATGTATCAGCCACTGTTATTTTCATGATCGGCTAAATATTTAAAACCAGTCAATGATCAGGGCCCATTATATCCAGTCAATCAAAAGGGGGTGGAAAAATGTGTCAGACTGCAACTCGTAGTGTGTGAAGATGATGTATTTTGTGTTGAATTTAGAGCATGTGACAAGAAAAAAGTCTCAGCTTTTAAATTTTGTCCATTTTATCATGAAATTCAAACAATGATTTGCGTTTTCACTCTTTTAAATGTGACGTGACAGATGGCTGTAGTGCTTCGGAGCGGTGTGGAGTGCAAGTCTTTTCTTACACTTTAATAATTATAGCATGAAAAAAACATCCATGGACATTAAAAGATGCATTTAAAAATATAGTACAACTTACCAAAATGTATCACATTTTATTTAATCTCTCAATCAGTGTTTCAATCGCAGAAAGACGTCAATAATGCAATGTCATTAATGTTGCATTTATCTCAGGAAAGTTTATACAATGTTCCTGG
The DNA here is from genome assembly GCF_016745375.1 of Pimephales promelas. The sequence continues at coordinate 7,134,548 of NW_024121166.1, forward strand.
TTAGTTTGCCATAAAAAACACTAGAGATTAGCTTATTTACTAAATTATATATGTTTTAATAAATTTGTCATGAAGTGTTTATGAAAACACATTTTTTTTTTCACAAGCCAGCTTTTTGTGTGTTGATTTTAGTAGTTTGATTTTGGTTAGTGTTTTATTTCAGACAAAATAGGACATAATTTTAATATTGACCTTTTATTTTTTAATTATCGTCTTAATGGTATCGCTAATCAGAATTGCGTTATCTATTCATCCTTAGTATGAGGGACCTATACTGTTGGTTTCATATAAATGTGTAGATTTCTACAAAATTTAATTTGAAGAGCTCACCTCTGCCTATATAGGACACATTTATATAGGACAAGCCCATATGTTATCTTACAAAAATTTGAAAAATTGCAACTTAAAAATACTTGCTGTCAGTTTTTTTTAAGAAAGGCAATCTACTGTATCCCTGCATTTTCTTAACCTACCCCTACTTTAGATCGTTTCCCTGCAATCAATAACCTAATACAGCGGATCAACTTGAGGAAGAGGCGGGACTCATTAATTCTGGGTGGAGTCATTGGCATCTGCACCATCCTTCTGCTGCTTTATGCATTTCACTGACAAATAGGGGAGCTAACCGACTACTTTTAGGGGGGTGTTCTGCAAAGAGGTGGCAAAGCCTTGAGGAAAGGCTCAATGAGAGGTGGACTATTGGGGCCCACAAAGCTGAAGCCCGCATGGCCTAGTCTGGAAACAAGATTGATTGTGGCCAACATGGACATTATTTGTAATTAGCATCAGAAGGGTTTTAGCTCTAAGAGCCTTTTTTTTTGTTTCTGTACTACAAACAATGCGCTGTTCAGATGTGAACTGGGTCTGGAGGCCAAATTACTAACAGGAATTGATTTCAAAGAGCATATAATAGCACATTGGCTTTGAGAAAAGAGCAATTCTGTGAAGCATCAACATGGAGTTGTGGTGTTCCTGTATATTATTAATCGGAAGAGGGTTTTAATTTGATGATCCTTTTAGTAAGAGGGTTTCTCATCATGCTGTGTACTTTGTGAATTAATAAATTATTCATATACAGAATATTAAATATGTGTGTGAAACATTAGAGGTCCGTACTCTAAAGCTTCTATTTTTTAGATATTTCTAAACTCTCTAACCAATGACATATTGCTCTGCACGGAGTGTTGGAAAATAAGAGCCCAACAATAAAATGGTTCCATTGCAGCTCATGTGATGTCTAGCCATTCTCTTTCAAGGTGCTGCTAATTCTTTATGACTTTACTGGTGTGTTTCAAAGTTTAGATCAGGTTCCAGTTAGGAATACCTGGATAAACCAACAAGCCTGCAATGGAACTGGAGCGTGAGAGACAGAATCAGACCAGAACTTTAATGTGATGAATGTACAAGCTATAAAGCATCGATCCCTGGAAAAAAAAATAGCACTGTGATTGCATGTAGAGGTAAGACCAGCACACTATGCAGCTTGGTTGTAGAAAAAAAGTATTGTGAGCCTTATCACACACCTGTTTCTCTTTCCCTCTGATGTTGGCAAATGATGTCCCATCTATACGTGAGCTTTTTCTGCTAAGCATCTCTTCTGTACTGATCATTTTTTGATGTGTCTGCCACATTTGGAGCAGTCAGACTGGCTATAGTTCTTGTTAGACCGATTGAATCTGTTTGCCTGAGGTTTTTCCATAGGCGCATAGAGAGAGTGCTTATACAAACTCAATACAATCACTCAAAGGAGACATTGGCTGCCCAAAACAATAAACTAATATGAGCTCTTTGAAACTAAGAAATCTTTCCTCCTTTTTCCTATATTCTCTGTGGGTCCATTATCAAAAGGTCTCTTACTGTTCCAGTCCATACATTGACCAAGTATCCTGAAATGCAGTACAAATGTTGAGGGACTGAGGGTCTTTTACAGATGAAATGGGCCTCGTTGATCAAAGGATGATCACAAAACATCACAGTATGAGATTCTCACCATATTTTCTGATAGTTTCTTTTTATTTTAGAGGAAGATATTTTAAAGTCACAAATGAGGTACGTTGTTGTGTTCTCTGCCTAAATGTGTCTGTAGTAGAGGTACTGCAGCAGTCGTTTGGAAGGTTGGCCACCCACAGGACTCCACAGGAAGCTGTCATCACCCTCCAAACCTCCTCTGCTGACTAAAACATGTTCTCTTTACACCAGTCCAGAGAATAAATGAATAAATCTTTGTCATCTCCACATTGTTTTATTTTGCTATACATGTTGCCTTATTTTGTTCTTTCCTAGTGATCTTATAATCATGGGACTTCTGATCTGAGGTGAGACGGAGACATGACACACGCTACCCACTCAACTATTCATGATTTTTGAGGTATGGCAGCACTTGAATATTTTAGTCTTGGCTCTTTTAAGATTAAAGTAGACTGTTCTCTGAACTTAAGCTATAAAATGAAGCCCTCTCTGCTTGATTTTTTTATCAATATCTGCAGCCGTGTAGTAATTCATGAGTTGAGTGTGAATAGGAAGAGGGGGGTCATATAATACTTGGTTTCCTGGGCTGCTTTCCAAGAAGTTACAGATGCTGAGTAGTCAGTGTGAGTCTGAAACTGGAGACTTGCAGAGATCTCAATCTTGCTCTGTCACCATCGTGCCCTTGAGCGAGACACGTAACCTAAAGTTACTCCTGAGTGACTGTAGTGAAAATCAGCTTACATCAGGGGTGTCTAATCCTGCTCCTGGAGGGCCAATGTCTTGCAGAGTTTAGTCCAACCTGCCCAAACACACTTGCCTGGAAGTATCTTGGGTGTGTCTCAATCAGCTCTCTATAGTTTCTGAGGTTGTGAATCAGCATATTGTGTACACGAAGTTGGTCATTAGGAAGGACCCTTGCTCACTGCACATTGGGACACTGATGGTGCTATTTCCAGGGTCCTTGTTATACAACATCACTAGTATTTCTGAACAACAGCAGAACTGATATCTTTCTGACATATTTTAATGTTTTTTAAAGTACATTATTATAAATACTTGTTACATATATGTCCAACATTTGTTTCACAAGTTTCGCACTTCGGAATGTCTGTTAAGAGAACCCGGTGAGCATCAATGTTCCCTGGTTTCCACGCTGCATTGTAGGACTTTTTAGGGAAAAAAGAACAAAGGTTTCAGTGCACTGGAAGGATTTTGTGATTGATGCAGCTCTTAAAATGTCCGACTCCCTGATCAGTGCCCTGACTACTGAACTAGGGATCTAATTCTTGACATGATTATCTGGTTCAGGTGATTTTGGCCCCCATTTACACTGCATGGTTCAAGTTACCCAAATCAGGTTTTTTTGGGGGGTCAAGTGACCCAAATCCGAACGTGTAAGCAGGAAAAAAGATATGGATTCCGATTTTCTCAGATCGGATTCAGGCCTCACTCATATGTGGTAACGAATCGGATATGTGCATTTGCGTGTGCCATGTAAACAGACAAATCGGAAATTTCCCAGTAGATGCGAGTCGTACGTCATTATAAAAGTGATGTCAACTCAAAGACACCACCTACTGAGATCACATGACTTATAGGTGCGATGGAGGACGGAGATGCACAGTTGAGCATTGCGAAGGTTTGTTTGGGGCGAAGAGACGGTGCGGGCATACATGCAGGGTTGTTATAGAAATAAATCCGAGTTTGAAAACATTTCACGAGATGGGCATATGTGCTCTCATCTTTTTTCAGATTTCACTAAATATTGTGGGAAGAAAAAAAACTGGGTAATTTTATTCGCATCTGCATCCATTGCATTTCATGCTGTTTTACTCCCTTTTCTGGTCAGAATGTCTACATTTGGTAGTTTCAGCAGTGTATAGTGTACATGCAAAAATCGGATACGGGTCACTTTTAAAAGATGATGTGGGTGGGTCGTCAAAAAAATCGGATCTAGTCAGAAAATCGGATTTGGGCATCAAGATCTGCAGTGTAAATGCAGCCTTTGATTAGGTTTGGAGCTGAACTCTGCAGAATAATGAACCTCCACAAGCAGGATTGGAGACCCCTGGCCTACATCATACTGCAAGTTCAGTAAATACTCGAATGCTACTCTTCACGTTTTTGATTTTGCAAAGAGTTTGATCTTGAGACTCATTCATTCGCTTGAAAGTGCAACACAATTTATCAAAAGTTGGATGTAATCCTGGATCGACACATTTTAAACCAAGTGTAGCCCTTACACTAACCCTTAGAGTTAAACCATCTCATGAATGGTGTCCTATGCCCTAACCCTACTCCTAAACTAAGAGGACATTGATTTATAGGTACATTACTGAACCAACAAAGGATGTTGATCCAGAAACATGCCCTTCTTGTGTAAATCTTATTAACCACATTTAAAACCAGTGGAGAGGAATATGGAAATTTAACCTGTGTATGCAAAGCCAAACTAGATAGTTGAGGCTGTTGCATTGCCATTAAATCGTTAACAATATTCAGTGGACTTCTCCATGTTTTTGTGATGTACTGGAAAAGGATTAAAAGATATTTTCTACACAATTTCTTCCTGATGAACTATTTTACAATGTGGCATGCATAGTCATAAAAAATATATTAGTTATAAAAATGCCCCTGGAAATGTTAATTTACATGACTCTTCCAGGTCTAGAAATCACTTTTAAAATTAGGCTACCTCTTTTTTTCTATGTGAACCCTGGTTCTTCAAAGGAACGAGAACTGAATTAAAGTGAATTAAAATAAAGTCGCTTATTTTAATACCCGTTTCATCTCGTTAGCCGCCAGTGAGCTTTGTTGAAGTCTACTTTTTTCATTTTAAATCAGAAATATCCATGTCAGGGTTTCCCGAACAGGAATATATATAGACCACATTGGTGATGATATTCTGAAAAGCCAGTACCGAATTACATTAAAATTTAAAACGGAAAAAATCGACATCCATAGATGTTTTAAAATTCATTACATTCTTTGACATCTCACATCAAATATATAATTTAGGCCCTTGGTGTTCAGCTGACAAAATGCTCTATGGCTGTATCTTTGTTTCTTCTAAGTAAATAAAACCATTTCCGATTGTGATCCTAGATGACTAATGACGGCACTTCAGTCCATTTAAGCTGGTGGCTAGATTTGTGTGTACTTAAACACTTTGTGTCACTGTGAGTGAGAGAGCACTGTTAGTGCTGAGTGCTGGAGTGAGGCTGGGCAGAGGGCCATACTTAGAGATCAGAGAACCAGGGAAGTGCAAAAATCAGCCAGTAGATCTTGTGCCATTTCCTTAGCCATGCATTATTTACAGTAGCGATGGGAGCATGAAAAATGAGGCTTGTGTATATGTGCAAGGGGCAGGAAGGCTTTGAAAGTTGTTGTCTTCCTTTGTTTCTTTGTGTGGTGTGGTTAACATTTTAACTTTTTTTGCTAATGCAGTAATTTGCTTATGTTTCTCCAACACTGCTGTACAGGATCAATTGCTACAAGCAAGTTGTGGACCATGCATGTTAATGTTTATTTCACACTTGCAAAGGTACATAGAAAAACATATTTTGTACACAAATCACAGTTTTAAAAGACACATAGCAGCATTTTTGCATCTCATTCATATTGGCCTAATGGTTATTATGAACTACACAGTTAACATAATTGTTTTGAAGTGAAGAAAAGAGTTTTAGGAAAAAAGGAGCATTAGATCACATGAATTCACAAAACAGTAAATTATACAGTACAATGGTTATAAATGAAGTCCGGGTGTTGAGTTGCTAACAGTCTAGATTCAGGAGATTACACGTGAAGGTCATACAAAAGTATTGTCAGGACATGAGGAAAATGATGAAAAATAAGGGATAAAGTGCTTAGAAATCTAGGAAAGGGCAGTAAAAATACTTAATTCAGTATGAATGAAACAGATGTGCTGTGGAATGTGTCCATCCTAACC
>NW_024121166.1:7140967-7173502 GCF_016745375.1 Pimephales promelas
GAGTTTGTGTTGGAGTCTGTGTTGTGCTGGAAGCAGGACATTTTGGGGGGTTATCAGACTCCATGTCGTCAGCTGAAGGGCCGTTGTTCGCATGATAGACTGTAGGATAGAGAGGCTCGGGACTCGGGAGCGCGCATGCACGTCACTTCTGATGGATTTCGCAGGAAATCCGACCCAGAGACCTCGCATATAAATAAGAATATTGGCCTTCAGAGATAATGGCAAAACCCGAAAAGTGGATCATTGCAATGTGTGATTACAACCCCTTCAAACACAGGCAATAAAAAAAGGATTCATTTTATAAAAATAGTTACATATAGAACCTTTAAGTAGTAATATTCAGTGAATATTATGTAGAATTATATAGAATATTTATATTTTACATGTAATAGAAATGTAAAATATATTGATTTTATACAATTATTGTTCATTCACCAGTGAATATAAAATTGTATTTTTAAAGTGATAACATTATTATAAACCTTAATGGGATTGTAGGTTTTCCATCATGAAATGTTTACAGATTTGTGCACCTTTTTTTCTGATTTTCATATACTTTTTCTTTTTTTACTTCTCAATAAAAATCTGTATTGCTGTAAATACTATTTATTGAAGTATTTTGGTAAAATCTGGTATAGGAAAGAAAGCATGTTTCTGGAACCAAAGCAGCTAAAAAAGTGGGCGGTGACTGTTTACTGTTGTGCAGAGTGGTAATTGGCAGAGTTGAGACTGTAAGCTGGCTGAATGCTGAGTGTGTTTGTGTGCCTCCTCTCCCTGCAGTTTTGGCCACTTGCCCTTTTTGTTTCTCAGCATCAGTGTGCCCTTCCTTCTCTCAGCTCAGTGCCTCACACCAGAGCTTCTGGGGGCAAACACAGGGCATAGAGACTTAATTTTGCCTTCTAGCATCTGGACTGCTTTGTTTTCCCTTTCTTTTTATTTTATAGGACTTCTGTTGACAATGTTTAACATTTATCAGAGTATCAGACCATTAGTATTGTACATCCATCAGCTGTAAAATAACAAAGAACTGCGTATATGACTTTGGCCGTGGTTGTCTCCTCATCTTCCTTTGACATGCCTCTCGGCTCACAGAGAGGAAGTCATCTCTGGTGTTATTGCCTGAGCCCATTCCAGTGTAAAGACCATAATAAAGACATTAACAGCTATGACAGTCTGACTTATAGATTACATTGAGCACTCAGAGAAAACAGGGCGGGTGACTGGAAATGCATTCCAGACAATTACTCAGTCAAGTAAGGAAAGAAGGAAAATAAGGGGGGTAAATGAGCAATAAAGGAATGATAATAGGAACTTTTTATTGGAACTGAGTCTGTTCTACAGAGCTTTTTTGCATTCATTTGTTTTTCATTTTGCATTTTTTCACTCCTTTATGGGACTTCATAAAATCATTTAGTACCCTGTGTCATAATGTCAATCTGCTGATTTGAAGTAGGCCTGGAGATAAAAAAAAATATAGAACCTTATGACCTGAAGATGAAAGATAGTTCTTACTAGTGTTATCAAAAATATCTATATTTCAATACTGAAATATCTGAAACGGTTCCAAAACTCTTTTTCTGCAGTATCGATACACTAATAACAGCTGCGCATTCTCGCTCTCTCTTCTCTCCCACGGTGAAACACACACCCTCCCTTCACTCACTCACTCGTCTCATTCGCGCCGGTTGAATAGTGTTGGTGCTGGACTGAATTTTGCGAAGTTGCATTTTGGTTTTGTTCTGAAATTCCAGATGGCCCAGAATGGTTGGAGAGAGCATCGATGCATCGATTTAAAAAAAAAAAAAAAAAATGTTTATGTAAGTCTTCAAATGTAGTTTTATCTTCATGCAAAAATAAGCTTTTGTATTAAGTTATGTTGAAACACTAAATGTAATGGTAGAAAATGAAAACAGTGGAATTAAAAGGGGAGATCTACCCAAGTGTTAAGAAGTCGTTTGTTACACATTTTTTGTGTAAATTAACTTTTTAACATTGGCTAAGTCACATTACTTTTTATTGATCTTTGGTGCATTTCCCGAACAATGACACAACTCTGTGCTTACAGTAACTACTGTAGTATTATGCATTGTTGAAGAAATCAACTAGCTAGTCCAAACTGTATTGTCGCAAATTTTTTTGCGACCATTGTTGGCTAACTGCTGTCGGGAAATGCACTTTAGAGCTGTTGGAACTGGAGATTTAAATCAAAGTCTATATAGTATTCTTTTGTTTTTCAAATAAAACCAAATCATTCAGACATATGAAGTCAAAGTATTTTGAATGAGGCCCATTTGTATTTAGGACACCGATGTCTACTCTGTATATAGAGTACTGTATATAGAGATTCATGGATGAAATTAAACCAAATTTCCTCCTCAAATTTTCTGACGATGAGGCATACTACCATATCAAGTCCTATGTAGTCACCTTAATTGGAACCAGTATTAATGAAAACTGCTCAAACTCATGTATTTGTACAGTCTTTTTATTGAATAGAGAAAACATCCAGGTCAGTTTAATAAAGAATGGCAAATCTAATGCAATGATTGGATTGTTTTTAAATTACTGGCAGATTGGGAAGAATAAAACAAACTCTGCTAACTAGCCACTCTGGAGGATATTGAATAACTTGTCATAACAGCTTTTTACTATAGTTGAAGGAATTTGCCCACATATGAATTTTCATGTGTCTGACAAAATGTCGGAAAACAACAAGGCTTCTCAGCTCAGCAGTTTGATTGGCTGTTCGGCTGTCATTCATTCATCTGTAAGGTTGTAAGGTCAATTAATATAAGGTTTTATCAAAAGAGACATTTTTATCAAATTAAAATACACCTCAAACAAATCAAACAAGAATACACCTACAGGAGGCATGTCCGTACTTTTATTCTACTACGGTGTGTATGGCGAGAACACTGCCTGAAATGCATCTGATGATGAAGAGCAAGCAGCTCTGATCCATTAGAATTTTACTGGAAATGTCTGAATGTATTAGTGCTGTTTATGTCCAAAACAAACTTAAAGTAATTACACAGGTCAGCTCCTCTTTCACAGCTGGCTTGAAAATACACAATCTTGGATCAACTTGGACAGGCTTCAATAAAGTCTATCTTAACAGTCATCTTTTTATTTCATAAAGAAAGGAGATTGGTATGTGTACCAGTATTTGTTCTATACAGCATGTACATTTATGCAATTAGTATGCATTAGAACATCTTACAGATGTTAAAAAATAAATTTTATGTATATATATATATATATATGTATATATATATATTTTTTTTTACTTAATAGAAATGAAATATGTGCACCTATGCGTATTGGTATTTCCATAGCTGTAACTTTTAAAGTTTTTCATGTCACTCTTGCATAGGACTAAATCTGAAGCTCTGTGCACATTTATTTCTTGGGAACATAGGGCAATCAGGGAGGCTTGATTTTCACTCACAGCTCTTTTGTGTGTGTGAGTGTGTGTGTGTGTGTGGAGACAGAAGGACACTGCAGTCATGTCTGTGTGAGTTTTGGCCCATCTCCACTCATATCAGATGCAGCCAGCAGGTTAACGAGTCTTTGAAAGTCATATATAGAATTTAATTTGCATTTGGCTTTGCTAACTTTTTACATGAAGTGATATTTTTATTTTATATTATTAATCACTAATAATGTTATTAAATAAATGTCTATTTGAAAGTAATATACAATATTTAATACTATTAAAACAGTACATACTGTTAGAACAAGTAATACTGTTAAAATATGTGTAACAGGGCTGTGTATATATATGTATATGTGTGTGTGTGTGTGTGTGTGTGTGTATATATATATATATATATATATATATATTTATATAATCAATGTTGTGTTGTTCAACATGATGAAAAGTTAGAATATGATCTGTATGTTATTCTCTAATGTTAATCTAGCTTAGTCTCAAACAGCCAACACAACCGTCACAACAACATTGTCAATATAACTAACATATTTTACCTTTAAATATTAATGCGGCACGCCTATAGCTGCTGAGTGTGAGTTGATAAGCGAAACAATCTGGAGTTTGAGCATGCAGTGCCACAGATGCACAATTTTGTTGAGCACAAGATCTCTTTTTTACATACATTGCATACATTTACATACATCTCAATAGCGAGGAACATATTAAAACGTTAACTGCTCTTGATTGCTGATTTTTCACTCAAATCACTCAAAATGTCCTAATCAACGAGTATCATTGTGAAACATTTGAGTCGGCATGTCTTGAAGTGAACAAACAGTTGAAAAAGAAAACGCTTTTTAACAGTATATTGAACACGTGCGGCTCTTGAAGTGACAGCAGTACAATAAATCCGCTGTTGTCTTTGTCCTTTGTCTAATTACTAAAGACTGAGAAAATCACCCACTGCATTTAACTGAATCTTGAACTTTTGTCAATTTAATAAAGATTAATCTATATTTAATTTCTATTTATACAGTGAAGACAATGCAGTGTTGTTTTACATTTGATTACTTCTTTTAATTTTTTTTGAAGGCTACCTGAGAGTAGTCATGTTTCACTGTTTTTACAAAAAATTTGACCATTGCCCCAACCTGGCAACTAGAAAAGTCATTCGAATTGAGCCCAGCAGGAGCAGCTCTAAATATCAGCAAGTAGAAAGTATCAGTATTGGACTGGAATTATTGTATTGGTTCTGGAAAAAGTGGGATTGGTGTGTCCTTAGTACATGTTGTAGATATCACTCAGAATGTGTAATTACACTGAAACAAGGACACCTTAAACTGAAGTGTAATCTAAAATACTTATCATAATATTCCTCTCTATCTTTGTTTTGGCTTTTGTGCAAGCATTTACCCTCCTGTATGGTCCATTGGTTGCTGATCCGTTCTCTGCTGACTTAAGATTTTTAAATACAATTACATTATCCCTTTGAATCCCTTGATTCCATTTTTAAAGCTGTTATCATATTGTATGAAATTGTTATTGTACTTGAGGTGGACACTTGGGATCCGAGCATTGTAGGGTTTCCAAGATGTCCATTTATTTATTGCATTGGAAATGCATTTGAGTTGTGCATGTACAGCTATAGTTTATTAGCTCACCTAGAGAAGACTCTTTCTCTCTCACTCTCTCAATATGATGGCTCTTCCACCAAAAACAATAAAACCGATACAAATACAAATGATAAAAGTAGTTTAGCAAAGAGCAAATGACCGTGATTCTTAACACTCATTGTGGTGTGAATTGATGCTGAGAACAAAGCACAGCAATAAATGAGTACTAACTTGTGCCTAAAGCATTTGTAGTTCCATTATTGAGCACTAGTGTTGCACGGTGCACCGATACTTCAAAAGTATCGTGATTCTCGGAAATTAAAAACCTCACGATTCCTAATTTTTTTTTGTACCGATACTTTTATGAATGACCGTGTTCCAGATTTCTAAGAGACGTATTTCATGTTGATGTGTGCACAACGCACGCTTCTAGTGTCTCCCCATGGACGTCTGTTTTTTTCTCTCCTCACACATGCAGCAAAGAGATGCTGCTGTCATGAGACAAACACTACAGTGAGATGTCTGCATGCGCGAGCACAAGTGATACTGTGGCCGCAGGTCAGTAGTGGAATGGCAATCCGGAGAGTCGGGACTTTTCCCGGTGGGCTGGTAGTGTTTCGAGGCCGCGAGGGCCGGTCTGATAATTACACATTACAAGTTCTTACCAACACAATCCGGTGGCCTAGTGTGCGGCGCAACGGCGATAGATTGAAGCGCATGTCCGAGTGAAGACTGCGCGAGCCGCAAAAGACACTGTATCCATGCAGCTGATAGCAGTGAAAAAGAGCGCTAGGCTTGATTTAAAAAAAACAATAGATTTTTGCACTAGATCTCTTATTTTAAATAGCCAACTAAATGAATGCTCTGCTATTTAGTTACTGGAGATGTTTTATTTATTTTTGTATTAAGTGTACAATGTTCCTCCCAACTTTCATAGATAACATTAATAATTTGCAAGCTGCTAAAATAAAGCGTAAAAACCTGCTGAAATGTTCTATAGGCTATATGATTATAATCAGGTCATGTGCATGTTTGTCAGTGGTTTATTTATATTAGGTTATTACAGCATTTAAAGAGCACAGATCTATGCAAACGAGGTGGATGCGAAACGCCTTATATGCAATACTTTTCCTTTTCAGGAAAAGTATCGAAAAAGTATCAAAATTCTCAAAAGTATCAAGTCTCAGTATTCGCAATTATTGACTTGGTATCAGTATCGAAACAATAACTTTGGTATCATGACAACACTATTGAGCACACAGTGTATAGTCATGCTGAAATCATTTGATAGGTACAACCGAACTAGACATGCTAACACAAATTGTTTAGCAAAAATGTTACTGATTGATCTCTCTTTTAGCTCATTATCATATTAACGCATTATCTATCAAAGTAACTTCTCGACCTCTATTTCCATGAGTGAAGGATCCAGCAGATGGAGCTCCCCAGCTTGGGGCTCAGACGTCTTTCTCACTCTCCTCTTGTCATCTCTAGAGCTGGGGTATAAATCTTTCCTTGCATAGGTTGGCCAATAACAATGAGGCAGTTTTTCTGATGAGCCAGCAAGATTACCCTCTCTGCTAGTTTCAGGGAAAAAGAGAGAGGTTGGCTTCTTGACTGATTACTAGGACACATTTAAGTATAGTTCCCAATTTTAAATCCATGTCCAGTGCCTAGCTCCAGGTTTTAACAGTATGACTTTAGAGGGCAGGACTTCCCACCTCTTTCCATGCCATCAAATGGATTCAATGGCAGCAGCTGTCAGCTTCAAGTAGTGGGATATGGGGTATACCTACTGGAGCAGGAGTTCATCACCCTACCGTCTGCCCTGTAATCACAAGCTGTGCATTTAATTGGTAGTACACTACCAGTCAAAAGCTAGGACACTCTAGAATTTTTCTTCTCATGATCTTCAAAAGCCTTTTGATCTCTGCTTCTTAAATGCTTGAAATTCATTTTGTAGAGCGATATAGATTTGATATACTCTGTAAGTATAGTAAAAACAATAGTGTTGTGAAAGGGGATTCAAATTTAAAATAACTTTTTCTTTATTTTAGTATTTAAAAATGGAACTTATTCCTGTGAGGGAAAAAGCTGTATTTTACTCTAGTCTTCAGTGTCACGTGATTCTTCAGGAATCATTCTAGTATGCTGATTTGGTGCTCAAAATCATTTCTTATGATTATCAATGTTAAAAACATTTTTTCTGCGTGATATTTTTGTAAAAGCCATGATATATTTTTTCAGGATTCTTTAATGAATAGAAAGTTCAAAAGAACAACATTTATTATTATTATTATAATTATATACACGCGATGTACATGAATTAAGTGTACTTGCTGAATAAAAGTAGTAATTTCTTTAACATTTTTTGACCCCAAACATTTAAACTCTAGTCAGTTCTTTAAAAAAAAAAATATATATATATATATATATATATATATATATAATTTTATATTTTACAATTGATGAATAAAAATAAATTGATTTTGATTAACAGTTTTTGGTTCCTGTAATTCACATTTTCATTCATTTTATTTTTTTAGTTTTTATTAATTTATTGTTATGCTAAATTGTACAAACTAGAGACAGATATAGAACAGAAGGAAATGTGAGTGATGTGTGCCATTTAAAAACTGCAAAACTATCTAAAAGAAAACATGATGGTGTTTTTCATGTCCACAGCACAGTGCATTTATGTGGCAAAATTTTTGGAGTGGTTCGAGATTAAAAAGAAAAAAATCTGATCAATATTAATGATTCCTTGCTACTAATAAAGAATGAGTCACTGTGTCCAAACGTTTGACTGGTGTTGTAGCTGGAACAGGGTGCATTACAAGATTGTTTCAGTGTATGGGTGCCAGATGCAGATTAATGAGAACCAAAATTATTGTTCTCTGCTATTAAAAGTTTAAAGTTTAGCAGAAAACATTGAGGCTGAAAGTGACAATAGACTGGGAGAGGAAAAAGGGCATTGAATGATTTTAAATTAGCTTTATGCCAATGAATCTAGTAATGACTGCAACAGATTTAGGCCCTGTGGTATTAAGATGTAGCCTGGATGCCAGTCGGACTTTGCCCCGCCTACAACATTTGAGGTTGGCAAGTTCGGTCTGGACTTGATCAGTTGTGGAGCAATTATGCTCGAACCAGAGCTGTTCGGACCAATCATATTGTCAGGGTGGGCTTTATACGATGATGGACAGCTGATTAAAATTAACGTAATCATCCATGTCACCAAAGAGGTCTTTGAGATGTGTTGAATTAGTTTACATCAAAGGTGGCTGCTGTTGGAGAACAGGAACGGAGAACCGCGATCAAGGCATTTGTCGATCAGCAAGATGAATTTGCCGTCCTTCCTACAGGATTCAACATACGTCACTTACTCCATTGCTCTGATTAGTTGTAGGTATATCCAATTGAGTGCAGAGGCATTTTCTTTCCTGGTTCGGTTGAAATACGCCCCATAATCACAGCCCAATAGAGCAGTATCAGACTTGCATTCTGACTAGAATCCGAGTATGACGACACTAGGCTAATTAAAACGTGTTTTGATTGATCACAATTGGATGAAGTTAAATACATGGGTCTCTCTACATGTTTTTCCGTCGTCTCCGTACACGTACATATGCAAATTGCACAAGCTTATCTTTGTCCATTAGATCCAAAGATCTGAAAAAGCCCATACATTTACCTTCCGATAGACCCTCCCCTCTAAGAAATGAGGACAGAAGTGGTTGGAATTGAACAAGAGATGGGTTAAAACACCAGGTGTAAATGAGTGTCTCCCTCGTCTACTTGTGATCCGATCGACCAAGACGCATCTTTATGCCAGGTGTTAAACAGGGCCTTTGGGATAGTTTTTTCTACCAGTGGAGCTTTTCTGTCTCATACATTGCACCAGACCCTGACATCTTTCCTATCTGCTTCTTAGACAATAAAGAACTACTGTAAATCCTTCAGCTTGAGCTTGTCCCGGCCTATAAAAACACAGTGAGAATTGGACCTTGACACCCCTCCCCAAGATGCAGCAATGCACATTTTATAGCACAAGCCCGTCGACAGAAGGTTAAAACCAGCACAGTCATCCCATGAACTCTGTCAGCTATCCACGGCTCCATACATGCGTGCTGGCATGAGTGTTTTTTGATAGACATCTTCTAACATCTGTATATAAATGAGTAAAAAGCATATTTTAGAGTTGGAGATTAATAACATGCATTCAGTCTATCAGGGAATCAGTTTGAACTTAAATGGATAGTTCATGGGTTTGGAACAACTTGAGTGTAAATGAAGACAGAATTTAAATTTTTAACATATATTTTACAACTATTTTTTTAATAAATGTGTTGAATTCCTTGTCTATTTATTTATATTTTAATTCTTTTTGAATAGTGATGACACAATGGATCATAAATCAATTTTTAACCCATTAATTCAAGAAAATTACAGTTTACGAAAAGTCCTTATTAACTCTAACAACATTTTTGCTTTATAGACAAGTTTAAATATAGACTTTTTTCACTTTCACATATATGCTAGACAAGGCAGCCTCATGAATTTTGTGTTGACATGTTAATGGCCAAAATAAAAAGCTTTTACAATTATTGTGATATGCAAATATTCTGTAATTTTTATATTTGATGTTTTTCCTTATTTGTTAATATTATTTGTTATATTATTTCCTTATTGGTTCATTTTTTTATCATGAATTGTAGGTCCTAACTGTAGTTGGTGTTAAAGCTTAGGCTGTGTTATTTATGCACATTTCCTAATTTACTAATTTAAATACATCAATATGATGCCTGAACCCATTAAGCAGCTCAGAAAAATGGCTTGCCCTGAAAGACCTTGTGTCAGTTCACAAGTGGTGTGCTGCATGTGTTTGCATATATTAATGTTGAATAGATTAAAAGATTAATTTACAGTTGCTTTTAATTTTAGGTTAAATGTCTGCATTGTTCCAGGACAATTTGCTTATCGATTCCCAGTTTCGATTTCAAAAATATTTATTCTGTTTTTTGCAAAACACAGAATCAGCAGCCCTTTTAGAACACTTACACAACCCAATTTCGCCGGTTTTAACAAAAATAGCCTAACTAATATAAATTTCAAACATTATTAACCCCTAGAGGTCAGCTCATGCGCCACCGTGTTTTGCTGTTTTTTTCTTTTCACATAGCAGAAAAATAGACTTAAAGTACTCCGAAAAATAGACTTAAAGTCATGCAGACTTAAAAAATATGTAAAAATAAAGTGTTAATAAAGACGCCCAACATTCAACCCGAAAATAGTCATATAACCATTGCAATAACTCCGAAGCTATTCAGTTAAGGTAAAAAAAACTGATTAGTGCTGCTTTAAATAAAATATACATTAATCCTTATTAAAGTTACAAAAGTTATTCTATCACGATCAGTGAGTGATTTTATTTTTATTTTGTTGTTTGATTAACATTGACACAGGCGGCAGCAGGTTTATTGGGCTGATGTCACTGATGTCACTAGGCCTAATGCACAAATCCAATACACACTTTAAAGAGGAAAAACTGCCATATAGATATTTTTAATATCTCATAATTTGGCAGCATGTATATTAGGCTGCTGTCACTTTACTTTTATCGAAAACAAGTTCAAGATGGCTTTATGTGTGTGATTTTTGGGGGTGAGGCTGTGAGCACAAAATCTGCGGGAATGAGTAAAATTATGCATAATACGTGCAATACCTTGGAAGCGATGGAAACTAAACAATCGAATTAGAAGAACTAGGTTGACCTAGCCTGGGTTTCCCCATGCTGCCTTGTCACAGGGTGATTTTATTGTTTTGTTTAACTTTTGAATGGTAGTAGTGTAGCATAGCATACATCTTCTAAACTTTCAGCTTTTAGACAATTGGAATTTCATGTGCATAATAAAATACTTCCCAAAGTCCAGATGCGTGTGCCAGCAAACCAGGTCTAGATGTGCTTTGCTGAAAGCTTTACAGAACTAAATTGTTTCATTGTAATTTTCAGACTGGCAGCCATGTGTGATACTAGCTAATGTAATTGAACTAATAGCCCTGCTGTTGAGTTCAGAATAGATGAGGCTGAATGGGGAGAGAAGACAACATTTGCTAGAAATTTTTGTTGAGAATTTCAGACTCTGCATTGTCCTTTCACTAACTTTAAACTTCAGTTTCAACTGATTTATTTCTTGTAAATATAATTTTCTTTTTTAGGCAACCAAGTGGATATATGTCTTAAAGAAGATTAATGAGTCTTAAGGAGGCCTTATTAATTATTTATCAGGATGAAATGCAAATCATGAATAAAGGAACCTGGTTGGTCAAATCCCACAGGATGCTTAAGATTTGCCCTGCTAATTGCAATCTAAACTCTGCAAAATCAGCATCATTAGCACCCACTGGGACAATTCATACTGATTAGTCTTGCCGGGAACTCACATACTTTATCTTTGCCGATGCAGGTTTGGCATTTTGTTCAAAGGCAAATTCATAAGCTCTTAAGTCGACAGCCGTTTGCCAGAATGGAGCTTCTCACATCAGTTTTGCTGCGCCTTTCCTTTCTTCAAAGCATTTGACAAGATTCCAAGATACATGTTCACGTGTCTGTGAAGACAGAGCTCTGTTTTCCAGTAGTGGGACTAAACAGCATATGGGCCATTAGACCCTATGCTCCTAGCTGCTGTTTGTTTATGCCAGACTTCTCAAACCATACAGAGAGAGAGAGAGAGGGAGAGAGAGAGAGAGAGAGAGAGAGAGAGAGAGAGAGAGAGAGAGAAAGTTCACAGGCTTCAAAGCAAGAATTTGCAATCTCATTTTTGCTCGTGTAATCAAAATTGGAGCTCTCTGTCACACCGAAAACCATTTGTCTGGGAATAGAGGACTTTCTTTCCCCTGAGGTCTCACTGGCCCTCAGACTTTGTCATCTAAATTGACGGAGGATGTGATTTTGAGCAAGCATAGAATTTCATTCCCGCCCTGCAGGCCTGTAGCTCCTTTTCTGGGAGAAAAATGGCTGTGGTGGGGGTATGAGACATTCCAGTATAGATACTACTAGTAATGCAAGATTGAAGAATCGTTCCTGAAAGATAATTTCATTCACACACACGACATACTTGTCTTTTCCGAGCACGAGCAGTAACTGCATTGACAATGTATAAATCTGTTTCACCATTTGGAATCACTATCTTGAATGGGATTTTATTTGCTTATTTTGGTGCTATGGTGTGAATTTCTAATGCAGAATTGTAGCATGTGTGGTATGTGCTGTATGTATTACATGAAAAAAAGTATGTGGTGATTTATTAACTGGTTTAGTTATTTTAACTATGCCCATAATAACAAATTCGTAAAATTCTATACATGGCCATGGTTTCGAAAATAAATGTTCAAAGACATATGGATGTGGCCTTTAAGGTCCTCATATTTTTAGCCTTGTAGCGTTTGTATGTAGACAATTGACAATACTGATTGTAGTTGTTTTCATTGTAATGCTTGTTAAATCCTTTATGGTCATATTTGCAAAAGAAAATTCTTCTGGTGTTCATGTGAAGTACTGATCAGCATTCACTGCATGTTTGCCATTGATTGATTCTTTCACCCTGACTCTCGAAGATGAACGAGGGCTCCAGTAATTCACCTAATCATCATTGTCTAAATGTCTTTTTTTCCCTCTTTCTTTTTGTCTCCTTGCAGCTCAGATCGACTTATTGATGACACGATAAGGTAAGTCTAACTTTATAAAAAACAATTCAGACACTTCAGTTTCCATTTTTATTTGTTTTACTAAAATATGTGGTCTCTTCTGAAAGAATAGCCTGCCAAGGGTCATTAACTCGAGGAAGATCTCATTCGATGAAGAGATACAAACTACTGACCCATTTGCTTTAGCAGTTGATACCACTATGTCAGAACTGAAAGGGGATCAGAACAGACTCTTTTATTTTAGCTAGTCTCTCAGGCAACATTTCTCATTTTTTTCATTTAGGTTTAGATTTTCATGTACTATTTCTATTTTATTTTGTTTCAGCTTTATTTCAGTTATCAAAACCATTTTAATAGTTTTCAAGACTTAACTCTCACGTGTGTTTGGCAAGTATTTGCTGAGTTAAAGATCATTTTATGTCGCGTTTCAGAATGAACTTCAAATTGAGAGAAGGGAGAACGCGCATCATGTTTGTTTTCATTATTTTACAAAAAACACAACATTTTGTTTTTATTATTACTGTACTCGAATAAAAGTAGACATTTAACAGTTTTAAATGATGTATAACACTTGCCTGCATCACAAAAATAGACAGAGTTATTTGAGTCTGTGATCGGCGTGATGGCGACCCCAGCGGGTTAAATAAAAACAACTCTGGGCTAAAACAACACTGGACCCCATTGACTTCCAAAAAACAAAAAAATATATATATTTTGTTGTGACGATTCTGTCATCAATTACCCACTCTCATATTGTTCCAAACCTATATGACTGGCTTTCTTCTGCAGGACACAAAAAATATATATATTTATTTATATAAATAAATATATATTTTTGTATATATATATATATATATATATATATTTTTTTTTTTTTGTGTGTCCTGCAGAAGAAAGCCAGTCATATAGGTTTGGAACAATATGAGAGTGGGTAATTGATGACAGAATCATTTTTAGGTTTACTATCCTTTTAAGGGAAACTAACTGAAGGGAAATTCTCCCAACTGTGCTTTGTTCTTGAGGTGCGTTAGTTGTGAACACTGTGCTGTTGGGCACTACCGTTTTTCCCTCACTGCAGATCTGTGCTGGACATGAGAGTAGCCTACACTTTGACTGCGCATTTTTGGAAACCCCACAGCTGGCAGCCGTCAGTAGTGCTTAATTAAGTCGGCTCTTGGCCCATGCAGCTCTTTTTATCCAGACCCCTGTCTTGTTCAAGCAAAAAATTATGCTATATCAGCTGCTTGTAATCATTATCTTCCCTATGTAGCACCCACAGCCTGAAGCCACCAAGATGAGAGCTCATTGTTTAATATTTCATCATTGCTCTGATCTCTGAAGTGTGTGGGCACTCGTGTTTCTCTTTTAATGATTTAAAACAAGACAGAATTAAACTATCCCAATATATGATTGTATGAGATACACCCTTGCATGTAACCCATTTAAACAAATGCACAATTTAGAATACACACACGCACATACAGATATGAAGATTAGGAGATGGGTTAAGCTCATGTGTTCATCATCTCATGGTGTGCAGATACTCAGGAATGTAGGTTGAGAACAGAACTGAAAGATGGTAAAGGGCCTGTCTAGATGTCACTGCAAAACTCTGTCAATAACAAAATAACTGCTTGTTCGTGACTGAGGGCACGTGGGAATACAAAACACCAGAGACCTTGTGGCCTTCGGGGTCTTGTTAAATGTACCCAATGACAAATACAAATACATTCTAGATGACACCTGTTTTATGTCGGTATGATAGATGAGATCTCTTGTTCATTATGATCAAGGTGTAGGGTCTGCTTGAGCGCTTGTGGTGGACTATATCTTATGGTTTTTGTTCTGCAGAGTAGAGCAGACAGGAGTTTAATGGATGGCAGACTTTAGTTTGCACTCACAAATCTGCTGAGCTGGAGGCGGAGTTATCTGTATTGTCACATATAGCAATGTAATCTTCCCCACTAGGAACAAGAAAGTAAGACTCATCTGAAGGAAACAAAGTAGTGGCACTGGAACTGCCCAAGAGTCTTATTATAGCATGCAACAGTGAATAGTTGAATGAGAATTAGATGAGTGGTTCTCAAACTTCTTGACTTCAAGCCCAATATTTCAGTAAATAGGCAGCTGTGCCCAAATTTTAGACACAGCTGACTGGGGAAAGTGTTATACTTGTCTCTATATTTGTATTAGAAATGGAAATTAAGATGATTCCACACTTTTTCCCTCTACTTTAACTGGAAAAAGACATGACATTCATTTAAAAAAAGTAATCTTTTGGAATAACACAAATGTGAATAAATGATGGCAGAATTTTTAGATGAACTATGCCTTTAAGCTAGGACAAATGATGGCTGTTGCAGGAAAACCTCTGATCTTTCCAGAATATGAGGTGTTCACTTTTTGCAGTGTCAAGGGAAATGGATATGTACGTAATGGTTGGTCACTTTTCTGCATACTTTTGGTTTCTAGCTCTGTGTGGCTAATGTCTCTGGAGCTTTAGATTAATGCAGCTCCTGCCATCCTGTCTGAAATTAAACCTAATGAAAGAGATGTTTGCTGTCTTTTAGGGACTTTCTCCTGTGTCTGCAGTCCTAACAGCTGCGGCCGCCCTTGACTCACTGATCAAGTGAAGTCACCTTTATTTATGTAGCGCTTTTTACAATATAGATGATTTCAAAGCAGCTTTACAGTGATAACAGGAAAATAATGCAACAAAGTTTGTTTTGGCTGTACAGCAGCTCTTGAAGAAAATAGTCGTCCAGCGACAAGTTCATTGTTGACTCATTTCCATTGTAAAAATCATTAGTTATTAATTTGATCAGAGCCATTTTTGACCACTTACATTACGTATGTGCTGTGATGAGCTAATAAAACTCACTCTTTTTAATTTTTATTTTTGTCCACAGCATTGCCATGGCAACCAAGGAGAACATGACCTCCCAGAGAGGGTGGTTGAAGTCTATACAGAGCCGTGTCAACACCCTGGCCAGTATCCTTGATTTCAAAAAACAGTGCTTGTGTGCATGTATGCATTTGGGTTGCATGATTTATCCGCCAAAAAAAACAAAAACAAATATATATATATATATATATATGGATGTGTGCGTGCATGTATTAGAGATGCACAACAATGTATCAGATAATCGTTATCTGCTGATAAAAGCACTATCAGCCACTGTTATTTTCATGATCGGCTAAATATTTAAAACCAGTCAATGATCAGGGCCCATTATATCCAGTCAATCAAAAGGGGGTGGAAAAATGTGTCAGACTGCAACTCGTAGTGTGTGAAGATGATGTATTTTGTGTTGAATTTAGAGCATGTGATAAGAAAAAAGTCTCAGCTTTTAAATTTTGTCCATTTTATCATGAAATTCAAACAATGATTTGCGTTTTCACTCTTTTAAATATGACGTGACGGATGGCTGTAGTGCTTCGGAGCGGTGTGGAGTGCAAGTCTTTTCTTACACTTTAATAATTATAGCATGAAAAAAACATCCATGGACATTAAAAGATGCATTAAAAAATATAGTACAACTTACCAAAATGTATCACATTTTTTTTAATCTCTTAATCAGTGTTTCAATCGCAGAAAGACGTCAATAATGCAATGTCATTAATGTTGCATTTATCTCAGGAAAGTTTATACAATGTTCCTGGTTAGTTTGCCATAAAAAACACTAGAGATTAGCTTATTTACTAAATTACATATGTTTTAATAAATTTGTCATGAAGTGTTTATGAAAACATTTTTTTTTTTTTCACAAGCCAGCTTTTTGTGTGTTGATTTTAGTAGTTTGATTTTGGTTAGTGTTTTATTTCAGACAAAATAGGACATAATTTTAATATTGACCTTTTATTTTTTAATTATCGTCTTAATGGTATCGCTAATCAGAATTGCATTATCTATTCATCCTTAGTATGAGGGACCTTTACTGTTGGTTTCATATAAATGTGTAGATTTCTACAAAATTTAATTTGAAGAGCTCACCTCTGCCTATACAGGACACATTTATATAGGACAAGCCCATATGTTATCTTACAAAAATTTGAAAAATTGCAACTTAAAAATACTTGCTGTCAGTTTTTTTTAAGAAAGGCAATCTACTGTATCCCTGCATTTTCTTAACCTACCCCTACTTTAGATCGTTTCCCTGCAATCAATAACCTAATACAGCGGATCAACTTGAGGAAGAGGCGGGACTCATTAATTCTGGGTGGAGTCATTGGCATCTGCACCATCCTTCTGCTGCTTTATGCATTTCACTGACAAATAGGGGAGCTAACCGACTACTTTTAGGGGGGTGTTCTGCAAAGAGGTGGCAAAGCCTTGAGGAAAGGCTCAATGAGAGGTGGACTATTGGGGCCCACAAAGCTGAAGCCCGCATGGCCTAGTCTGGAAACAAGATTGATTGTGGCCAACATGGACATTATTTGTAATTAGCATCAGAAGGGTTTTAGCTCTAAGAGCCTTTTTTTTGTTTCTGTACTACAAACAATGCGCTGTTCAGATGTGAACTGGGTCTGGAGGCCAAATTACTAACAGGAATTGATTTCAAAGAGCATATAATAGCACATTGGCTTTGAGAAAAGAGCAATTCTGTGAAGCATCAACATGGAGTTGTGGTGTTCCTGTATATTATTAATCGGAAGAGGGTTTTAATTTGATGATCCTTTTAGTAAGAGGGTTTCTCATCATGCTGTGTACTTTGTGAATTAATAAATTATTCATATACAGAATATTAAAAATGTGTGTGAAACATTAGAGGTCCGTACTCTAAAGCTTCTATTTTTTAGATATTTCTAAACTCTCTAACCAATGACGTATTGCTCTGCACGGAGTGTTGGAAAATAAGAGCCCAACAATAAAATGGTTCCATTGCAGCTCATGTGATGTCTAACCATTCTCTTTCAAGGTGCTAATTCTTTATGACTTTACTGGTGTGTTTCAAAGTTTAGATCAGGTTCCAGTTAGGAATACCTGGATAAACCAACAAGCCTGCAATGGAACTGGAGCGTGAGAGACAGAATCAGACCAGAACTTTAATGTGATGAATATACAAGCTATAAAGCATCGATCCCTGGAAAAAAAAATAGCACTGTGATTGCATGTAGAGGTAAGACCAGCACACTATGCAGCTTGGTTGTAGAAAAAAAGTATTGTGAGCCTTATTACACACCTGTTTCTCTTTCCCTCTGATGTTGGCAAATGATGTCCCATCTATAAGTGAGCTTTTTCTGCTAAGCATCTCTTCTGTGCTGATCATTTGTTGATGTGTCTGCCACATTTGGAGCAGTCAGACTGGCTATAGTTCTTGTTAGACCGATTGAATCCGTTTGCCTGAGGTTTTTCCATAGGCGCATAGAGAGAGTGCTTATACAAACTCAATACAATCACTCAAAGGAGACATTGGCTGCCCAAAACAATAAACTAATATGAGCTCTTTGAAACTAAGAAATCTTTCCTCCTTTTTCCTATATTCTCTGTGGGTCCATTATCAAAAGGTCTCTTACTGTTCCAGTCCATACATTGACCAAGTATCCTGAAATGCAGTACAAATGTTGAGGGACTGAGGGTCTTTTACAGATGAAATGGGCCTCGTAGATCAAAGGATGATCACAAAACATCACAGTATGGGATTCTCACCATATTTTCTGATAGTTTCTTTGTATTTTAGAGGAAGATATTTTAAAGTCACAAATGAGGTACGTTGTTGTGTTCTCTGCCTAAATGTGTCTGTAGTAGAGGTACTGCAGCAGTCGTTTGGAAGGTTGGCCACCCACAGGACTCCACAGGAAGCTGTCATCACCCTCCAAACCTCCTCTGCTGACTAAAACATGTTCTCTTTACACCAGTCCAGAGAATAAATGAATAAATCTTTGTCATCTCCACATTGTTTTATTTTGCTATACATGTTGCCTTATTTTGTTCTTTCCTAGTGATCTTATAATCATGGGACTTCTGATCTGAGGTGAGACGGAGACATGACACACGCTACCCACTCAACTATTCATGATTTTTGAGGTATGGCAGCACTTGAATATTTTAGTCTTGGCTCTTTTAAGATTAAAGTAGACTGTTCTCTGAACTTAAGCTATAAAATGAAGCCCTCTCTGCTTGATTTTTTTTAATCAATATCTGCAGCCGTGTAGTAATTCATGAGTTGAGTGTGAATAGGAAGAGGGGGGTCATATAATACTTGGTTTCCTGGGCTGCTTTCCAAGAAGTTACAGATGCTGAGTAGTCAGTGTGAGTCTGAAACTGGAGACTTGCAGAGATCTCAATCTTGCTCTGTCACCATCGTGCCCTTGAGCGAGACACGTAACCTAAAGTTACTCCTGAGTGACTGTAGTGAAAATCAGCTTACATCAGGGGTGTCTAATCCTGCTCTTGGAGGGCCAATGTCTTGCAGAGTTTAGTCCAACCTGCCCAAACACACTTGCCTGGAAGTATCTTGGGTGTGTCTCAATCAGCTCTCTATAGTATATCCGAACGTGTAAGCAGGAAAAAAGAGTATGGATTCCGATTTTCTCAGATCGGATTCAGGCCTCACTCATATGTGGTAACAAATCGGATATGAATCGGATATGTGCATTTGCGTGTGCCATGTAAACAGACAAATCGGAAATTTCCCAGTAGATGCGAGTCGTACGTCATTATAAAAGTGATGTCAACTCAAAGACACCACCTACTGAGATCACATGACTTATAGGTGCGATGGAGGACGGAGATGCACAGTTGAGCATTGCGAAGGTTTGTTTGGGGCGAAGAGACGGTGTGGGCATACATGCAGGGTTGTTATAGAAAGAAATCCGAGTTTGAAAACATTTCACGAGATGGGCATATGTGCTCTCATCTTTTTTCAGATTTCACAAAATATTGTGGAAAACAAAACACTGGATAATTTTATTTGCATCTGCATCCATTGCATTTCGTGCTGTTTTACTTCCTTTTCTGGTCAGAATGTCTAAATTTGGTAGTTTCAGCAGTGTAGTGTACATGTAATGCAAAAATCTGATACGGGTCACTTTTAAAAGATGATGTAAGTGGGTCGTCGAAAAAATCGGATATAGTCAGAAAATCGGATTTGGGCATCAAGATCTGCAGTGTAAATGCAGCCTTTAGGTTTAGGTTTGGAGCTGAATTCTGCAGAGTAGTGAACCTCCTCATGCAGGATGGGACACCCCTGGCCTACATTATACTGCAAGTTCAGTAAATACTCGAATGCTACTCTTCACGTTTTGGATTTTGCAAAGAGTTTGATCTTGAGACTCATTCATTCGCTTGAAAGTGCAACACAATTTATCAAAAGTTGGATGTAATCCTGGATCGACACATTTTAAACCAAGTGTAGCCCTAAGAGTTAAACCATCTCATGAATGGTGTCCTATGCCCTAACCCTACTCCTAAACTAAGAGGACATTGATTTATAGGTACATTACTGAACCAACAAAGGATGTTGATCTAGAAACATGCCCTTCTTGTGTAAATCTTATTAACCACGTTTAAAACCAGTGGAGAGGAATATGGAAATTTAACCTGTGTATGCAAAGCCAAACTAGATAGTTGAGGCTGTTGCATTGCCATTAAATCGTTAACAATATTCAGTGGACTTCTCCATGTTTTTGTGATGTACTGGAAAAGGATTAAAAGATATTTTGTACACAATTTCTTCCTGATGAACTATTTTACAGTGTGGCATGCATAGTCATAAAAAATATATTAGTTATAAAAATGCCCCTGGAAATGTTAATTTACATGACTCTTCCAGGTCTAGAAATCACTTTTAAAATTAGGCTACCTCTTTTTTTCTATGTGAACCCTGGTTCTTTAAAGGAACGAGAACTGAATTAAAGTGAATTAAAATAAAGTTGCTTATTTTAATACCCGTTTCATCTCGTTAGCCGCCAGTGAGCTTTGTTGAAGTCTACTTTTTTCATTGAGAATCTCTGTTTTAAATCAGAAATATCCATGTCAGGGTTTCCCGAACAGGAATATATATAGACCACATTGGTGATGATATTCTGAAAAGCCAGTACCGAATTACATTAAAATTTAAAACGGAAAAAATCGACATCCATGGATGTTTTAAAATTCATTACATTCTTTGACATCTCACATCAAATATATAATTTAGGCCCTTGGTGTTCAGCTGACAAAATGCTCTATGGCTGTATCTTTCTTTCTTCTAAGAAAATAAAACCATTTCCGATTGTGATCCTAGATGACTAATGACGGCACTTCAGTCCATTTAAGCTGGTGGCTAGATTTGTGTGTACTTAAACACTTTGTGTCACTGTGAGTGAGAGAGCACTGTTAGTGCTGAGTGCTGGAGTGAGGCTGGGCAGAGGGCCATACTTAGAGATCAGAGAACCAGGGAAGTGCAAAATCAGCCAGTAGATCTTGTGCCATTTCCTTAGCCATGCATTATTTACAGTAGCGATGGGAGCATGAAAAATGAGGCTTGTGTATATGTGCAAGGGGCAGGAAGGCTTTGAAAGTTGTTGTCGTCTTCCTTTGTTTCTTTGTGTGGTGTGGTTAACATTTTAACTTTTTTTGCTAATGCAGTAATGTCCTTGCTTATGTTTCTCCAACACTGCTGTACAGGATCAATTGCTACAAGCAAGTTGTGGACCATGCATGTTAATGTTTATTTCACACTTGCAAAGGTACATAGAAAAACATATTTTGTACACAAATCACAGTTTTAAAAGACACATAGCAGCATTTTTGCATCTCATTCATATTGGCCTAATGGTTATTATGAACTACACAGTTAACATAATTGTTTAAAGTGAAGAAAAGAGTTTTAGGAAAAAAGGAGCATTAGATCACATGAATTCACAAAACAGTAAATTATACAGTACAATGGTTATAAATGAAGTCGTAGGTGTTGAGTTGCTAACAGTCTAGATTCAGGAGATTACACGTGAAGGTCATACAAAAGTATTGTCAGGACATGAGAATAATGATGAAAAATAAGGGATAAAGTGCTTAGAAATCTAGGAAAGGGCAGTAAAATACTTAATTCAGTATGAATGAAACAGATGTGCTGTGGAATGTGTCCATCCTAACCTCAGTCTACCTAACCAGTTAAGTGCTGTTATGTATCTGTACCTCTATTTTTACAATCTCATATTTAATTTGTGTAATTTTGTCTTAATAAGCAGTCACAGAGATGCAATCAACACTGTGAGACGTGTCAAAGAAAAGTTCCTTAAACAAGCTCATTCTTGGTGAAGATAAAAAAAAGTGTTTTGTCCACCCACAGCATGCCTAAATATTTCTATAAATATGCTGATATATATCTCATATTTATAAGGGTTAAGTAGGGAAATTTATAACGGGGAGACTGGCATTCTGTCCTGGAGAGAACCCTGGAAAAGATGAGTAGTCCTGTGATTTGTTTAGGATACTGATATAAAGGTCTTGGCACAGAATGGTGCTGGCCGTTGCATGCCTCTAGGTGAATGTCCATGCTCCAGCAGTTTTTGTCAGGAGAGGCCTGGCATGCGTAACGTAACAGTCTTACCTCTCTGAAGGAAACTATACTAGTACAGGATGTGTAGTGGAGCCCCATGGCTTGGACGGAGCCATTGAGAGAATATAGCACTGGACAATGATGTACATTCCCATCTGTAGATACCCACTACTCTCACAGATAAGTAAATAAAAAAGATACTAATAAAAAATGCTGACTGTCAGTTATTCACTTACAAGATCAGGCATGCAGGTGGTCATTTTTATAATCAAAACCTACAAAATAAATAAACAAAAATGAAAACTCCAACCCCAATGACCATTACTGTTAAGTCTGACAAGGCTTCTAACAGTCTTGTCATTCCCAGTTGGTTCCCATAGCTTAAACTCCACATATAAATCTTTTTATAAAACATACATCAGTAGTTATATTGCAAATATTTCTGTGCATAATTTATGAATGCAAGATCAACCAGGAGTAATATAAGGTTAAAATGCAGCTTGCCAGTCGTAGCCATGTTTTTAAAGACCATCTTTGAAAAATGTCCCCTCGTCCTTTGACTTTCTCAGTCGATTTCTTGCCGAAACATCAGTGTTTCTCATTTACATAAAGCAAGCCATCACCATTCTTTTTAACATAATGGGATTTTGTTTTTTTCACTGAGCATGCTAAGCTACTGCATGCATTTTTGATATTTAATCAGATCTTATTTAGATGCTACAGTCCTAATTTATTTTTCAACTTCTGTGGCATTATTGTTAAGAGGGAGATCTTATTTTAATTATGTTGTGTAAGTTTTTCAGTAGTGCTGTAGATGGGTTTCACGTCTTACTTAATCCCCTTTCCAGTTACTGAGGATAGAGCAGAAAAAAAGAGCATATGAATCATAACAGCAACAATGAGTGTGGAAATAATAATCAACCTATCAGTATGTGACCTGCTCCATCATTTTTGTGTCATTTCGGCCTAGAAACTAATTTCGAGTCTGAATGAATTTCTGTTATATAATTATGTGTACTCCAAACCGTTGTAGATATACAGTATAATCATGCAAATGGTGGCTGTCATTTTAAGAAAATCTCCCTAAAACTATTTTCAGATATTTCTGACAGAATTATGTAACTTACTCAAACATATCAAATAATCATGTTAAGTAAAGATTTTATTAATAAGTTTTATTCAACAAGGACACATTCAATTGATCAAAAATGACAGTGAAAACATTGTTACAAAATAGTTCTATTTCAAGTAGCTGTTCTTTCTATTAATCAAATGGCGCTTTTCCACTGCGGGTACGGCTCAGTACGGTTCGGCTCGGTGGGGCACGGTTTGGCTTGGTGCGAAATGGTTTGGCTCGCTTCGCTTTTCCACTGCGTGGTTCGGCTCAGCACCGCTCGGTTCGCTTTAGCTCGGTTGCTTTTCCAATGCAGTTAGTACCACTTTAAAGGAGTAGTTCACTTTTAAAAAACTTTTGCTGATAATTTACTCACCCCCATGTCATCCAAGATGTCCATGTCATTCTTTCTTCAGTCGAAAAGAAATTAAGGTTTTTGATGAAAACATTCCTGGATTTTTCTCCATAAAATGGACTCGAGTCATTTGGCTGATTCAACAAACAAAATGAATGAATTGACTCGGAAAAAGATTCGTTCATTTTTTTTAAAAAGTGAACTACTCCTTTAAAGTGGGGTGGGATAATAGACTGATCCGTAACAGCAGTGGCTGTTACTGGCTATTTAAATCTAGCGTGTTTGGTTTCCCTTGTTGTCTTTTGGTCGCAAATACAATGACGCAGGTAGTGACGATTCTGTCTGACCAATCAGTGTTCTGCAGTTTTTCACATCACATTTTAGTACCGGTACGGCAGTGGAAATGCGCCATAAGTGAGCCGAACCGAGCCGTACTGTACCATGCAGTGGAAAAGCGCCAAAAGAATCCTGAAAAAAAGTATCACAGCTTCCACTAAAATATTAAGCAGTACAATTGTTTTCAAAATTGATAACAATACGAAATGGTTCTTGAGCACCAAATCAGCATATCAGAATGCAGCATCAAAACGAACTGTATTTTATTTTCTTGATAAAGTTAGCATGATCTGAAAGCCAAGACTTTTATTTGATCAAAAACAACACAAAACAGTCCAAATTAAAATTTTTGGCTGATCATATTTCTCCACAAATGGAGATGATTCATTGTGATTTCCGACTCAAAATAATAGAGCGTGTCACATCTATCTAGATATCAAATCAAAGCTTGCAAAAAGACGTACCTGCAACCACCACATAGATTATGATGCTTAGGAGGCCCACTATGATAGCCACACAGCTAAGCAGACGAGCCAAGCGTCCCAGGCGTCTCGCCCCATCCATATCCCCCTGCTGTAGACTGTTTCTGGACTGGAGCGAGACAAAAAAGAGAGAAAGTCACAAAAAACTCTGCACTATATAATCTGTTTCAATACTTTTTTCCAGTTAAATCATTGGCTGAAATCTAGCAAGGAAGCAAAAGGTCAGAGGTGACTGAATTGTTCAAGTGATTTAAATACAGGATAAGATAAAACGTGTTTCCTTATTAGTGCAGCCCTATGCCACAGCCACCCATTAGATGGTCAGTGTTCCCTAGAGAAAGCCTCTCCAGTAGACTGCATTAAAGGAATCAATACTGAGCAATAGATTGTGCAGGAAAAGCCTCTGACACAGTGGCCAACCAATCTCTCCACCCTCAAATACCAATTCTATTCTCCATCACGTAGGTGTCTTTTTTTCATCTTGCGATATGACGCAATCTCACGTTATCATAAAAGAAACTCTGACGTTGCTGTCCGCGGTCCTGAATGGACTTCCTGGAGCTTCCCGACACACTTTAAATAGCGAGCAAGTTGAACTTAATATGTACGGATTGATTCCCAAAATCTACGCAAGTTCATTTGTGCAACTTCATATTTCTCTTTTTTTCCTTTAGTTTACCAGAGACAAAGGGTCACAAATTATATTAATTACAGTGTTATTAAGTATTATTGAGATACTGTTATAGTTTTTGTTAAAATCAGTTTTTATTTTTATATATTTTTCGGGTGTGACCCTGTAAAATTTTTCACACACTAATGTATTTTCAAACTACTTTTTGGTTTCAGCCTTAATTCAGTACCCTCGGACTTGACAGCTCCCATAATGATGTACTATTACAAACTAGTTTGTGGAAACACTCGTTACTCTATATTAATATGATGTATGACAAAGATGACGTTCACTCAAAAATAGAAAATACTGTTCTTCCAAACCTGTGACTTTTATTCTTCTGTGAAACAAAAGAAATGGCCAAACAAAGCTAGTAGGCTCAAATGGTGTTTAGTTCCAAACCAAACGTTCATTAAAATATCTTCCTTTGTGTTCCAGAAAAAAAAATTTGCATGCAGGTTTGGAACGACAAGAGGGTGAGTAAATTATGAACTATCCTTTTAAGATGATCTTTGTCTTTGTCAAAATTCAAATGTTGAAAATGAGTAGCATGGAAAAAAAAAAGCAAAACACATTATGGCTCAGAAATCCGTAATGTTGTATAATGTTGCAGACAGTTTACAAACAGTAGGAAGCCACATTCACATTCATCCCTATAGTGAATGTACAGCCAAAGACTGAAAGGCCGTCTGTGGAACCATTATCCTCTTAATCATGTCTTCAGCGTTCACTTAGAGCAGACGGTAGGACAATAGCAGATAGGATTACAGCTCTATCAAACTGGTTTTGTTGGAGAAACTGAAGAGCTTCCCCCTTCACACACAATCGTCCCTCACCCACAGGGAGGCTCTGCTTCCACAATGTCAAGCTGCAGTTTACCTGTTGCTTTTGGAGCCACAGTATTGAATTCTCCTCATGCCATTTACAGAATCTTGAGTGTTTGTCTTTATCAAAGATTGTAAAATAACTATATGTGCAGTACCATTCAAAAGTTTAGGGTTGGGTCAATACAATTTTTTTTTTTAATGAAAGAAGGCTCTTATGCTCACCAAGACTGCATTTATTGGGTCAAAAATGCAGTAAAAACAGTAGCAGTATTACAATTATAATCAAAGTGCAATTAAAATAAATGTTTTCTATTTTAAATATTTTAAAATGTAATTTATTTCTGTGATGGTAAAGCAG
This sequence comes from Pimephales promelas, assembly GCF_016745375.1. Next base: position 7,167,348 of record NW_024121166.1, read on the forward strand.
CATTTTTGCTCATTTGGTACTTTTCTAAGCATTTTCTTATTATCAATATTGAAAACAATTTTTTTTTTTTTTGTGGAAACTGTGATGCATTTTTTATTCAAGTTCAAAAGAACAGTAATTATTTGAAATAGAAATCTATTGTAACATTATAAATATTCTTTAAAAAATAAATCCTATCCCCAAACCTTTGAACGGTAGTGTATACGTGCACACACGTAAACAAATCATTGTGTTTCCTCCTAGACCATCAGGTTTGTCAATTTGAGCAAGTTTTCAACCATAAGACTCGATGTTGATGTCCAGATTTAGCACAACTGGGGGACTTATGCAACTAACATTATACTTCACCTGCAAACAGCGTCATCTGAACAGCATAATTTGTGGAGCTTCAGTTATTTTGTCTTGTGAAATATATATTTAAATATCTGTTTTGCAGATGTAGATCAACTCCTATGGCACTTTAGATCCGGAGCCGTACCCTTCCCTCTCTGCTAACCAACCCATCGTCTCTCAGTTCAAATAGCTTACTGCAGTCTGGCTCGGACATCCTAGCAGGGGTATAATATGTGACTGGAGCAGCACAATGTTATTGATTCCCAAGACTAATCACTGCGAAAAGCTGTGTCGGCACATTTAATCAGTGGGAGTCTTTTTGAAAATATTGTGTAGTAAAATGCCATCTGCCATCTCACGGCCGTTCTCACCTGCTTTCATTTAGCAGGATGACAGTGCAGTATGCCGTCGTCGTGATGCAGGAATGCAGCTTCCGGCTCTTTGTGTTTTAAGGTGCTTTTTGCCTGACTGCGGTTAAGAGAATGCTTAGAAACGCCAGTGGATTCTAATGGCCTGTGTGCGGCTTTTCCGAGCAGAGGAGGGGTGTGGTCCAGTGACACGGCAAATGGATAATGCTGATTCCCCAGGAGCTTTGGCTTGTAATATATTTCTCATAAACTGGAAAGTATTTGCTAAATCTTGTGGGCTGATTTGATGACCCCCTTTTCTCCTCACTTTCTCCCATAAACACAGAAGAAAGCTCCCCTCCCCCTCTCAACCTCTCCTGCTGCAGCCTGGGAGTGAGCAGTAGCTCTTAGCGTTCCCTCACAAGCCTGAGCCATTAATTATAAACAGCCATGGCAGAGTGACTGTAGAAAACCTGCACAATGGAGGTAAAGTCCCCTCTCTTAGTTTTTCTTTTTTTTTTAGCCCAAAATAAGTTCATTTTCAACTACAAACCAATACTATAATATTTTTGTATTAATTTAATTATATTGACAGTAATAATTAAAGCCACATTCAAGAATATTTCAGGTTTTTTAACTAACTGTTCTTCTGCAATTATTAATATTATTCGCCATCTTCTTTTCATGCCATAATCATGACTGCAGGTGGCAACATTAAAGGAAGTGCTGCTTTAAATGTGAGAGAAGGGGTCGATAAAAATTGCCTTACATATCATGATTTAAAAATTTTACTCTATTTTTTTTTCATTGTTTACACACTTTGGATAGACAATATATCAGTTGATATTGTATATTTATTGTGCATGTTTTTGCCTCTATTTTTATATTTAGATTAGCTTTTTTGGGCATCATCTAATAATTAAAAACTATTTTTTATACTAATAATCTAGTATCACAGTTAAATTATTTAGGAAATTTGAAAATGAATACATTTTCATACTGTGCAGTATAATGTTATGGTGCCTAAATTTGTTTGTAACATTTAAAATGTTTTTTTAGTTTTATTTTTCATTCTTTGAACCAAAAATTTGTGTCGATAGTGTAGTATTTTTTTAAATCTGCCATTTGTCGGTTGTCTTAAATATCATTAACACAATTATGGACATATGGCATGTTGTTCCCTCCCTGAACTATATCTGCTGACGTTGCTATTTGATCACTCTCAGAAAAAAAGGTACAAAAGCTGTCACTGGGGCAGTACCTTTTCAAAAGGTACACTTTTGTACCTAAAGGGTACATATTGGTACCTTAATGGTACATATTAGCACCTAAACCAATTAAGGTATCAATATGCACCCTTTAGGTACAACAGTGTACCTTTTGAAAAGGTACCACCCCAGTGACAGCTTTTGTACCTTTTTTTCTGAGAGTTACTATTTTTTATCATTATTGTTTAAATTTCTTTATTTTTAATTTCCAGTCTCTCTATTTTGCACATGGAAACAAGCTTCTGTTGTCAGTGCGTGAGCAGGTGCACTTGAAACATGATCTCACTGGCTGTTTGCTTTCATAATGTAATGTTTCACTCAGCATTGTGAGAACATGATGACACCATATTACAATATAGGGCTTGTTTGAGAGATGAGCAACAAGCTGCTTAACGCATCAATATTTCCTAAAGCTATTTCATATGAGATATTGAAAAGCTGGAAAAGCAGAAATTGGCAGCCCATTGTAGTCTCAAATTCCTGTTATAATATCATGTACACAGATATGGACACAGAAACAAAGCCGTTCAGCAGCTCTGCTTACCATATTTTACCAGCAGAAGCTGCAGTGTGCGCAATTACTGGTCCTCCCATTGCACTGAGATTGTCCAATTAAATTCACTTCAAACCCCCATGCCAAGCAAGTGATTCCTTTCTGCTTCCATGAGCTTCAGCTTACCATAACATCTAACAGTATTGCCTATATAAACTCATTGATTTCAGCATTCCTGGTGCATACCTAAATGCATACCTGCACATTGCAATGTTGCCAGTTACTAGGTCTCAGCTGAATTGGACAGTTTAGATGTCAGTGGCTATGAGCCCTTGACTCTGGAATCATCCAAAAAGGATTTTTTTTTTTTGGATTCCAACACAAAATTAAACCAAATTTTTTTTTAGCATCCCACTTTTGTAGACTTCCTCTAGTACCAGTGAAAGCCTCACAATTTCATTGTCTATTGTTCTTATTTCTTCTTTGTGCTCTTATTTTGAAAGTGGTTTAGTCCCGTTTTGGTCTATAAATCTGTCCTTGTCCTGAGGGTTGTGCCAAAGTTGGACACCTTAAAGGCACAAATGTTGACTTGGGAATTATAGGGGAAAAAATGATAGAATGATTAGCCTGTGACACCGATATGACTAAAGTGTGAACTTCTTAATGAAAATGTGCATATAGTGAGATTTAAAGTTTAAATCAGATGATTATGTTGCGTCTCTCTCTTTATTGTGATCGTCTTAGAAATCTGAACTTGTCAAAAGTAACATTAATATTAAATACTGTCAAGATAAATACTTTTATATGTTAGATTATAATTATTTAAAATTTTGATATCTCTTTTAATGTTTTAAACTTACCGAAATATGCAATGTCATGACTCTGTCTCTCACTCTTCTAGCTGCCTTTTTGTTGTTTTGTTTTAAGCAGTTTTAGTAATAAAAAATAATTTTCTAGTTCAATAATAATTTTCACCCACATAAGAGTTATGATCCAAATTTTGGAAATCCTGTATACATTCTATTTTGTATTTATGTTATTTGTGTGTGTATATATATATATATACTGTATATATATATATATATATATATATATATAAAGTTTTTTAAAGCAAAACGGTTATGTTATTATGCTATTTTAAAGGTTCCAACAGTTCCTGTTTTGGAGATCTCCTACAATAGGTTTACATCCAAGGTAAAAAAAAACACTCCAATTTTCTCATAACATTTGCAGGATCAACTCTTTTTCTTATTGTCAGAAGCAGTTCGATAAAGGATTTGTTTTCTCTAAACCCTTTTGTTTTCTCTAAACCTCTCCAAGAGCTTGCTCTGCTCTGATTGGTTAGACCGTCCATTCTGTTGTGATTGGTCTACCACTTACAGTGCTGTTGGAAGCTAAAAAATGAATGAGGAGGAGGGTAGTGAATGACAGCGTTGAGCGTGTCAGGGTTAATCTGCATTTAAAGTTAGACATCAATCTTCTTAGTTTTCCTCAATCAAAAATAAAAAATAACCCGAGGTGTGTAACAGTGTAAGAAATTTTTTTTCTGTACAACAAGAAATTAATCTTTGATGACTGAATAAGTGCAAATCACCTTTATTCCATAAGGTGGCAATAATGAAGTGACATCTCACTCATATAGTTACTGCAGGCAGGAAACAGAAGAATAGGAAATCTCATCAGCAAAACTTGGAATGGCTCCACGATTTGCTACCTATGTACCGAACGCAATCAAATATTAATGTCACTGTCACTTGATGGTGGATCTGGTGAAGAAGCTGTCAGCGATCAATGTTGAAAATGATAGTTTTGAGAATATGCTTGAGATGGTGGATATGAGCCATGCTGAATGTGGGAAATGAGCTCTGACGAGAACAGTAATGATGGTCAAACATCTGCTCGATCTGAACCTTTCAAAGCTCCAAAAGCTAACAAAATATGCTTTATTTTATTCTTCTCTATTGTTACTATAATACGCTGATTTCACACAGCCGCCATTTTGAAATGGCTCAAGTGGGAAGAAGACCGGAAGTGTTGCCTTTTATTATAGGAGAGTCGTGAATGTGATGGCGTATTGTTGTGTTTAATGTAGAATTTACTTATTCTTAAAATTTACATACATTTCTTTCATACTTTAGACTATATACAGTGAAATTAATTTATAAAATATAATTTAGAACGTAAAAAAAGAAGCAGGAACGAACTATATCCTATCTTGGATATTAACATCCAGTAGTGTAAATCGCGGCAGCAGCTTCAGGTTGGTAGTCCAAGGCATTGTTGTCTATCTGTACTTCAGGGGTTCTTCCCACCGGAGCCTCGCTTTCGATTTCAAAATGGTAGCTGCGTGAAATCAGCGTATATCAGGAGAGTTTTATATTATCGCAACTCCGCAGACCTTTTACATTTACAAACGGCTGTATAACACACTACATGAAATGTAATATCCAAAAAAGCATAATAGAGGTTCTTTAAGGATCAAAATAAGACAGATGGGTCGTTATAGCAGGGCAGAAGGCTAAATTGATCTGTCTTGCCCTCTGTTGAATTGTCAGCAATGCTCTGCTTTCCCCTGTCACTCTGTTGACATGAAAGAAAGGCATATTTGGAGGCTTATATAAGGCTGGGAGATGCTATTTGCATGAGCGTTGTCAGTAGAACAGGTGTTTGCAGAATATTGGTTTCGATGCATTCTGCATTATGTAAAGGATTTCGATTTTTTTTTTTTTTTTTTTTACAAGAAAATGAAGCACATTTGTATGGTGCCTTTACACTTGATGAGAATTTAATGCTCTAATTTATGTTTCTCCAATAGTGCATGTCCCACTGAAACACTTAGAAAGTTGTAATGGAAAACTGAGCACACAATGATTTAAAATTCACTTAAGTCTTATTACATTTATTGAAATGATATATTTAAATGCTGCTGGAAAGTCTCATTTGTATGATCCTGCTGAGGTTATACTGTACGCTGCTTATTCACTGTTCTTTCAGAGAGAGGGGATGAAACAGTGAACAAAAGCACCCATCTTTGATCAGAAAAAGCAGTGCACATTGTTATCCGCTAACAAGAGTATTTTTTTCCAGAGGGACAGTCTTGTCATGGATGCAATCTCTTGTACTGTAGGCTAGGTCTTTATTAAACAGATAAATGCACACACTCACAGTGCAGTCCCCCAAGTTACTTGAATGGAAATAATGATATTTTTTAGATTATATTTGGCTTCTTCTTTTTTAATTATTATATTTGTATCTATGCTTTGAAAACACGTTTTGCCTCTATGGTTGAACCTAAAGCTCGTTCTACCATGTTTTTTGGTTTGTTTTTGTTTTTAATCAAAATTAGGCTTTCTTTAATTTTCTGGCTTTAAAAGAACATTCACACCCCATGTATACTTCCTAATGACTGTTTTGCTCCACAGTCCCCATGAGTTTCTGCTGTGTAGGAGCTTTGTGTGCGGTGGATGTAGTCTGCACCAATTTTCTGGCGAATAGCTCCCAAGCACGCAGTCAGGTCCGTTTACCACGAGCATATGCAGGGCTGTAAATCACACCTGTCAGTGGGTTTGTGCTCTGGTCTCTCCTTGCGCTTTTGCATATGATTTGCAAGAGTATGGCAAGTCACATTAGCAATTATAATCAATGCTATCAATTTAAAGCTAAAATAATTCTATTAAAACTAACTAATATCTAACTATTTAATATGTTATTTTA
>NW_024121166.1:7174002-7195763 GCF_016745375.1 Pimephales promelas
AAAACGCTAGTCATGTGCTCTTTGCCTCCGAGGTATTACAGCAGGCCTGCTACTGCTTCAGGATTCATTCACTCAGATCAATTCCTGCCTTTAATTGAGCACAGATAGATCCACTGCCTGTGCGTTTGATCATGCTCAAACTGTTCTGCAGGGAGAACATCAACCACTCACACCACATTAAAAGTTTCTCTTTATCCAATTGGCTTAGGTTTAGTTTCATTTCCAAACACGCCTGCTTCATTTAACCAAAGAATCTCCTGTATGCAGCCAAAAATCAGGCCATTCATTCTTCTCTTAGGGAAGCTCATGAAGTATGGTTTCATTTCCTGATTAAGTTTTTTCTCTCACAGACAGACTGTCTCTGGGCCTCACTCTCCCATTGATCTGCACAGCATTAAAGGTGGCTGTAAAGCTCTGAGCTTTTGCTGCAGTTCAAGGACGAGCGCTGGACGGGCATGGCCTCTATGAACCCATTGACCTCGCTGAACCACAGAAAAAGGTCCAGTTTGCAGAGCAACGACTGGCACTCCCACACACATTCAGCTTTGCTCCCTCCGTCTCTTTTACACACACTCTCTCCCTCACCCACGACTCGGAAATGCCAGCTCTTGCCAAATAGCACGGATGATCTGCCCATACTCATTGAGCTGCCCAGTGGAGAAACAAACACAGTGGCTGACAAAGACGGATCTCAAACTGCACACACATTTTAAGACATTTCGTGTGCATTTTATTCATTTCATGTGTTCAAATCAGTTGTCTTGTTCACTCTTTCACTATATACACTGTAGAGAATGCGACAGTTCACCATATGAGGAAAGCGAGTAAAATTGAGTGTATTCAGACAAAAGTAGTTTGAATACAACAAAAAGTCAACATTTCAAAAACTAACAATCACATTCAAAATAAATAAAGTAATAAAATAATTTGTCATATGTATTATTATTAATAATACAATACATACATATAATATGAATTTAATCATAATAACTAGGGCTGTCAATTGATATTTTCATTTTTCATTGCGAGTCATACACTACACCATTTATCTTCACCATCACCATTTATTAACATGTTTTTTTCCATTTGCTATATCCAGCAAAGTAAACAATCACATTCTTCAATTTCCAAAACTAAGACACAACACAACTTATTCTAAAGTGTAAGGTCGGCTTGCTTTTCTAGTAAACATTTAACCAGCTGCTAAGGCATGCCAGTTTGTTAACATTTTCAGGTGACACAAGAACAGCCCTCTTCCTGTGCACACTGTGTCCAGCGACTGAGAATATTCTCTCATGCACCACAGTTGAAGTAGGAGCTAATTCTGTGCAAGAGATGACAAGGTATGAAAATTTCATATCACGATTATAGTGACCAAAATGATCAAGATATTGTTATAATGTGCTGAAAATGTTCAAAGTACTGACAAGCTCAATGAAAATGTAAATGCACTCTCTGACAGTAGGTAGCACTTATGGAAGAGCAGAAATAGAGCCTGGTAAACGCTGTACATAAAGCAGCGCTGCACTTATAAAAATGACTTTATTAGTCATTACACAGATGTAAGATGAAGAAAATGCCATCAAAACTTCTAAAGACAGTCAGTTCCCTTCAGAGATACATTCAGATAACTTAATTCATTCATACATTTATTCATACAATTCCCCTCAGCACCTGATTGTAAAGGTTGTAAAAGCTCTCGCTGCTTTTGGCCTTGTTTTTAACTGTTGCCAACTTTGTTTACTGCTGGAAAGTATTTAGCTTTTCAAATCCCAGTAATCAATTAAATATTAAATTGAAAATTGTTTTAAATTATAAAGATGTTATGCAAAGTAGAGGAAATAAAATATCCAATATGAACTGATACAATACTAATAATATAAAAAAGATCAGATAAACAAAAAGCTATAGATTTATTGCGCATCAACAGATGCAAGAAAAAACATTGTCTGAACAAACCCAGAGAGGAAATGAATGCTCACTGCATCTATGCTGTTTTCAGGGAAGGAAAATCACATTTGGTTGCAGCTTCCCCCTTCTGTGGAGTCTTTAGCTTGTTGTTATCAGACACCAGAGCGGTTGAATCGTCCTTTGTCTAAAGGCGGAGATAAGATCCTTCTATGTCCAGGACACTGCAGGCAGGGAGGGCTGATAGCTTTGGTTACAAGACTTAAAAACAACCACACACCACTGTCCAGTATCACACTATATGTGCTCTCAAAAGTTGTAACGTGGTTATGGAAAAGCCAGAGACTTCTCTTCAACCCACTCTCAGAAGAAACGAAAAAAAATTCACTAGTCCGTTGCATGGTGTTTGATGCCTGAACAAGATGGTCAAGACGCTTCAGAGAGCCACAGGCTAACAAGTGGTCAGCACCGGACTCTTGCTGTCTCTCTCACACACATACCCTGACTCACCGACATATACAAACAAACACACAATGCCTACGAATCCTGTCGCATAGAACACAGTGTTCCCAAGAAGTGATTTATTGTAAAGTTGTGGAAGCTTCCCAAACAATTACAGTCAGGCTGCTCCACAAGGCAAAGGGAAATGGTAAAGTATGTGCCTGCTCACATTTTCCTCCCTAAAGCTCTTCTTACCTCCAAGAAACTATTTCAAATGAACCATTAATCAATAGCCCAAAGATGGCTCAAGATGGGAGTCTGGGTGGTGTTAAAAACACTTTTTACCTCCACTTCTATTGCTCCTAAACTGTTGCATCAGCTGTTTAGTGACACTGTCCAAGATCGACAGCTTGCTCACATCACCAGGAGACACCAAACAGCTTGAGCAGCAGGTGAAAGACAAAGCTGCGCTTCAATCCAACTGGCAAAGAGGTTTTAGGTTTAACAGGCTTGCCCAACATCTGGAAGACAGTGGGAAGAGGTCAGATTTTCAAAGAAAGCACTGTTACACCCTCTGTCCAAACAGATATGTTCACTTACTTGACTTGCATCGTTACATCATTCAAAGCCACGCATTAATTGTGAGTTACGGATCAATGCATTAGTTATTCCCTTCAGCTTTCATTTTAATAATCGGGAAGTGACCAAATGGGGTGGGTGAAAGGGGGATTTTTAATTAAAGTGAAATTTTGTAAATCTGAACAAAAGAAGAGCACGGTTGAGCCGAGCCGAGATAAAGATTAGGGAAAATCGGTTTTTAAAGGTGCAAGCTCACCGCTCAGAGACATGGCCAACGGTAGAGATGTTACATTCCGGTCATGCTTGTCCCATCAAGCAGGGGCTTTCAGAGGGAATGCAGTGCAGAAAATGAGAAATGAGAGCACGAGAGAGAACCACACCCAGAGGTTGAAAGTCTCTTGTCTTTCTGCTACTGTGGAAAAATGCGAGGTTGGAGCCATAAACTGGCAGAATGCAGTAAGAATCTCTGGAAGGAAACCACTAAATCCCTGAGGGATATGAGAATCCATTTTGGTTATGAAATGCCACATGACACAACATGCAAGCAGATCATCTGTATGTGGGGGGAGGGGGGGGGTGGCCATTTCTTTACAACTGGTGGCTAAAGAACTTTTGAAACAAATGCCTCCACATTGTACAGATGCCAGTTTGCCACATTAAGCCACTTTTTGAGACACTCTGAAAGAGAAAATCCAGAGTGTCCAAAGATTTTTTTTATGTGACTTTAGGGCAGATGCCCGAGTCTGAGCTTGTCCCTTCCGCTCTATTACCCATTCTCCTCCGTGTCACGAAGGTCTTGTGCATTATTCACCATCCTTTACATATGCACAGAGTGGCATGTACAGTTGCATCTGGACTTCGTCCTTAATCAGGCATCGCTGTGCCTGCATCAGGCCCTCTAAAGAGGCCAGGCAATCACTGTTCCTACAGCTATGCTTCAAATGCTGAGGCGGCTCCAGTAATTCTGCCATGAATCACAGCATGAGTCAACCGGCGGGCAGGCAACAGTGAGAAATGGAGAAGTGAAGACATTGAGAAATGGATGCCATTCACAAATGCACAGATGAAAAGAATAAAATAAAAAACGGCAGATGCCAGGAAGGGGAAGAAATCGTAACAAACCGTTATAGAGAAAAACGCACCTGTACCCGAAGAGCTTTTTGATTTGATTTGTTTGTAAAGACGACGAGGTAAACAGGAAGACTTACCAAGGGTTCGTCCGGGACACAGACGTCACGCATACATCCTGCTCCTCCTTTTGGCTCCCAGACTTTGTCTTGGTTCAGGCGTGCTCACCCTGCAGAACAAAAATGTATGAATTGAGGACTGTAGTGCATGTGCCGTACAGGGCAAGACACATGAATGTCTATATAAAGCTCAGATGAACCTAAATGCAAACATGTCACAGCCAAGTCATGACCACAGAAAGTTTAACAGGCTCAAGGAAAGTAACATTAGCCTTAATCTGAAATGTCTAGCCAAAGCCTGAGCTTAGCAGGAGGACCAAATGAATTGTTCTGAGGAACCAAGAAGGAAAGGAAAAGGGGTGTGGTGTATTAGCATCCCAGCACCCCATCACTGCTTCCCCATAACTAAGACGAGAGTTGCGAAAGGTTTCTGAAGCTAACGAGAGCCACCACTTATTTGTCTTAACTGCTATTCTACTTCCTCCAGCCACTTGACAAACAGAAAAACATGCAGGCAAAACAGTTTGATATAAAAGAGGAAATTCCAGCTGGGTTATACAATGGAAATGACTGTGGGGCAATGTGGAAGAAGCGAAGTCATTTCAGGAATTTATGTAATCTCCTGCTAATATCAGGGCTGAGATTCTATAAATCTCAAACGAGAGCTCCAGGGACCCACACATATCCAGAGGAAGCGGTTGGAGCCTTTAAGAGTGTGATGAGCATACCACACATTTACACTGCTGTTTGGGGGTATGCGCCCACTTATACAGCGCAAAAATCATAGATGCATGCATACATGAACAGCAATGAATGCATCAGGGTACTGCCTTGAGGAAAAATAGGGAAGTACTTGGAGGTAATTTTGCTTTCTTGAGCTCGTTCTTCTGAAATGCAGTTAGCAGCACCAAAGAATGCAGAACATCTGGCCAAGATTAAAAACAAGGCTTCAGCTTCTTCTCGTTATTTTTTAAAACACATCTTGTGGCAAAGCTAAAGACCCATTTAAACCCTGTACTGTGAACCTGACAAATCAGGCATTTTTCTGGTATATCATTGCCTTAAGGAGTACTAGTATACATGTGTGCACTGTGCATGAGTACATAGCTTTAGCAAGTCCATACCTCCTCCCTGCTCTTCTCCAATGCAGTTACACTGGACTGCATTTTGTATTAGCAGCAAATGCAAAAGGAAGCTGATGCAGCTGGAAAACCATGAATAAGCAAATAACTCAAATGAAACTTCTTTCATAATGTTGGTTGTTATAATGACAAAGTATGGTCTGTTCTCCCCCTCCCCGCCCATCGAACTCTGAATCATTGCTCGCAATGTTATAGCAGCGATCAGAGTGGCAGCTGCCTCTCCCAATACAGCAAAGGAAGCAAAAGCTTTGATTTGACTCAATTATGCTTTTAATACTGTGCCATGGGCAAATCAGACTGAATAGGAATCTCTTGGTTCAATTAAATTCAATTTCATTAAAATAATTAAATATCTACACTGCAATTATTCTGACACAGCAAACAACTCAACCAAAATTAGTTGCTTATTGACTGAGTGCAACTGATCTGGCAAGACTCTGTAGCATTGCAGCTGATATATATATATATATATATAAAATATATATATGTAATTTATTTCAGTGATGTCAAAGCTGAATTTTCAGCATCATTACTCCAGTTTTTAATGCAACACAATCCTTCAGAAATCAATATATTAATAGATGTGCGTGTGTGTGTGTGTGTAATGTGTATGTATATATATATATACACTCCTTATATTAATTTATATTATCTTAAATGTCAGTTAATCATTTATCTAATATTAGGTTTTATTCAACATGCTTGTGCTCATATATTTCACAATAGACCTCACTGTATGTCTAAACCTGTTCAGGTATAAGTGTAAGGTTCTCTCTTTCTGTTTTATAGATTTCTGCAAAAAGGAAGTCAATGCACAGATGTTTGAGGTCTGCCTCTGTAGTCTTGCTGCATCAAAACCACAAAAGTTTATCAATAAGTTGATCATGCACCTTGACATGTCACCATTCCCTAGACATTCACATGTCCCAATAATTGTTAAAATCAATTATGCTTTTCAGCAGACAATCTAGTAAAAGGATTAGTTCACGTCAAAATGAAAATTTACTCACCCCAATGCCATCCAAGATGTTCATGTCTTTCTTTCTTCAGTGGAAAAGAAATTAAGTTTTTTTTAAGGAAAACATTTCAGGATTTTTCTCCACACAATGGACTTCAACAGTAACCAAATTGTTCAAGTCCAAATCAATGCAGTTTCAAAGGGCTTTGAAGAGCTTCAAAAAGCTCTGCACGAGCAGCTGAGGAATAGGGTCTTTATCTATCGATCAGTCATTTAAAAAAAAAAAAAAAAAAAAAAAAAAGTATATACCTTTTAACCACAATTGTTCGTCTTGTGCTGCGATGCGCCAGGCATTGCGTAATCACGTTGGAAAGGTCACGCTGGACGTAGACAGAAGTACCGCCCTATATTTTGCTAAAAGAACTTAATCTTTCCACTGATGAAAGAAAGACATGAACATCTTGGATGGCATTGGGGTAAGTAAATTATTAGGAAATTTTTATTTTGAGGTGAACTAATCCTTTAATGAAACAGGGGTTCTCTACTTTACAAAGTCCAAACCATAACTAAAAAAAAAAAAAAAACATTGACAGCCAATCATAATCCATACTGCCTTAAGAGCACAAGTGTTTAAAGTGGCAGATGAACATATCACAAGCACCCGTTTATAATAAACAGAACGATATTGTCCCCTGGTGAGAATGCTAATAAGGTTATCATCATAGATAAGGTTCTTAGTATGAAAGGGCCTTACGGCGCACCTCGTCTTCCTTTACATTCAATTTATTCTATTCTTCTTGGAACTTCATCTATTGAGAAAGAAATAATACCAATAGTCTCACATAAGAGTAGCTTGGACAAATGTGATCTTGTTTTATTTTAACACTTATTTACTACTGCAACTCAATGTTTTTATTTGATTATTTTGTCATTCTTTATAGATAATGCAATACATTTATCTTTTACTTATTAATCTTTGTTATTCCCTATAGTCTAATTCTGTTTGGACATATTTTTCATCTGCCTGGATTACACTGCATCATGCTACTTATTATGTTTGTGGAAATCGTGATCATACATTTTTTAGGATACTTCAAGACCAGCTTTTATTTGAGATAGAAATCTTTAGTAACCTTATAAAATAAATTGAATGCTTCCTGGCTCAAAGGGTTTTTAATTATATCACTTTAATTTTACTATAAAAAAATGTAATCCACCAGCACTGACTTAAAGACTAAATATTTCTTTAGGAAACACTAATGAAATTATACTCAACAGGTTCATTTCTGCACCCTCTCTCACCCTTTCCACTGCGTTTTCTACAGTTCTTTCCGTTGGTCAAGTCTCTGTGCCATGCATTCTTGGGATGCCTGGTACATACGGTATAAATTCCATTCTGTCTGCAGAGGCCCTTCATGCTGTCTGATACATGCTGAGCTGGACTGACTCCACCCTCCCACAGAGCTGGGCCAGCTCACAGTCTGTACTGCTGAGGTGAACTAGCTTGGCTGCCTTAAAAGAGAGAAAGAGACAGAAAAAGTCCACGACTGAAGTCAACAGAATTTAAACAAGCCCATTTTCTTCGTATAGAATGAATGAGCTCATTATTTAGAGTTTGTGACATCTCTGCGACGTACATGCGCTGCCTTGTATGTCGAGGACAGAAATTCAATGAAGAACAATAGCACAAAACCCCAAAGTGGGTCACTTACATGGTGGTGTGGAGCACAAAGCCTGCAGCCCATTTAATCAAAGGGAGATTATACAGGTCCCGCAAAGGTTAACTCACTCTAGAAGTCACAGACAGTGCCGAATCATCTCCTTACTAAGACAATGAAGCGCTATTGCTAGGAAGTTAACTGCGTAATGTGTTACTGTGGGTGAAAATGTGGACAGAAGCTCTGGAGGCTCACTTCCTGAGACCTCATGGCACAAACCGCCCAAGCGGCCAGCATTTGGTCCCACAGGACTGCACAGACGGGAAGCTCCACTGTCCTTGAGACAACAGCAGACCTTCTTCTGAGATCCTCCCCTCCCACACTCAAGACAACCAAAGCCACCTGCCAAACAGGCAAATCACTGTCACAGCCGAGCTTCATCTGCAAAAAAAAAAAAAAAAAACCCCACACACAGTCTGTGCGGCACGATACCACACCAATTACGGAGGCAATGGAGGAATGTATGCCAAGAAAAACCACTTAAAACTCCACAAATGAGAGTGTAAAAAAAAAATCTAAATGTCAAAGAGTCCAGCAGAAACAGTGAAAATGTGTAACGCTAAGGGTGTGGCTCCAAAAGTCTCCATGCTATGAGTCTATGACATTTCTCCTCATCTGTCCACGCATGCAGATGTCTGAGCTCCATGCTTTAGTCCATTCACCCGCACCGATCGGCTCGGGCAAAGCTTAAAGTAAAATATGAACATAGAAAATTTCAATGTTTTTATAAAGGCCTCACAGTAAAGCCAATAAATGTCAAAAACTAAACAAAAAGTATTTGAACAGCAGAGACCTTGAATAGCAATCAAACATCCTGTGACTTCAACTCCACTGATATATTCTGATATCTTTCCAACCACGCATGGGTGAAGAATAAACTAATGTAGTAGCGAACGCAAATGCAAGGCCATACAATGGATTCACTAAACAAACATTTCCCTGGAAAAAAAGAAAAGAAAAAGCCACCGCCTTTAGATGCTGAGACACTGGAATCAGGAAATAAGAGTCGCTCTTACTAAATTCATTGAATTTAAAAGATAGCAAGAAAATTAGACTTTCACGCATAGAGTCGAGATGTCCAACTTTCCTACGGGTGGAGATTACCCAGGGCAGGAAAACAGATGTCCCATTTTTTCCATAAACTGCACTGTGCTGCTTCTTTAATGAGCTACTTCAGTCTGAACTTGCTTATTTAAAGGTGCATTTACGACTGACATGTAGTACATCATTTTACAGCCCTTTATTTTATTCATGCATACTGACTTTCATTCAGGGTATGGCATTTAATTTTTTGCAAATTTACACAGATTTATAAAAAAATACATTTTAAAATTTCAATGCCAAAGTTTAAATGTAGTTCAAATAATGTATGAAAAACCGGATGCAGAAATGCAAAGATCATGTTCAGTCATGTGACAATTTCTTGCTTATCAATAAGATCTAAAAATCAACTCTTAGCTCAATAGCAACAAAAACAAGGAAACAATATTCTTATTACCTAACATTAAAAAGCCAAAGACATTCTTAGACATTTTTCTAAATACGTCTGCATTCAGTTAAGTATGTGGTGTAGATTAAAGACGATTAATAAATGAAAAACGGCTTCAACTCAACAACTTTAATCATTAGCATAATTCTGGCAAGAGTAGTACAGAGATAAAATGGTAGGTCATAGCTTAAAATGTTGCATTTTACTTGAAACAATTACTGGAGCAATGAAACCCATTAAAGCAGTTGCGTAAACATGAGTTAAGGATGTCTGGCAACATTTGCTTAATCACATCCACAAATTCAAAAAGTGCAAAAGAAGAATCATCTGGTGATATGACGGAACTGATTTGGAAAATACTTAGTCACTCATTTGATATATAATGGCCTGAATGATTCTGAACATCTGAATAGTCTGTTAGATTTTATCAATTAATTTAATAACATTATAGAAGCTGAAGAGATGATTTGCTAGCTATAAGTTGCTATCAGTTCTGACACATCACCCTCACCACTTGTCACCAGAAGTCATATTTCATAACTTACCTTCAACAGGAGGACGTCATTTCAGACGTAAGAAGAAATCCATTTAATGACATAGCGTTGGCACTGGTATTAAACCGAGGTCTTCACTCCAAATGTTAGGCTGTGTGTGAAAAGAGAAAAGTGAGAGAAAGCAGACAAATTAAACAAGTAGGCCTAAGCTAGAAGGAAAGAGAACAAAACTCGTTGTATATATCGCATCGTAAAGGGTGGGGTCTTGAGGAATTTGCCATGCTCTCGCCTCGCAGGAACCAATAGGATAGGCGTTCTTTCATGACCAAATCCATGTTTTATGTACTAGCCTAATATCCAACTACACAAACTAATATTTTGATATTCGTCATTTGTCGTATAGCACAATATCATGTTGCTCCTGTGACCTGCTATTCATCTTTAAAGGGACGTAGAATAAAAACACCGTGCATCAGACTATCTTAAAGTGACAGTTCTTTCTTAAAATTAAAAATCTGCCCTTTACTTACACTACTGTTTTTCCTTCAGTAAAACATAAAAGGAGGCATTAGGCAATATTTGAGGGTCTGACAGTCTCGATCATCATTTACTTTGATTCCTTCTTTTTACATTCAATGAAAATAAAATCTTTTGAATATGTAGCTATAGTATACGGGTCATACGGGTTTAAAACATGACGGGGAGTAGCCTATAACAATTACTAAATATTAATTTAGGTTAACTATCCCTTAAGGCCTATTCAATGCCATTGACGTAAGTTAAAAAGAAGCATAAATATTATACAACTAAGAAAAACAAGTAAATTAAACATAAAAATCACGAAAGAAATATGCTTACGAGTTTATAGCCTTCGTGAAAGCAGATCAACGCCCTTATATCAGTACCTATACGTTAGTTCGTCTTAATAGTGTGTTAATTTTCAGCGCCTTCTCTGACATATGTAGATTTACTGGAGTTGACAATAAATAACGTTAGAGTCAAATCAATATCGGTGCAGTATTGAGTTTTTCGACAAACACCTTCTGAACGAAAACTTCTGAATGAGGAATGTTTAACACCTACCTACTTCAACTGGTAGAATTCTCGATCTCTGTCGTCGATCGATTCGAATGTCAGGCTGGTAAACTGTTCGACTTCCAGATATAACATATTAGGCTACTAGATACCAATATCCGCTCAACATCCTTTAATTTCACAATGGTTTTCCCCTCATACGGTCTACTAGCGGAGAGCTCACGCCCTGTACGGCTCAACTCTGAACCGAGCGCTCTCGCGATCTCTTCCAATGGAATGTAACAGATTCCATTCGTTCTGAAGTGGTTTCACATACTTCCGAAAAGTTATATAGAGAATGTTGCAACGGTCATTGAACGATTAGACGCCGTTCAGTAAACGAATGCTTCCAGGATTTAAATAGCTCACCAGTGACACGCGCATCAAATTCTCGCGAAATCCTTATGATTCAACTGGGGTACAAAGGTAGCGACATTTAAAAGCGGTTGGTTCACTGGGAACCCAAGTTCGAATCGACCAGGGTCATGTCCTGATCCCATTTCCAGGCTCTCTCGCCCACTGTAATGCCTTACCCTAACTGTAAACCAAGGCTAAAAATCCAAGAAATACATGCAAATTCTGAAACAGTTTAAATAGCTCATTTCGCCCCTTTGCTGAAAGCCACACCTTAATCACAAATCACTCCTGAATCAAAGAGCTAAAGCCCGACTCGGCTAAAATATCGAATTCTAACCCACTCAAACAGCAAGAGTGCTATAGAAACCATTAACAATGTAATTAGTCAACTTCAACACGACACCATTTGTCTACCGTCCTAAATTTCACAATCTTGCCCACATATCGCTGCGTCCTGAGCCTCCGCTTCAACTCCCCTCATACCGGCTTCTCCTCCCGATCAGCTGGCAGCGCAGTGACGCCAAGAGCAACAGCTGACCAATCAAACACTAACGTCAAAGACCAGAAGTGACGCCCACTTATGACCCAACATGAATGTCAGGCCTCCACACCAATGCCACGCTCTGATTCAGAAGGGTGTAAAGCACACTGTCCAATGACGCTATCTGTCTCTGACAGGCGTTTCACGGTTCTTCTAAAGAGCAAATGACTGTGCACCTCTGTGAGCAGGACTGGATAACTGTTTTCAGGCTCCTATTAAATCTTACTTCACTTTGATACATTTCAGACTCCTGCGTAATGTCTTCAACATTTCCACAGACGTTGTTTTATTCTTGTTTTTGGGACTCAAGCTGTGAGCAAATGCTTTTTATAGGTTCATATTCACGTCCACATTATTTTCTGACTTATTAAGGTTGCACTCAGTAATCTTTCCTCATTAAAGGGGTTTTACATAAAGAAACACACAGTAGCTACTTGTGCAAAATATCTTTAAGATGATGTACACTTACATAAGATGAATAGGCCTACTCTATCAGTATAGCTGTTTTAATTTAAATGGAGGGTCCATTCATGGTGGCTGCCATGTTGAGGTCACATGACCACCGGAAACCCACTTTATTTCTGTAATCCTCCTATTATTGGATACTCTCACTTGAAATGAAGTTAACATGAATAGATGGCAGAAGTGCATTTCTAAAATCAGAATAGAATGAATCAGAATTAATTCAAGTTATGCAGAACTGGCAACTGGTGTCAGGTGAAAAAACTCAGCAAGGAAAAATGCTGCATTTCATTTTCTATAAAAAAATGTAAAAAAGATTCCTGAGGTTTCTGGTGAAATTTAAAGCTTACTGCCATTTATGCTATTGCTCATTTTGTGGACAGAAACCTTAATTGGTGGCTTGCTAAATCTAGAGGGAATTTTGAACAAAAATGCAAATTCCTGCCACTGAAGAAGGGAAAAATCATCAGAAAATACAGGCTTTTATTCTACAATCAGAATTTTAGACCTTACCATTCTAAGAGAAGAACACTGTGTTGAATGGAATTCAGGAGGAGGAAAATTAATCATATTATTTTGTGTTATTGTAGATGTTTAAGAAACTCAACAAGAATAACTTCACAGCAAGTGAACTTAGACCATTGCTTGTGTGTTGCCAAAAATGTGCAAATGTCATTCCATCCATATTTTTTGATGTTCTGCACAGTCAGGTCAATAAATGCTAATAAATGCATGTTTTTTTTAACTAAACTGATATACTCCATAACTGAAGGCTGCAAGAGAGCGTATTTTGGTCTTTTCCTGCATGATTACAGTCCAACTGCTTGGTCATAGTTGTAAGGACAGCATTTCCAACTTCATTCCACAACTCTGGAGTCCAGCAACAACATTTTATATCACATAAATTAAAATTGTATTAAAGGCATTAATACATATGATCAAAAATGATTAAATGAACACAGATTTAATTGTAGAGGATACCAGTAGTTGTAGTGAAGTTAATGCTTTCAGATCTAATCGGAGACTCCCTGATTGGATGTTGGAGGTGGTGAAGCAGTTGACGACGCAGTTTCCTGTCCTGTTCCCACGTGGATAACATTTCCTTAAAATCTAGGCTTTGGTTATTTATATAAACAAAGTGTTACCAGCTTTAGGGAAAAGGTCATTATACAACCCTACACTTCATTACAAATTTAAATGTCATAGAAATGTGCTTCATCTCCACGAGTGGTATATGTGAGACATCCTACATCCTGTTACTTAAGAGACTGCAGACATTAAGAATATCTGGTGTAAGTCCTGGAGGGTACTTTCTCTGTCTGATCCTGATTAAGTCAAATACACTAATGCAAGGTCCGGCCAACTGTCTGGGCATGTTCTTAGACACATCACATTGTTAAGAGACTTAAAACAAACCGCTTCAATTTAGTTATTAAATGTCACTCAGTTTGTCTCCATGTGAACACAAACAGTTTGAGAACATGTTCTGGTTATGGTTAATGTTGTGTTAATATACCTGGTGCACAGAACAGGTCCCTCCTAGGACATTAATCCAGCACTTAAATGGATTCCAGGAATCTATCGGTGCACTCCCAGGCAAGTGCCTTCCTGCATGAGTACAGCAATACACGTCCATGATAGAACATTCTATGTAAATTATCTCCTCTTAAAGAGGATTTTATTTCTCTGAGGCATCCTTTTTTTAAAATATATAATATCAGTTTGTCAAATGCAATCTAATAATAGCAAGGAATGTGCCAGGACTTTTCCTATGAAAATGTTGTAATTGTGCATTGATCATGAGACCATTTTAACAATAATTTAGACTTTACATGTAGCTTGATATTATTCCTTGTACTGTTGTAATAGTACCTGTAAAATGAACCCTGTAATGTACCCATTAATTGGCTTCCCATTGGTGAGATTGACTTCTAAAATGCTATGATCAAACCATTCCCACGCCACTAACACATCAAACCAGCATTTCTCCACCCATAACTTGTATAATCATACTTGTATAATCTAACATAATCTAATCCATAATTGTATAATCAACTGAAATCCAATATTTGCTGTATTTTTTGTTTATATTTGAACCTTTTAAATTATTTGCCAGTGTCATATTTGACTGTAATGTAAATCCCCCAACTTTTGACTAACCCCACCCTGTCTTCTGTGAAACAGCATCCAGAAGAATCAGAGTGAAGCCACTGTAACTTTAAGAGCTGCCTTTTGCATAAGAGAACTGATTAGTGGTCCTGGCAGCCAACCACACAAGCGGCTGAGTGAAGACTCAAGCCAATGAGAAGTCCTGCTGGGCGGAGGTTACAAAACCAGCCTGAACCCAATGACTCAGCACAGGCAAGTGCGTGCGAGATGACACTTTACAGCAATTTAAAGAGCCAGTGCTCACCATGCAAAAGTAGGTAAGGGTAAAATACGCACTCTTGAATCTCAGCAGCTGTTCCCCTCCCTGCGAGGAGGACTGCGAATGTTGTTCAAAGTGACACGGCTGAGCATAACTTTCAGTTTTTGGCCGTTTTCTCAAAGGACCACACCTACACACTCATGGTAGACGCAGCATGACTCAGCATAAGCCATCATGTC
This sequence comes from Pimephales promelas, assembly GCF_016745375.1. Next base: position 7,188,960 of record NW_024121166.1, read on the forward strand.
CCATAACCACACATGACTGACAATGATGAACGCTGGCTAAACAAAAATAATGGTTTGTGATAGAGCCAGACAAATATGACAGTTATGCAACACATAGCAAAACATAAATGTGTGTTTTACATCAACACAAACATTCAAACAATCACAGGATATGCATAAGAAATAGCTCTGTAATTTCAGATGAGTGAATATGTGGAGATCTGAGCCACATCCTGGATGTTGTTCTAAAATGGATAGCTGCAACAAGCCAGAAAGGCAATACCTCAGTGACAAAGCACAAGCTATATTTACATCATGTGCTGTTAACTTCAGTTCTCAAGCTGACGGCAGGGGTTCTAGAACGGTCTCTTTGTTTAATGTAGGTATGGGCTGGACTTTACAGGTTCCTGAAATCGCAGGATGTGATGAAAAGACATTAAGCGCTATTCAAGTTAGTTATTTGCATAACACACACATTGCACCATCCATTATGAAGAGATTCAACAAGCATATATTACTTTACAAATTTGCATTATTATGTTTTTCCATCCTTTTACACAGTGAAATTATGTTTACAGAAGACCTTACAACAGGGAACTGTATAAGAGAAAATACTTCGGAATGGGTGGTGTGGTGAATCATGAACACATTTTACAAAGGTAGTTTTGGTGTGTGAGCTTATGATTGAGTCACAGCTAAAGAAATGAACAGTGTGACCTGATTAAGTTTAAACTGAATTATTCAGCATTCTGTCAGTCGCCCTTACCGTGAAACACAGCAAGACCTATACGCAGTGCATGGTCAGAACACAGGAGAGAATATATCAATGTTGACCCACAACATTCAAAGGGCAAACTGTATTAGACTCTATGGTTTGCAGAGAACTATAATCATCATAAAAATGATTAATCAAAAGGATTATGTAAGCAGCAATAATTCCATTACACATATTCATACAACTGCTTGCTAAAAATGATTAAATATGAAATAATTTTACAAAAATTCTAAAAACATTTTTAAATTAGTTTCATTATACATAGTTTCATTCACATACCTTTTTTAAAAGGTCTAATGTCTTGTGATGTATAAGCGTAAAGTATACCTATAAATGGGTCAATGACAGATAAGAGTCTACACATTAAAAAAAACTTAAAGGTTGGACCACATTAAAAAATAATGGGTAATATATATATATATATATATATATATATGTGTGTGTGTGTGTGTGTGTGTTATTGGCATATTATCGTATTTGCCCCACTTATGTTCCATTGACCATGCCTTGTGGACTCTGGTCTTGTGCATGTTAACAGACTTGTCTGGCAGTGAAAGTTTGAGAGGAATTTATCTCCCTTTCCACATGCAAGGCCAAGGACTACTTAGATATGATTAGCCTTGTTCATACAATGTAACATGCTCTCCTTGACCAGATTCAAAGCAACCAAACTCCATTTGAAAACAGTTTGAGTTAGAAAATGTATATGCTCCCATACCCTTTGCCTTGATTTCTTTATCAGAGTATGTTCAGACTTAATGTTAACTAATCAAGACAACTCAGACAACACAAGAACGTAACCAACACAAAATCTGACAACACACAGTAGAAACCAGGGAGCAGCCTTGCAAGAGAGGAGTCGAATTTGACGTGTCAAGCCAGGCGAAGTTAAAGCATGCAATTGCATCACTAGTCTATCGAGTACAGTGATTAATCCATACTGAATAAAAATATCTGTATATGAATGCATAGCAACACATTTAGAGATTAGAGTCTGCTGAAACAGCTATGACCATTTTATAACTCGGACTCTTGGAGTTGTTGCATCACTGCAGTGCTGGTAATCAGTGAACCAGCGCTGTGTTTTCGAGAGTACCATGGAATCAACAGCAGGTTATGTAATGGCCCTGATGGCTGGAGGTGTGATATGAGCTAGTTAAGCATGTGACAGTGATTTGGGTGTGCGTGACCCACATTCACATCCCAGCAGCCTTTGCCCATTAGGTCACCCTTGTCATGCTGTGCACAGTGAACAATTTCTCCTTCTGAAATTTCAAAACAATTTCTGTCCTTAACAATAATGTGAGCAAAAAAACATCACTTACGACAGACTCTAAGATCCTAGATGACCTTGGAAACACGTCACAAGTGATTGTGTCAACTGATAACACTGTTTTTGTTGTCTCGAGTGAGGTCAGTCTATATTCAAGTAAGGCTTCCCTCCCAGAAGGGTAAAGAGCTCTGTCCCTATAATACACACAAGCACCTGTCTAAAAAAGCAGCCGTCCTCTCACTACACCTGCCAATCTTACAGTCTGACACAGATCCAGCAGTTCGCCCAGCTGATTTTCCACAAATAGAGCCCAGTGTTCCAACTATAGCACAGCTCTCTGCTTAGCACCGCACATTTACATAACCTGGCCGGCTGGGAGGGAAGTGCCACATCGCCAAGCAGTGACACTGCACCACCCCACGGTACCCGGACCGGCTACACCCTCATCCTGAAAACAGCACAGACATCTGAGAATACCCATGTGCCCCGTTGGCCTCTCATTCATATCCAGGGCAATCTTTTTAATCTTCATAGCAGTAACCTGTTATATCTTCTGCAGTGCCCCTCTGTTGTAAAGGTGGGTGTGATTTACCTCTATATGGATGGTGTGGGATTTGTTTCTATTTGAGGAATAATGGGAATAATTTCTCATTGCTGGTCTCATTTGAATTGTCATTTGAGTGTCACATCCTGTTCTTTCCATTTTTGTCTTGCATGACATATTTGCTTAGTCATGTCATGTGAGTTAGTTGAGACACATTACACTGACTGGTTTAATCTGTAACACTGTGGTCAGGATTGGAGAATAGACCTCAAGGAATGTCATTGAGACATATTTGGTTCCAGGCCTTCTCAAAGATGAATGCAGGCTTTAATATGAGCACATCTGGCCCAGCTAATATTCTGTAGGGAATATAGGAATGAAAATCACTAATTTTATGAAAGCAACGGCTCAGTTGTTTCATTGAAAGTGTTTACTTCACTCTCATAAGGACATGAATGGAAGTACTGTTTTTATATGTAGATGAAAGGATCCACTTATGCGTCTGTAAGTAGTGTGTGAATTACAGTAGGTCGAAGGTCAATATTCTATTAGTTACGGCTATCCATTGGTTATCTGATGAGGTTAATCTCTAGGGCCCTGTTTACACCGGTTATTAATGTATTTTGGTAGATCGGATCACATGTAGATGAGGGAGACGCATTGCCGTTGCATCTGGTGTTTTAATCCGTCTCTTCTGTTCACTTTCAACAACTTTTTTTTCAAGGGGAGGGTCTATCGGTGGGTAAATGTATGTTTTTCAGATCATTCGATCAAATGGAGGAAATAAGCTCATGCAATTTACATATGAACAGTGAACACAACAGGAGAAAACAGAAAAAGATACAGACAGCCTTAGCTTTCGTTTCTGCTCTGACAGCCGCAAGAACACTGTGAGTGCATTTTAGAAATCAGGAATGGTGAAAGAACACTTTTACACTACAAAAGCAGTCAAGTCAAATCCGTTTTCGACTTCCTCTGGAAGAAGTTCCTTCTTCCACTTGTGATCCGATCGACCAAAACGCATCTTAAAGGGATAGTTCACTTTGAAATTAATTTTTAATATGTTTTAGCTTACCTCAAGGGCATCCAAGATGTAGGTTTAGGGGGTCCACCCTCGGTTCACCTTAAGAGCATGCACAGAGAAGTCCAAATTAAACATGATTTAATGACTCGTAAATGTAAGTACACGTTGATGGCCTAAGACACGAAACGTGCGGTTTGAGTGAGAAAACGAACAGTATTTATATCGTTTTTATCTTGTGTAACCACAGCCACGTCCAACTGATCTGACGGCACAGGCGCTCCGGTCTACGCATGCGCCGGAAGTGATCGCTTGCACGTGTATGTCACTCATTGTTAACACTGAGATTTCGGAAGTTTTACCCTTCACTAAACATATTTAGATATATCCAAATTGTCTTCCATTGTGATTTCCTGTATATCTAAATATGTTTAGATGTGAAAGGTACAGTGAAAGGTACTACTAAGGTACCTCGCTGATACTACTTCGTCTTACTGATTCACTCATACCAAGACTTTGTCGTCTATTAAACCTGCCTCAATATACTTACCTGGTACCTCGGAACATTCAACCTGCTATCCAGATCTCGTCTCCATTCTGCCAACCTTCTTCAACCTGCCTCTCTGCATCAGCCCGAACTCCATCTACATTTCTACAACAGATAAGATACTTTTTCAGAACCCTTCTTTTATCGATTCAAGCTAATCATTCTCATTCACTTTAACTTACCTGCTGTGTTTTAAGTGTGCTTAATAAACATCACCAGAAGCTTTACCTGTTTGTATCATTCTTATTCATGACAGATATAGGCTATAAAATAATAAAATAAATTGCAAGGGCATCTTCTAACCTTTGTGCCAAAAGCAGTCTTTTTTCTGAAGGATTCTTGGTTGCACTTTATTTTACAGTACGAGCACTTACATATACTTACAGTGTACTACGAAAGTACTGGGTAATAAGGCGACTATGGGTTAAGGTTAGGGGTAGCTTGGCCAAGGCTATTTCATGTGGAGGTAATGAAATACAATATCCAATAAGCTGGGAGACAAGCGCTGTACTTTTCCAGGACCAATACACTGATGGCCATGTGAGTGAGGGGCCAGGCCCACCCCAGCCCACTTCACCGCTTTGTTATGAGGAAGAGAAGCGGAAAGGTGCTGCCTTGCGGACAGAAGACACAGATGTCTGATGTACCCAGGGTACCAAGCCACCCTCCCCCAAATCCTCTACTGCCAGAGGCTGACATCCCAAGGATGGGAGCCAGGAGCTGTGCAGTCCCTGCATGTTTCCAAAAAATCAGACAGATACGGAGCCATGCGAGTGCTTCAGGTCTACATCTAAAAAGAGTACAGCACTATAATTGGCAGTATGTGTTAACACAGTGCAATACCTTGCATTCAAAAGCATGATTTACATTCACTGACAGATAAAGAAGGGATAATGTACAGGTATAATATTATCCCGTTTATTACAATGCTACTCATCAAACAAATACATACCGTAGGCTACATAAACATGCAATTCTGATTTAAACTATGCAATTTTTTTATTTAAAAAAAAAGTATTGAGTGCAAAAGAATCCATCATTCAATAATGTCTTTACTTTATTTATATATCATAAAAGTTATGATAATGACATATTTTAGAATTGTTGGGATGTATTTTGTGGTAAACTGCATACATACGCCATGCGTATTTGTGCAATGTTCTTCCACAAGACCATTCAGCTTTAATATCTTAATATCTTAATATTGGCAAATGGCAAAATGGGGTGTTGAAATATTTATGGATAATTTGTCAGTGTGCGGGATCACACAGACCAAAACAACAACAGGCATTCCGACCTGTAACAGCATTGTTTTTCAGAGAAACAAGTATGTGAATTTTGAAGTATCTGCAAACATATTACGGTATTTTTATGCTTTACTACAGTCAAAAAATAAATACATCTAGCATGTTTAATACTGAAGTGCTTTAAGCTGTTTTTTAATACAATCATTTGAGACACTAGATGGCGTGCATCTTGTTTGTATGAAATTAGAGTTGTGGCTCTCGACTTTTTCTACTTCAAGGACCTCAATTCTAAACAAAAATATTTTAAGTCATCTTTGAGGTCCCCAGGGAAATTTGTTGAGGCCCCCTAGTGGCCCCCAGCCCACTGGTAGAGAATCATTGAACAAGAGGGCGAGTTAGCGAATGATCAGTCAGAACTGAGGAAAGCCATGTAGACGTGAAATGCATTAAATAACCATGCGTACTGCGTTTAAATCTGTTGTGTTTTGGTTATTTAATCCCGCCTCACTGTAACAACCCTTGACAGTAACAGTGGAAACTAATGTCCCTGCTCTTTTGGCCTGTGCCTGGTATATCTGATGGCAGTCAGCAGTTAAGTGCCCACAGATCATGCTACACAGTCGTGAAGTTGCACAATGGAAAAAAAAAAGCTGATGCAAGTCTCCACCAGAGAGGGCAATACCACTGGTAAATGTGGCCAGCTTCTCCTTCCTTCTCAACCAGCCGTAAAGATTGCAAATAATGCGATTCAACTGAGGTAAAATCAAAGTTGAAAGAATGCAAGGTCCTGATCTGGTCCTCTTCAGACAAGCCAGGCAACCTGTCACCCTACATTACATCTCCTGCCATCAGTCCTCCTCATGTCTCTGCCCAGGGGACAGGCGTTAACCTGCTCTTTTCCGAGTCACAAGCTATTCAGAGTGATTAAAGCAGATTTAGGTATGGGAAGAGAGAGACAGAGAGAGAGAATTAGAGCAAGAGAGACACATAATGTCTGTTAGAGCGAGATTTCAACCCACCTAGTACATCTGCGTCATCCACATGCAAAGAATTTGCCAAAGGCTTCTACAAATATTTGCTGCTTGGGTTGGGAAATGGTCACACCTGGGTAGCAGCAGCGACAAAGGTCAAGTCAAGTAACACAGGTGTTGTACATCTGCAGAGTCCAGATTACATCAACAAAACATCAGCTAGAATAATGCAGTCTTTAGTTCAAACTTCAGTTTGAAGCTCATTGGGAAAGAAATGTATCCAAAAACATAAGGTATTCAATGCATTTTCTTAATGTGGAACATTGTGTGCGGAAGTTGGCTTTCTTACCGGTACATCTGCCAATGACGGGTCAATATAGACCACTGATGACCCACTAATGATGTGCATTTCTACCGCGCTACTAATTCACCCCTGTAATGCTGTTG